>MUZC01000249.1:1751185-1878262 GCA_002072015.1 Radix auricularia
ATATATATATATATATATATATATATATAGGGAAATGTCAGTTCCTTCCCACAAAACCTTTACAAGAGGATTGACTTTAATGACGCTTCAGTTTCTTCATTGACATAAGATTGTAAAAGTGTAACAATTATTAATTGTTTATTAATTTACTTATTATTATAAATGTTTTGTTAGGAGTGGCGGTATTTAGTCTTAGTTATACAAGGTCAGATTGTGGCTTATTTTACAGATGTTCATAGAAAAAAAGCATTTTATTTCAAGTTTTGAAGTATTATGCTTTTTTATTTTAATAAATTATTATTTGTTCTTTCTTTATGTATATTAAATGACAAATCACGTCCCCTTTCTTCTGACCGTCACTGGTCATCTTGTCTGGTCTGGTGTAATTGGCCAGAATCAGTTAGAGCGAACGACACACCAGATAATTTCTAACTCAAAGAGTACAACTTTGACTCTATCCACCTATCAGGCCGATATTTGGGGTGGGGATCAACAACCTGACGGGGTCATGTGAAAACGCACTCCGTTGCCGTTTTAGAATCTACCCTTCTGAGACTTGCAGTTTCCTAGCCATGTTAGAGCTCAAGGCGAACTCTTTAACTTTTGAACCGCAAAGCTTCTCACAGGTCCTCGTCGAAAGTCTGTCACCCATGGGCTTACGACGGAAGGTCTTGGCACGCACAATGACACCACTGCGAGCCTGTTCACCCCCAGCCTCTATCCCGTATAGTTGGGCACAGAACGCCAGCGGTTCCCGGTGTCACATTTCCACAATTTGCATTTTCTGCTAAAAGCTTTTCCCGATTTTACGAGTGTGGACGCCGTGGCACGGAGGTAAAACTCGGCTCATTAACGACTCGGATCTATGCGAGACAATATTACGTGGCTTAGCGTCGAGGCGGGACTTTGATTTTTTTTTTTTTTAAAAGAAGAAAAAGAAGTTGACGGGTTTTTCAATTGTTTTTTTTCCAACACCTGTCCCACCTTTGGGTATTACGTGTGCGCCACCCCACCCCACCTCGAATGTTACCCGGATTTACCATAACTCCATGTCTGAACCCAGCCCCCTAACCCTCGTCTCTAACACACACGTTTATATTATGTTGAGATCTTTTAGTGCACTCTATTATTATTACTGCCCCATTGAACGTGTAGTTTTTTTGTGTCAACGTCTTGCCAATGGCATGGACGTTAACGTGGAAATGTGTCGGATTAATGAAATGATCATTCAACCGAGGAAATGTAAAGCGATTTCCAGGTGAGGAATGACTATTAGTGATGTGCGTTGAGTAGTCAATTGGCTGTTGTTTTTCAAGCGCGTCCATGCCCGTGAATTTTTTCAATACTTTCCACGTGCTGTTCTGTTTCTCATTGATGTCCACTGCTGCGTTATTTTTCGGTGATCTCCATGTTGTTTAAAATAATGACTATTAGCTGTGTAGTTTCTCAATGATTGCCATATACTTTTTTTTTCATTTGCGCTCCATTCTTCGTCAACTTTTCCAATGATGTTCAGTGGCTGTTTTTTTTTCTTCAAGGATGTCATTTGCTGAGTTATTTGTCAGCGATATTCTCTATCAAAAATGTGTTTACTAATTCGGTTGTACTAGCGTTTGACATTTAATTTGACTGAATTTGAATTTTTTTAAAAATGTATCGATTGTAATCAGTTCTCATTAGAAAAAAATATATACCAATACCAGTGTCTATTCTGTTGTTCGATTTCGGTTTTTTAAACTTCTCCCAATCCTTTTTGAATGAGCAGGTTTTATTATCTAAGAGTAGCAGTTTACTTGAGTTGTGATATTCCCAACACAGTAAAATTTATTAAGAATTAAAAATGAGTCGCCGAGATTTGAGATCTAAAGCTTAATTGGTGCTAACATTAACAGTGTAGAAAAAATGAAAAGGAAAAAAGGCAATGAAAGGGTACCATATTTTAAAATGTGTGATACGCTTTGGAAGGATAGAACAATTATATTTATATCGCAACAAAGTCAAAGGCCTTGAATAATGTTAGTTATAGTCCACGAAATTTAAAAGTATATTTTTCCTAGTTTGCTACTGGAATACATTAGTAAAAGCTCGAAGCAGCAGTTTTGTGTGTTTCACTGTTAGCCAGATCAAGATAAAGTCAAAGCATGTACTGTTTAAAATCCACTGTTTTATTGACCTATGGAGAAATCCCTGGGTAACATCTACACACTCCAATGGGGTTATTCTAATCGGTTAAATGTCTAGTCATGCTAGTGCGTAGGATTTGGGCTTTTTGTGAGTAAATGTTGCTTTTGTTTACTTGTACGATACGTAACCCAAAGTGAATCGATAATTATGAATCTGGATGAGAAGAAGCTGATGGTTATGGATTAACCACCCATGCATTGAGTCAAAGTCTTGTGTTTAAATAGTAGACGTTTGGGGATGAAGGAAGGAGACTACATGGTAGCGAGGACTCCAGGGAGGACAGACGAAGGGCTGCGTTGGAGACACGATCGTTGATTATTGGGAACCCGAACAGTTGAGTGACTAACTGGTGTTCTATTAACTGGCCAGCGTTACCTTACCTTCCTGGTAACCATTACCTGTCAACTTCACTTATGAATGGAACTGTTTTGATGGGACTCTTTAAAACGTCCCTAATGCCAGTATTTGTTGCTTTCCTCATCCCTTAGATGGGTCCAAGCATTTAAATCTCTTCATTATTTTACAATTTGTGTGTGTGCTTTCCTTATTAAAACTGAGATCCATAAATTTACAACTTAATTAACATAACGTTTATTAAGAGTTTTAAATCGTAAAAATTTAAATTTACGCCATTGAAACTAACCCCTAAAATGTATATTTATTTAAGGCTCTCTACTATTTCTATACTCGTTAGTAAAGTGTAACCATTCTTTTTTACCCCCGGAACTCCCTAGAATAAGAGTTTAGGGTAGAAACCACTGCTCTGTGTCAGCATAGTGTTTGTTTACATTATTATTATTAAATGTTACTTCACTGCTTCAACTGCGGTGTAAGGAATCTGGACGTGTCTGTTTGCTTATCTTCTCAGAAGCCATATTCAGACAGTTGGATTAATTTGTTGACCTTCAAGTTGCATTAGTGTCGGGGCGTTTGCTCATCAGCCATATTCCATATGCATAGCTTGGAAAGGTAGGGCCCACGCCAGGGAGAGGGGCATTCGAGGGAGTCAGTGTAGGGCAGTGATTGCGAACCTATGGCAAGCGTGCCACAGCCGTCATGCGACTAAATGTTACTTTCTTAATCAAACCAGCTACGCCAAACTCCATTTTTTGGGGTTTCATTGGAGTTATGGCACTTAACTACTGGGGTTTTGGTTGAATGTCTGGCACGCGGCTCCAAAAGCTTTTTCTCCTACCACCCTCGATGTTCCCGGGTCTTTAAGCTGTGCGGGTTTTAATTTTTAACTTAGAACATTGGAACATTGACCATAAACGCCATCAAATACCAAATAGTTTTTTAAAATATTAAAGTTAGGTTGTGTCTGTTTTGTAACGTCATCTAGCTGAATTTCCTCGTATAAAAACTTGTTGATCAAGTACATTTTTACAATACGCTTAATTGTTACGATATCTCTTGGTACTACGTCTCCTTTAATTAAAAGATCTGCCAACGAAGAACCCACCTTACAAAAACAGAAACCCTTTTACGCTCCTATTTTTGATTTTCCACGCGACTGACACGGATATGAATTCGGCCAGGGCGGCTATTGTGCTCTTGTGAATGTTCGTGGTAACCACCGGAGGATTGGGTGGGATGGGGGCAGTGATATATGTGCACAGGGTTACAAATAACTGGGTGCATATAATGAACTGATGGTTATGTCCCACCTATTGTTCGGCAAGGGAGGCAATGTTGACAAGAGTTTGTAGCGGGGTGAGGGTAAAATTAACGATAATGGCTTTGTTATTACAAGAACAATGTGTTTACACAATCTTGTCTTCACGGACGGTTGCGTCTGAGACTTGTCTGTAACTGTGCTTGACCCGAGGGTCGGACTAGTGTATATATACTACCCGCTTACCTCGAGCTCGCTTAGCTCGACCACCCTATTATGTCGACGTTTTTTATTGGAACCGCCAAATTCTCTCTTTGTCTTAGCATTTTCTCGTCTTTTAATTCGATTTTTTAAAGTCGTCGAAACCTCATAACACGAGCACAAAAAAGGGTCAAATTTGCCACTTAACATTGTTTATCTCGATCCCCATGACCAATCGCCAGCTTTTGAAAATGTTAGCGATGATTTTTTTATAACCAAGGGACCAAGTTTCTGCCTCATCAGGGTCTTCTGGTGACGTCACAGCCCACTTGCGTTTTGCTCTCAGCGCTGTGTTGCTTCTGGTACTATGGCAATCGCGGCTTTTGAAATTCTTAGTTTTTATCGATAATCGACGTTGGTTTTTATTTTAAATTTGTAAATTTCTGCTGTCAGTTGGTGCACATATACCTTTTGTTGTTATCAAACATGTATGTACAATTTTATAGCATGCCGATAGCTTCATCAAACAAATAACGGCAATGCTGTTGTGTTTTAAAAAAACTCCAAAAACACGTGCATGAACATTATCATTTATTAATGGGACGATACCAAAATCATAGGCTGCTTACTGTAAACAAGGCTCCCCAGATTTTAAAATATATAATATAACAGACTACAGACAGTTTACCCACCCCACTCTCAATCTCCCACACCATTGTTGTTGGTTAGTCCTATTAGCATCAAGTTACCGAAGGAATTTTAAGCTGAGGGGATCGTATGGAACAATAAAATGTACCTTGTGTGCAAGCTTGTTGTCATTTGCAACCATTCATCCTTCAACCTCATTTTGACCATTACATGTACTGTACTACTGCTTTGTTCTCATTGTTTCATTCATAAGAAGTGGGCGTGTGCAAAAGCCATTTAACTATTGGTAGGAAATTAATTAAAATATGTCAAAGTTGAAGGTTCAAAAGTTCAAAAGGAGTACCTAATTTATTTGTGTACGTTTATATAGAGAAAAGTTCGCTTTGTCATGAGTCATATATAGGTCACGATAGACCATTCTGAGTACATTGTAAGACCCAAAGAAGATGATTAGGAAGAGAATGGTTCGGGGACAATGAGGGGATGTGTGGGTTACTTATTTGTGTAGCTTGTAAGGAAAATCAAGCTAGTGGCTTCGAATGCACAGTATCGCTCAATCTGGGTATCACCGCAAAACGGCGTTATATTTAAACTTAAACGGTCTTTAAAAACGAACGGTCTTAACAACCTTAAGAAAGAGTGAAGAAATAGGGTCCCGATATTCCGATACGATTCTGATTAATCGTCCCATCACTAATTAACGCACAACACGTACATAAAGAAATTTCAAGCGCATGTTAATATTTTGCCGCCATATTGGTTTTCGCTTTAACTCGATCATCGGTTATGTCGAGGCCATTTTTCATACCCCAACGCCGTCGACTTAAGCGGTTTCGACTGTATATACACTCACACACAAGTATATATACACTAGTCCGACCCTCGGGCCAAGCTCGGCCTGCGTTTAAATTTTAACTGACCCGCGGCCTCATCTTAAATAACTATTTGGAGGACGTATTTTTTCTTTAACGACATTAGATCTATAGTTATTTTTAAAGTGAAAATGGTGTACTGTTATTAGCACCTCAAAGGATGGCAAAAGTCTATAATTTTTTCCCCAATAACTAGACTTCCAGCCTTGCAGGCCAAACAAGGGAAACAAATTTAGTTGCTTCTGTTTGTTCTGCTGTCAATGTTGTTAAATTACAAATTAAACAGGCTGTTTATTCATTACTGATGGTGACTCTGGCATAACTGGTGAGCACAGTTGACTAGCAAACTTGTAACAAAGTCATTGAATGCGTTGGCAAAAATTTTAAACCTAACTGTATCATTTACCAACATGTTCTTTGTGCCAAACACCTTAGATAAGATCGTGTCATTAAGCAAGGTCAGTGATAAAAGCTATAAACTAACTCTATTTGCTCTAACGCCCTGTTTCACCGCCAGTTCCAGTAGTTTCTTCTTGACATTTAGAGAGAATACGAAGATGTGTGTCACGATGGTATTAGATTGCTCAGTTGGCGAACAGCACTCAGCGCCTCTACACACATAGAAAAGAAACGGGGCTGTTCATCGGGGGAAAATAGGAACAACCAATCCGTAACTAACTGATCCTGCATGGCCGGCAGATTTGTGATTTTTAGTTGATGTGACAAGACATCTCAGCATTCACATTTCATCTCTTTATAAACATATCAGTTGGTCCTTATAAATTGGGTATAATAGATTCTTGCATTATCACATATCATTTTACAATGTTTTTATGTTGGAAGTTTTGAACGAAAATATAAAATTGTATCATCTAAGTTTTACATTTACAACGTACACGAGTAAAAATGTAGGGTCAGATCTATAAGTCTGTGCTATGCATGTTTTTGTCCTCCTTTTTTAGTAGATTGAAGTGAATTAATCACCAAATTTGGGGTCTCCTTCACGCCCCTTGATTTTTTAAAATTTTATTTTGACTCGTATTGAAATAAATGTAGACTTACAATATTTAAATTCACCCAATTTATTTAAAATAATTTGTTTCATTTTATGTCCTTGTGTGTCGAAAATTAACATATTTTAAAGGGTTAGTTTTTATTAACGTTTGCTAATGGGGGATTATAATAAGATTGTTCTTTCCTTTCTGATCCTTCTGCGGACCGGCGGCTGATGGCATGCGGGACCGGCTAAGGTCCCCGGACCACAAACAATTTGAGAAGCACTTTGCTACACCAATGCAGTTGACAAAGTTTTCATTTAGTTAGTTTAAAAATTTTCAGTGTTTTACCATTATATATACATATAACACAAATCCAATAACGTAGATCAGGATATTTCGTTGGCTGGCTCATTCAGTTTTAGGGGATAATCGAGAATTCATTACTCATTCACTTTTGAATTTAAAATTTACTAGCTCTGTTTGAAAAGCGTATGGGTTTGTTCAGTCTAAACAAGCCACACTACTTTTATTGAGATATTTTATAAAAAAAATCAATGTACGATTTTGTTGTTTTGTATGTTTAACCTATCTTTGTGAATACTAACACTAACAGTATAGATTGAAATGGAGTAATGTAGATTTAAAAAAAAAAAAATTTAAAAAGGCCAAATCTTTCTCCTCTTGTGCGGTCACCAATTTTTTAAATATTTTTTTTGCACGTTTGATCTCAACGAAGCATACATGCCCACTGGGGCGTGCGACGTGTCATCAATCAGACCTATGTCTCCAAGCACGGGTGTATGTAGTGCCAGGCTGTATGGTAGGTGCTTTACGACATTTGGGAAGGGTATGGTAGAGATAGAGGACCGCACGCAATCCTGCACATTTTGTGACTTCTCGTTGTTCAGTTTCTGACTTCTACATTAAGCTGCAAAAAATCATGGGAGTACATATTGACCTCCTACTAGTGATGTATGTGCACTTTCACAAGCTGACCCCCCCCCCACTCCCTTTTTCTCCCATCCAAACGAATTTAAAGGCTTTCTTTGTATTTGCGTTACCGTCTTGTAGCTTCGTGGACCGTGGAGCATAAATTCTTATCTTTAAATTTACGTTCGTTCAATAAGAATTTTACTTGGAAATTCCGCGTACTTTATTGAACTACGCTTACGTCGTGGTGGACAGCTTCGATTTGTTAAAGGGTGTATAATGGATCACATATAACTTTTAACTGTGTTCCTGGTAGATTTGCTTTAACTGACATTTTGTAGCTATTCGTTGTTTGAAAAGTCTATATTCTGAACATGATCTCTTCGCGTAATGCTTTTAAGAAGTTTTAAAAAATGTCTTCCATCATTTAGTGCTCCTTGAAAAAAAAGTATTTTAAAATGTCCTACAGATGTGTTTTCTTTGACGATAATCACAACTTATCTCTCCTTGAGACTGGTCCTTCGTTATACGCGACAAAACGCGGGGGCCAAATGTGGGGTTAAAAATAAACTCATTGTTTGCTTGTGACACGGCTGAAATACTCGCTTATCTCTTCGGGGTCTGGGCACCTGATGAATTGGCGCGACTACCCAGCTTTAAAAAAAAACTTGAGGCAGATAACCCTCAACTGAGGCCAGTAGTAACAGTGAAAACAACTTGTTTTAAATAAACGAATTTTAAAAAGTTAAAGAGCGACTTACCGTTGGTATCACCATGCTCACGTCATTAGATAGATTTGATTTTTAAAAACTATATATTCTTGGATTCTGAGACATACGTACCGGTTATTTTGTATCTGAACTAATAGTTTCTTTACATTTACATCTTTAAATATATATATATATATATATATATGTCTAAATTAAAAAACAACAACAAAACATCTAAGAATAAGTGAAAAAAATTATCCAAGGAAAATTTTTAATGACTCTGGGTTGGGCTTTGCAAAATATGAACTGTGCAATGATGCGGACTTATTAACCAGGGGTGCTCTTACCATTTGGTGTTTCCGGGAATACCCGGCAAACAACTTTAGAATCCTTTAAGCGAACGAAGGTCTTTCGTTTGAAGGTTAGAGTACGTATCTACATCTAACCCCCTCATTGATAAAAATACATGGGGAAAACTAACTAAGGTGGGATTTAGATATAATATTTATATGATTTGAATTATCTCATTAAAAATAGTTTATTCGTCATTTTAATATGTTGGATACAAAGTTACAATGGCACAGATATATTGTGCTTGAGTAAACAATATTTTTTAAAAAAGTCAACTGCAATAAATCTTAGTATACTTACTGCTCGGTAGTTAAGTGAATATATTTTTGTATTTTGAAATTTGAGTTGGATTTGCAATAAACCATAGCGTGGGATAAAGATAGATGTCCATGGCCACCGCAAGAGTCCGCCATCTTACAAACACACGAACTTCACACTGTCTAATTCCAGTATTTAAGATATGATGTAATCAATCTCTGCAGTTCTGGCTACTAGGTGAGAACCATTACTTTTTCTTCTTTTTGTTTTTTAAGTGTCCAGTCAACCGTAACGGTATTTGGTTTTGTTTGATTTACTGCTTTCGACTTGTTTGTCTAGTCCCCAGCGCAGCTGTTTGTGAAGTGGAACGGAAACCAGACAGTAGCCGAAAGTCCGGTCCTTTTTTTTTTTTTTAAAGGGCGGAAAAGCTGCATTTAAAAAAACAAATAAGATGGGCTGCCATTGTTGTGTGCTATTTTCGGTCACGCATGCTGTTCCCTGGTTACCGAGCCCTTGCTGATAACGAGGAGTTTAATTTGCTCTTGTTTGGTGTGTCACGTGGTCAGACGTTCACGGCTCGTGGTTGGTGTTGGGTCGACACGCCGTTAGAAGGTGGTTGGAAAGGGGGGGGGGAGTGGGTGACGACTCTGAACGCTGCTATCAGTCAAGCCTGTTGTGCAGGGAAAGGATACTAGTTTGTTCACTCTCCCCTCTCAAACGGAACGGAGTCACAGTTTAACCATCATTCTTGGACTATATATCTATATATACATTGGGAGTGTTAAGATCCGATCCATTTGTGGACTGTTTGCTTTTCTATGGTAAACGTGTGTATCTTGTTGATGTGATTTTTTTTTACCTAATAATTTTTAAAGAAGTGTGATCATTCTTTAGCATCACTGCACCCCTTCCCCTCATCGCAAGGTTTGCAAAATCTACTTAACATCGATCACTGTCGTTGCCAGTATCAAAAGGTTTTCAAGCAGAAGTCGGAAATAGTATATAGGTATGATGCAAGTTGGACGAGGAACATGTTTCTCAATGATTTGATCATTTGTGGCTATATCCTCTTCCCTGCCCGTGCTAAATAATAGTACCTAAATATTGAATTTACGAGAAAGTGTGCACTCCATTTCAACCCCCCTTTTTGCGTTCCGCCACATGCACAAATAAAAAGTTTTAAATTTGGAAATGAAATTTTTTAAAAATTAAAGGGAGAGAACAATTTCACTTGACTGGAGATTAACAATTACTTGTAATAATTTGAAACTGTGAAATATGACGTCAATTTTTAATAATCTATAATGAGTAGTTGTTTAATTTAACTAATGACTTTTAAATTTATTTTCATGGTAACTTTGTTCGTTTATACCAACGCATATATATATATATATGTATATATATGGTCTAAGTAGTAGCGCTTTAGACTGCTGAACGGTGGGAAGAACCCTAGTCACGAGTTCAAACCACGTTACTGGCAAGGCCCACGGGGCATTGTGCTAGCCACACAATCCCCTGCTCGTTAGTGGTGGCTTAATAACCTGTGAACGCTACTTCACTTGCCCTAGAGTCCGTCATGGANTATATATATATAGTATCACTTATTACACGTTCTTGTTGAAAATCTAAATAACACAGGAATGTCTCCTTTATAAATCTATGTCATCTTTTAACCAACTACGCAAAATGACAAATGTTTTGACATTATTCGGTTCAAGTGATGAGCGGGTCTAATTCACAATATAATCAGCCGAGCTTTACAATCATCGTATGGAATTAAGGTACATTTTATGCACAAAATGGTCTTGACAAGGAATGACATTATCTGATATCTGTGTTCATTAAGTTTCCACCATTAAAGAGGTTTTAAAATGGATTCAGGAACTTTCATCTTCATTTTGTAACGCAGTAATAGATCAAATGAGCTGTCATGATTTTCTGTCTTTGAGTCAGACTCCATTACTGCCATTAGCTTAATACGCTTTTCATTTGGCTTGATAGGTAGACGAATTGTTAGAAACATAGTAGGCAAACGTTATCAACATTTTGAACATTCCCGTCAATCAATAGTTTAAATCCATCATGTTGGTGTAATCGTCAGGCAATTTATTATTTATCGGCCGATATTTTTATTAAAAAGAAAAATACATTTTGACCTCCAATAATTTGTTAACTTATGGGTTGATTAATCCTTAAAAATAAATTGTTAAATTTTTTTAATGGTTATCGAGTAAAATAATTGTTAATTTCCGCAGCCCTAATATTTATGTATATAAATTGTACTATGACATTGCTAATAATATTATTAAGGAGAGATCGATTTACGCTTGGATGGTAAGTCTGGGGAGTGCTGTATCAGCAAAACCGCAAAGTATTAAATAAATTTGGTTTAAATTTTATGAACATAGCAAAATACTTTCTTTATACAGTGGTGTGTTCAGTTTTAATGCCATCGACATTATATGTTTATGTCGACAGTGGCGTGGTCTGTTTATGTCGCCACTGATGTGGTCTGTTTATGTCATCAATGACTTGGTATGTTTATGGCACTAATGATGTGGTCTGTTTATGTCGACAGTGGCGTGGTCTGTTTATGGAACCAATGACGCGGTCTGTTTATGTCATCAATGACTGGTCTGTTTATGTCAATGACGTAGTTTGTTTATGTTGCTCAATGACGCCCCATCATTACAAAGAGGAAATCTTTAGAAGGAATATTATAGAGCAAACTCAATATATGCTGCAACTTTTCCATTTTATGCTAAGTTGCTGAGTGCCGTGCGTTTATGTTTACTTAAGATACATCATCGAGTGGCGGAGGTTTGTCATGGGAAAGGTACCTTAGGTTTACATGGGAAAAGGTATCAACCACAGGTTTCTCATGGGAAAGGTACCTTAGGTTTACATGGGAAAAGGTATATACCATAGGTTTGTCATGGGAAATGTACCTTAGGTACATGGGAATAGGTATATACCATAGGTTTCTCATGGGAATGGTACCCTAGGTTTATCATGGGAACATTTACCCTAAGCATTGTCATGGGAAAGGTACTATATGGTTGTCATAGGAAATTAGGGAAATATGCCCTAGGTTTGTAATGGGAGAAGTACCTTTGGTTTGTCAAAGGAGATGTGTCCTTTGTTTGTCATGGGGAAGGTATCCATTGTTTGTCGTGGGAAAGGTGCCCCTTGAAGACTATCAGATACCAGTTACGATGGTGTCCAGTAATGCTTCCTAATAAATACCTGCATCTATTTTGCAAGTCCGTCATAGTTTACAGCAATCCTCTCAAATGCTTCCTTTTAGTTACTACATCCGGAAGCCACCGAAGCTGCTACTTAACACACACTTTTAAGGTGGCAATGATTATTGTATCGTTGCTATGCCGCCATATGGGGCCAGAGTGATTTGGCGGGGAGGCACTGAACCTGGGCTGGACGTCCCCACTGAACGGACCGTTGTGTTCTTAGTGGTGTCATGTTTCCACGTACCGTCCACGCGGCTGGCGTGGTTGTCAATGGAAATATTCACCTACGGGCGGCCAACCAGATGTTCTCATCGATACAATTCCCACACATCATCACACGGCGTTTCGCACTTGGTCCCTTTGTTTTATGCCCCCGTCCCCCATCCCAACCATATCATAGTTCCTCTTCTCGTGGTCTCTCTCTGCCCCCCCCCCCTTCATTGTGTGTACCAAGCGTGTAGGAGGTCATAGTCTGGCTTATAGTTAGCTATAGATGGTTGTTTTAGTAACCGTCATATCAGCAAGAAACAATGTGGCTGGCTACTACAGGATGGCTAAATTGAGAGAATGATGGTGGGGACGGGACTTAACACAGAACGCACAGTATAGATCTGGGGCTACCTACCGTTTTGATACTGAGAGCTACTTCATCATAGGTATTGAGTCATGCGAAGACCTACCACTGGTAGTACCAGTTCGATACAGTCTTCTGAATAAATAAAAAAATATACATAGTTTGTCTGCATACATTTTTATATTGTGAAGACTGATTATGGCAATAATTTCTCACAATATTAAAAATGACCAGGTGGGAAACATGTATGTCAATCTTCAGCACTTAATTTCTATTTGTCACAATAATTTTTAAATAGTAAATAAAACACATTACATTTCTTAAGCAAAATGTCAAATTTTCACTAGCCACTATCAAATTCTCTTAAAATAAGCATGTTTTAAAAAGTCATCAATTTAATACATTGTAACAACTGTAATTTAGTAAAAAAATTAAATATTTACAAAATAAATCTGGTCACTTTTTGAACCCTAGATCGAATCTGCTAAAAAAAATTAATAAAATGATAACTATTACATATCATACATATCATAAACATACTTTTTAAATTGAACAATTCTTAAATGAGTAATATAATAATATAATCGATTAATGGTTAAGAATTTTAATTAGTTAAAACTTATTCGATTGATATAAAATTCATAAAAAATTTCAGAAAAGATTTATATTGTGTTTTTCCCCCGATGTATTAATATTTTCCTTGTATTAGACGTGCATACGGAATTTTTTTTTTTTTTAAAAAAAAGCATAACGGATTTGCTATGTTACTCTGTTTCATCACTCAATTTGGGAGAAATGGCGTTACGGAACTTAACTGATTTTTCGAAATAATGAGTCGTAACTTAACGGGATATATATGTGCGTTATTTAAATGACGCATAGGGACATAGTACAACAGTCCATAGCCGTTAAAAAAGAAGGTATAATTTTGGTTTCGATAGAGCATGTGATGTTTCGCCCTTTATGTTACATGACGTCATTGTTTGAGCTTATATTTTAATTTTGGAAAGGGGACAATGTAAAAAGAGTATTTGAGAATTTATAATTATAAAATACTTGATGCACATTTCAGGAACTTTAATATTTTGTTTATATCAAACAAGTTACATGGGCTTTTGAAAAAAATGGGTGCCCCCCCCCCCGGCGCCCTACAACTTCTAGTATATACGCATTACATTAATTTCAGTTTCTCTCCCACCCACACCCCCAACAATTTGTATCCTAGAGTCAATGATATTATTGATCAGGTGTGCCTAATTTTCTGTTCATTTATTGTTTATTTCCCAGGCTGGTAGAGACACCTGACCTCAGAGGACATGTCGCCTGTCAATCAGCGGACATTACCCTGAACATTGGTAAGTCTGAATGTATTAGGATTTGAGGATCTCCTGTTGATGTTGTATGTTGACCTTTATGTCTTGGAAGTAATATCAAGATGAGTATCCCCGTTGGGGAATGCTTGTTGCTTTGCTTTGCATCCACCGCTGGGTTCTGTGTGAGAGTGTCCCATCCTGATCACCAGTTCAAAATCAAGTTTTCATGACACTGTCATTTACCATTTGGAGAATAATTAACAATTATTGTTGTGACGGCGTGTGTGTGTGGGGGGGGGGGGGTAGAGTGGACAGTGGACAATATACAACACACAAAAATGATGTCTCAAACCAGTATCTATGAAATTTCTTAAAGTGTGTCTCAAACCAGTATCTATGAAACGTCCTTACAGTGTGTCTCAAACTAGTATCTTGGAAACTCCTTACAATGAGTCTCAAACCATGCAGTACCTATTAAACTCCTTTTGGTATTCTCAAACCAGTATTTATGAAACTCCTTACAGTGTGTCTCAAACCAGAATCTGTGGAGCTCCTTACGATTTAGACTGGTCCCATCTTGGGCCCACATAGTGTTGCATCCTACAGCAACAGTGCTTAATATTTTCTTTAGAGAGAAGCCCATGAACTTCATTGCAGTAAAAGGTACAGAAAATCAAATACGGACCTCTAAAGAGGTTGTCACTAATCTCATGTTTTTTTCGCGTTGTCCGGTTGTTATAACAGGATTATAGCAACGGATTTAATTTGTTGAGAGGAAGGTTTTATTCAGTATAATAGATACCTACGTAACAGTGGTGGGCGATCCTATATGGAGATATAAGCAGAGGTGGCCTTCGCCCCCCCTTTTCCCTCTCCTTCATGCAGTGTCTCTTGTGGGTCACGTGTTGTGTCAGTTGGGATTGACCACAGGCGTCATGTTACAAGCATGTCCCATGTAGGCTGTCATGGAGTCCTGAAATACGCTTGACTATAGGCTTTACTGTTAGAAACAAAGGTCGTTTTTGTATGTGGTGAACGAGCGTTCACTTAAGAATTTCTAACTCCCATATCACAACATTCCCTATCATATTACCTCACTATATAAAATATAAGTGCTCTAAATCCTACCACATTATATCAGCCATCCTTTGATAACTGTATAACTTTTTGGTAGTATCGTACTCCGACAGTAAAGCATACCAATGGTATCGCATTCCGACGATATCGTAAACCAACGGTATCGCACACCTACGAGCTCATTTGTTTGAATTTGTACTATTTTACTGCTTTAAGGGGTAGCCGAAATGTTCCCTCATCGTGTCCTAAATAGAAGTTACCAATTAGTCATTCATTTAGGATTTAAGCATAAGCAAGCAAAGACACTGATAGAAAGTCATAACAGGGGTAGAGCAATCTGTATTGGTGTTTGGGTGTCTACCTCTGGCTAGACTCAAAGTGTTGCAATCTTTTGCGACTTGACATCACCTGTAGCGTTGGCCACATGGAGTTAGTCGTGTGACTGAATGATCGTATTAGACAACACCTGGTGGTCCATGACCAAGGTAATGGCGGGCTAATTAGATCAATTGATTTTGGGCATTATTATATTTAAATTGTTTGGGTGCAGGGGGTGTATATTATTAGTGACACCCATCACATTTAATTATAACGTTAATACATACATTGGCATTTTCCAGTTTTTTTAAAGCTTGATGAGAAACAAATGCAAACTTTCGAAGAGCATTTCTAGTGCATTATCAGATCCCTTGAATTATTTGAGCCATAATGTCTCATAAAAACAAAATTAAAACTTTTTTAGTCATTAGAAACCAGACATTTCACTACTGATAGGTTAAAAGTAGTAAAAAGGTGTGATTAAAAAGGTCGGAAAGCCTGGGAATCGATTAGTAATAACCCTTGGAAGATTGACTTCTTTTCCTTTCACTCTTTCTCTCTCCCTTTCACTCTCTCTCTTTCTCTCTCTCTCTCTGTCTCCTCTCTCTCTCTCTCTCTCTCTCTCTCTCTCTCTCTCTCTCTCTCACTCCCCGTGTCACTTTAAACCTTTAAATTTAAAAAGTAAACTGGGAGTTATACTGAAACCATTACAGTGCTGACGTTGAGGGTTGTTTTTGCCTGGGCTGGGAGCGATGCTGGCAAGCAAATCGGTTTAACGTTGAGGAGTTTCCAGCATCCGGTGGTTCGGAACCTGTATCCAATCCAATCTGCTAGCGTTCCGTCCCCTCGAGGGCATCGTTGGGAGAGCCTGGCCTCATTAGCGCGGGGAACTCACTCGTGTGCATTGGACCCGTGGCTTCACGGCTCTGCCCGCAGCCATGCTTCAGCGAACATGTCCAATCAAATCAACCCTTTAAAAAAAAAAAAACCTTACTCCCTTGCCTTGCTTTTCTTCCCGGTTCAACTTCCGACACGTTTCTTTCGTTTCTGGATGAATATCTTTACTGATAACTAAGATTATATTGTATCTAACCATGCAATCCCACCCCACCCAATTTTTACGGACTTTTTCTCTCTATTTTTTTATTTATATTCTGCCCCAAAAGAACATATTTCTGATAAAAATAATTGATACCGATTTTTTTGTTGTTGTGTTTCATTCTGTTCTGGTTACTGTACAGCTGGAAGGTTTACCCCAGAACCTATAGTAATTACACGATGATTGTGAGGTGTATTAACTAAGCCTTTTCCATGGTTTGTTCCAAACATATTTTAACTTTTTAAGTTTAAGGATTCTGAAATTATTTATCAACTCTCAATCTTGTTATTGCTCACTCTCTCCAGTTTTTATTAGTATGATATAAATATATACTCAAGGGACACTGTGCGCTATCTTATTTCAAAATAGCAAATCGTTTTTTAATAATAGGGTGCCTTTAATGTATGACCTACTTGTATGTTTCCTCTTGTGTTCGCCTGCGCCGACCACCCCCTACCCGCCTCTCTCATGGGGGCCCCCTTCTCGCAGGTTTCCCCTTATTTCGTTCACGTGCTCCTTCAGGCGGGGATAATGGTGAAGCAAGACGTCTTGCTCCTGCTCGTTGCTGGCGCGTGGTCTTGTGAATCTGTGTGTTTGTTGGTCTGTGTGTTTGTTTATACTTAGTTGATCAACTCCCTGACCAGTGATTTGCTATGACCCAAACATGACTGGCCATTTCACGACAACCGTGAAGGGACTTGATGACTCCCTTGAATAGTTCCACTTAGCGGTGAATAAATTGATAGAACTGTTTGCATGTCAGTGCTGTGACATAGAATATAGAAGATACCGGAGATCAGTGATATAGTCATTCAAGCCCAGGCGATAAGAATTTGATTATTGAAAATACGGTTTATGATTTTGACTCAGTTAACACAAACGAACCAAAGTCGACTTTCCGCATTTTGTTCAACTCAATGTCTTAGAGATTAATACTTATAATAATATTTAAACCACACTTTACGTAGATCTAATGCTTTTAATTTTGAGGCGTTTTTGTGTGCTAGGTATAATTTTAGGAACTGCACTTTTATTGAAACCTAACCTAATGGCAGTATGTGCTGCAATTAGATAAAAACTTTAGAAAATATCATTAATATCAATGGATTAATAATATTAATCTATAACAGTGGTGGCGAACCTTTTTGGGGCCGTGTGCCCAAAATTTAACCAAAACTCACTTATTTATAAATGTAAGTGCCAAAAATCAAATGAAACCCGAAGAAGGGGGTTTGGCTAGCTGGTTAGATTAAGTTATACTTTAGTAGTGCGCCGGCTGATGAGGCACTACGTGCCGACTGTGTCACCCGTGCCATATGTTCGCCATCACTGATCTATACTAACTTCTTACAGGGTTTAAGATAATAAGGAATTATGATTATGTGCTACGATGTTAGATGTAGTGATCAATTACTACAATTATGATTACATGCTACTAATGTTGGATGTAGGTATCACTACAATTATGAAGACATGCTACCAATGTTGGAAGTAGTCATTCCTACAATTGTCATTACTTACTACTAATGTTGGATGTAGTCATCTCTACAATTATGTTTACATACTACTAATGTGGGAAGTAGTCATCCCTACTGTTATTATTACATGCTACTAATGTTGAGAGTAGCCATCCTTACAGTTATGATTACATGCTACTAATGTTTGAAGTAGTCATCCCTACAGTTATGATTACATGCTAAATGTTGGAAGTATTCATCCCTATAATGACACGACTGTGACAATGGACCAAGCGGCAATCGCACGCTTGAGTTGGCACGCTCTGTTCTCGGCCACAGGGCTGTCATCGATCTGTTTTTAGATTATTGAACATGATTTCCGTACATCGTTGGATAACTAGAATTCCCTCACGGTTGATTGCCGCGGACTTGCTTGGCGATGGGCAGTTAGATTGTTTTACCCTTGTCTATTTTTAGACGCTCTATGACTTCGAACTTATTGCCTCGATGCTGGGCACGATCAGGGTAAACCCGTTGGGTCTGTTTGTAACATTTCTGGGAATAGTTATTTTTATGTCATTGGTGTAACCTTTTTTGGTGTGTGTAGCAATAGTACTACAGTAGTGCTTCTCAAACTGTTTAGTATGGCCTACTTGCAGGAACTTTATTTATTTTTGTTATGTTTCATTTTTGTTGCTTATTGCCGAAAATAGACACATTCTTAAGGGTTAGTATTAATGATTGCAAATGAAGGATTATAATAATATCTTCCCGTCCCTTCTTGATAACTTCTGCGGACCGCCGGCGGTTGGTCCACGGACAGGCACCGGCACGCGGACCACCGCTTTGAGTAGCACTATGTTACAGGGTGTAACAGTGTTGTGCTTGGTGTAGCCAGAGCCGAAAGATGACAAGGCATGAGCTGAGAATCATTTATAAGATAATGCTTTAATGTGTCTATTCTCTAATCCCGGCTTAAGGGTTTACCCGGTAAAACGATAAATAAAGTTTACCTCATCACTCAGTGTCGGGATACTTTAAACTTCATTCAATCGATCATAAATTGAACCTAACTAAAAATAAATTGACTCATATTGTTTCATTGGTTTTATTTAGTGGAATTTTTCAAACTCAATGTTAATGCTATTTCGGAGGCTGTTTACCATTACTAGTTAATAGTGGCTTATTCTCCTAGTATTGAATATCAAGATAAATAGTTTCTAGCAAAATAAAAGTTGCATATAACCGCCAGCATGCAGAAAACAAAACTGAACATTTTGAGTTTTTACACTTTTACAATTCGCCAATTTTACACTCGATCCGGGTAGACATAATTCTATTTATGAGCTGATACGGCTGTCAACTCTGTAACAATTAACAAGGATTATGTCGTTTTAAATTTGATTCTAAAGAAACAAAGCAATTATGAACTTCACCAATCTTATGCTGAATGTGGAGGAGGGAAGGATAACCGCTATGATGTCTAGTATCTAGTATGAAAAAATTAAATTTATTCTTACACTTAAAGACTCCTCTTGAACAAATTTCCTGGGAAGAAGTTTATTAAATAAAAATGTATTTGGTGTATTGTAGAGGTTTGGACTCAAATCATCCCATGACAGGCTACTTCTTTTACTGAGTAAATACACATTTGCCATCAAACTTGGCTTCGTTATTATAGTTAATCATATTTAAAAGTATTTGAAAGAATATTTCTATTGCTTAGATCTAATGACTTAAAGGGTTAGACGTTGTGTTTATAAGCCTATTTATGTGTGTGTAGTATGTATACATTGTGTGTGTATTATATATATGTATGTATGTATTGTATGTATTATGGCTGGTACTGATTTTACAAATTTTGTTTGATTTATCGGGAATAAATTGTATTGATTAATTTCTATTAGATATATTGATATATTTTATAACACATATATTATATATAGAACCCGTTAAGTCGCAAACTAATTATTTCGCGGAATCTCTTAAGCGCGGTATTTCCCAAATTTTTGTGACTTAACACAGCAAATTCGTGCTGCTATGCAGGACATAGGGAAAGAAAACCTTTTTGTTTGCGTATGCACGTCTAAATAAATAATAATAATGCGAGGTAAAATTATGTTAAGTAACGAAACACGTAAATTAATAATAAATAGGAAAAATATAAAGATTTCGAAGAATTTTGGTTGATCAAAGTAATTTTAATCGATTCAAAATTTATCGATTAATCTATTAATTAATCGTTAATTTCCGCAACCCTAAAAGACTCACTAACACACACACACACACACCCTCACAGCTATGAGTGAAGAGAGAAGCCAGGAGAAAGGTGGCGTGGCGTGGGGGGGGAGAGGAATAGGAGTCAACGCCGGCGTCCCGAGAGGACGGACGGTTGCCATGCCATACCATACATACACATACACACAGTGGAGTCTCTCATTACGAGCACCTCTCATAACGAGTAATTCGTATGACGAAAAAAAATGTGAAAACTTTGCTCTCTTAACGAGCGAAAAATTCCCTAACGAGTGACGCAGAGAGGGGAAGTTCCTTTTTCCTGGAAACTCATTTGTAAGCCGGCATTTCGCCTAGATGTATTATATGTTTAGCACCTGGTCTGTTAGCGTATTGTTTTCGTGTGTGATCATCCGTTTTTTAAAATTTTGAATTCAGACAGTAGTTGTAATATTTTTCTATGTGTAAAGTGTAATAACCTGTGCTAAAATGTCTTCGAAAAAAGAGATTAAGAGGGGGAACAAACTGTTGAACTTAAAACCATTGAAAAGGGAGAACAAGATGTGAGCGTGGCTAATCTAGTGCGCATTTACAATTGGCCAACATCAACGATCTGCACTATTCTCAAGAACAAAATCAAAATTAAAGAGATGGATGCCTTAAATGAGTGTCAAAATTGTCTACGAAACGGTTACTACACATTTTCGTCAAATTTTGAAGAGTCGACAAAAATAAATGTCTTTAGACAGTTTTCTAGTTAAAAGGGATTAATTATTTGACTTACATTCATATTTTTATTTACGTATTATGTTTCAAATCTAAATTCCATTCCAAATTGTTACACTCTTGAACACAATTTTATTTGAATAAATGTTAATAAATTTTTTTGGAAAATTGGTAATTTTTCAGCACGGAAGCATTATTGTATTTTACATTGATTTGTATGGGAAAAATTGTTTCGTTTAACGAGTGTTTAGCTTAACGAGTAAGACTTTCGAAGGAATTAAACTCGTTGAAAGAGATTCCACTGTGCATGTAACTGTAACCAAATACAAATAATTTGACACCTGATATATTAAAACTGTATGATCTGATTAACGTTTTCCCTCTTGGTTGCGATCAAGTTTTATTACAGTTTATTTCTGAGATTGTAATCAAGTCCTCGCTGTGACGCTTAACTATCTTAACTTGAGACTTATTTCTACACTGTTATCTGCTATTGCTCTTTACTTTTACTTGACCCCCCCACCCCCAGCGACCTGATGTGGTTAGATTTCCTCTTGTTGGTTATTTAATTTAAAAAATGCAAATAATTTACGAATAGGATTTTCTTTTGCGAAGTATTTTAATGTTGCCCGCTTCTTGACCCGCTCTTAGATTAGCTACATCTTGTTTTCTCGCCCCTACTTCATCCCTGGCTATTGGAATATTAGATCAAGACTTTCTTTAGGTTAGTATCGTTATTGCATGGTAACTGAAGATCTTCCACAGGATTAGATTGTCCCAAAGAACGAAACTGATGATGATTGTAGAGTGATAATACGAAAGTTATTGGCATCTGAGACAGGGGAATTAAAAGGAAGTGTACTTTAAAGGGGTAAGATTGGCTAGAGATAATAAAAAAATATATATTTAATAAAAGATTAAGGAAAGGGCGATTAACTGGAAATCTAAGATTTGATGGAGAGATGTCAATTATTGCTTAAACTGTCGAGCTGTGAAAGGTTTCAATAGAAAAGGAAACATTGTCTGCGAGAGGAGAAGGTCAAAAACCTACTTGAAATACAGTAAGAGTTATATGGAGTGAGGAGAGTGGATGGAGATACTAATGGATGGATTGACTGAGAGAGGACCGTACCAGGAACTGACTTGAAATACAGCAAGAGTTATATGGAGTGAGGAGAGTGGATGAAGATACTAATGGATGGATTGACTGAGAGAGGACCGTACCAGGAACTGACTTGAAATACAGCAAGAGTTATATGGAGTTAAGAGAGTGGATGAAGATACTAATGGATGGATTGACTGAGAGAGGACCGAATCAGGAACTGACTTGAAATACAGCAAGAGTTATATGGAGTGAGGAGAGTGGATGAAGATACTAATGGATGGATTGACTGAGAGAGGACCGTACCAGGAACTGACAAGTAGGAAAGCAAGACTTAAAGAGGGTTGAGGAGACGAGTTATCGATTGAACGGTACTCCAGGCATCTTGTGTCAAGGCTCAAGAATGTCACCCCATCTCTCACCCCCGCCCACACCAACCCAAGAAGACCGATTATTCCATTGATTTCATTGTTAGTCTCCAGGTTGCTGCCATCAAATATTCGGGATTACTCCCTGAAAAAACGACCGATAGCATACGCCGAATCGGTGTCGACGATTGCTAAAAATTGAGGTTGTGAACAATAATTTATTGGTTTAAAACTACTTGAGCTTCTTATAAAATATATTAAAACGGTAAAATAATATACTAAATGATGTTTACGATCTCCGTGAATATTGGCGATACGATATTGGATTTTTAAATTTTGTGTGGGTATTTTGCTTTTCTAGGCTTTTACGACCCTCAGATAAGAGTGGACCTTTAAGTTGTCAATGAAAACTTAGTCTGAAGTTTTACAATATAATTATATTGTTTTAGCCAAGCCCTGGTCATTCTGATTTTATTGTTCAATTTTAAGTTTCGGACATCATTAACATTTTAAAACACGTAGGTCGAGCAGGAGGAATATTCTAAACCCAAGAAAGATGAGTTTTGATCCAAACGTTGATTATATAATATGTTACCTAACTTCAGGGTGTCCTTTTTCTATTCAATATAGGCCGACTTCCGAATTCCTGAACATCTTTCAGAAAACTCATTTCTAGTGATCTTTGGGGCAAAACCCGAATCCCTTTCTGTCGCAACTATAAGAGAATGAACAATAACGTTCTTTGGAACTCAAACCTTAGAAGGTAAAATTGAGCACCACGTGCACTTCTTTAAATGGATACCTCGATACACTTAGAAAATCTAAGCGTGAGTAACAAGATCCACTCATGTCAAGCAGCGCCAATAACGTTCCTTTGATCGCGGACACTACAAAGAAATAACGGATGGCCGCAATACTTGTATCACGGATCATCGCGCATCTGTCTAAAGCTGGAACGACGCTGAATCGGTCAATATTGTTTGGTACAGGTTGTGCTAGCCCCCAAGGTTTTTAACTGGACAATGGACTCACCTCAAAAGACCTCAGTATGTATGGCAAATGTCTTTTTAAAAAGTATTTTTTTTTTTTAATGTAGCACTATTTTTCGGTTAAACGAAATCGACCAGAAAAACTGTCTGTGCGACGAAATCGATCAAATGAATCTCCACTGATGACAGTGTGCACGCTGCTTGCTACTGGAATGACAACTTTGCTCTTCTACTGTAGCATTGGCACTTTGCTGGTTCCAGTTCTTTAGTGTCTCGTGTTGGGTTACCGCAGGCATTTTTGTTTCTTCAAGTTGAGAATAAGATATTAATCTTCGATGTGTATGGGTCATTTTAAAAAAAAATTAATTAAACTGATTTTTTAAAAGATCAGATGAATGGCTTTCTTCGATACCATTTTATATCGTTATTACTCCTGAATCCAAATTATATTACAGATGGTTAATCTCCACTCAAAATGGATTTCATAATTAACTCGGGCGTCCCGGACCTTCTGTGAACTCACCTGGGACCGGGCCCTACCTGGTGCTAAGCTTTCGGGCGCGTTCAAGGCCTCCCCCGTTGTACACATCATACCCAGCATCCGCGTGCTCACTGGGAGCCGTTCGTCTGGTCACTACTTGAGCCCGTGGAAGAGATTTGTGGGTCCCTTAGAAAGCTTAAGAACCATGGCTTCTATTGATTTTTGTTGGGAATCTTCTTTTTCTCCTTAGCGATTCGGGCTCCCCCCCCAAACCATGTCAAGCCCCGCGTAAATCTATTTTTAACCTTGTCACTTGTGACCTTATGACCCGCGGGCGTACGCACCGGGGTGACAAATAGAGGCTGGCGTGTTGTCCACGTAACCGTTAGCGACTCGGTATCTGGTCAGTCTCTCCGTGAACTGTCCCTGCGTGGACTCCAACGGTTCTCAAACACCCAGAATCCTTAAATACTTTTTAACAACGTTTCGAAAATATTCCACGATTGGGAGCCACTAATTCCTCGTGACAATTTCTGTAGTGCCAATATTATAGCGATCGACTTTATGTTAGACTGGTAGATAAGAATGCCTCAATTAGTCTTGTGATTGTTAACATATTCGACCAGTGCTTTTTTTCTAGCGAAAAATGTTTGGGAACTCATTTCACATCTGTTTTTAACTTATGTCAGAAAATACTATAATAATCTATAATTGAATTTTCCACTGAACACAAATTTTATTTTACAGATATTTAAAGACATAAACGTTTTTATAAGAAAATGAGAAACTCATTTGGTTTGTTTATTTGTAAACTGTAATTTACGTCGTTCCCGTGAGTCCCCACTGTAAAAAGGACTGACAGTAAGTAAAATACCGACTATGTATATAAATATACACGAATCTGGACCAAAAAGCTATGGGAACTCAGTTCCCATGAGTTCCCACTGAAAAAAATCACTGTATTCGACTCAGTATGCTTCCGTAAGTTAAAATCTATCGTTTCTTGTGTACTTTATGTCAAGTTAGTATATAGATATTTATTGTATTTTTCCTGAATCTCGTGCAACGAACGACACAGTATTAGACAAGTAATTTTGTTATATCATTTGAATGTTTGATACTCTTATGGGTGATCGCTAATTTCTGTTATTTCTTGCGACCATCAGGTTTATAACGCCAGAATAAATTGTGAAGCTGGTCTGTTTCTCCGTATGTCACCTAAGAGTTCATTTTTCACTGCCTCCACTGAGACAAATGAATGGACAACAGCGGAAGCCAAATAATGTGTAAAATGCGTGCTGCGAGAGCTTGTCTGTAGCGATGTAAATGCGTCTTGAAATTAACAGTAATGGGATACTAAAAGTTAACGTTTAACTTGTTCCATGAACCCTTTTCCAGGTGAGAATTGTTCAGATTTAGGATCGATAGCTTCTCTGTAGTCTTAAAGACACGTTTGATTCTATCTGGGGAGTGGTGAGGTGCGGTATTTTAACGTGAGACCTTTAGTAATATAGGACTGTTGAGGATCACTAAATGTGACAAAAAATGAACACACAGCGCTTCTGGTTGTTACTAGCACTTAACTGTGTGTTGTTGTTGTTTTTTTAAATATTGTTTAAAAAAGAAAGTTAAGACATTGATCTTTTTGAGCTCATACTTATATGTGTAACCAGCCTACGAAGTTCTTTTGTTTCTTTCTGCGGCTCACAATCTCGACCTATCCGACCTGTTTTAAACACCCACTTCCGGCAGTTTTTGAGTTTTGGCGTCCTTATTGGCTGTTTGAGGTGTAAGCAATCAATACAAATTCATTTATTAGTCCTGTTATCACTGTCCTATGCTACATAGGGCTCGCAAACACACAGACGCAAATAATTTTTTTACAAGGAGTGTAACAGACGATCGGGAATGTGTCGATCTGAAAACAGTCAAGACCCATGTGAAAACGTGGCACTAAGATAATTGAATGCTTCCGGTTCACCCCACACCTTTTTAAGCATGTAGTTGGTCAGATTGTGAGTTTGTCTGAATGATGCGGAAGTACATGTACATTTTCCCCCATCTATTTCGGAGTATTTGGGGTGGGGTGGGGAGGAACTTATGAAGGCTGCACTGTACGGCCTTCATATGTTTATTATTATTATTTAATACATTATTGTAATAAGTATTTTTATTGTAATTGTAAACATTCATGTGAGAGACAGAGAGAATGTGCGTACTACAGCTTTTGTGCTTAAGTCGAAAACCTGTTCACTAAATTAAGACACTTCGTATACGGGGTAGATAAGGGTCTGAAATAGACACGGGGATACAAAGTATGAGTAGATACGACGCCGCCTCTTTGACCACAAGCATGGTCATCTCTTCGCATGGGAAATTGTGCATGTTTGAGACCAAGATATACAACTTATAAAAGTACAAATTCATGTCGAGAGATCATTCTATCTATCTTTTTAATCCATTAAAGCTTTATGTAAAGTTACAGTTCTCTTTGTTTCCAGTTTACTAGAGCTGCCCCATAAAACCGATGTCTCCACCTAATAACATCGTGTCGGCTATGGGTTATAACGAGAGCGATACCCACTAACCCAAACCTACTTGTAGATGAACACTATCGGCACAAAAGTTCATTGTCTGCAATTTTAGGACTAACTGTCATTATTGTAATAAAGGTTTGTCTACATAAATAGTGGGCTATAAAACTTGATTATACCCCGCAACAGTCTGACGTATGTAGGTTATATTTTGGAGAGCTGCAGCCTTCACTAGGACTCAACTTTAAAGGAATATACTGCCTCGTTGAACTCTTTAATTTTTTACCCGCTAGCGCGAACATTTAAAAAATGTATGATAAATATTCTTGAGAGTTTTTTTTATTTAAAACAAAAAAACTTTCCACCGAATGTTTGTTGCGTCTTTATCTCGTCCCGTTCTTAAAAGTATTATTTTAAAAAATTCATTTCAAACAAAGAAAACATGAATTTACAGAAAGTTTGATATTTAATTTGGAAAGTAAAGCATGATGGGGTGTGTTTTTAGTGCCGCATTGAAGACCCCAGTATTAGGAATGCTGCAAATGTTTAATGTTAGAGAATTTCATTGTTTTTTCAGTGACTTAATTCTAACTTCTAATTTAGGATATTCAATTGTGCTATTTCCAAAAAAACTCGTTTAAAATATAAAGAAATATTTAAAATATCAATTCCTGAGCAAGATTCCTATACAATTGACATTCCACTGGATGGATATACTTGAGATTACAATCTTATAATCTTGACTTAGCATTGGATAGTTACCGTATATACTCGTTCTATAGCCCATTCGTTCATGAGCCGACACCCAACTTTTGGAAGAGAATAGTATTAAAAAGTGTGTAACCCGCTCGTAAGCCGACCCCAAAAAATGATAGGAAACCTTAAACAAAATGTTACACATTTTAAAAAATAACAAACTACAAGACCAATCGGTCAAAACTTGTTAAAACAATTTTTAAAACATTCACATAAAGAAATAAAATTAATAAATGAGAATGCGCAGATGTTAGATTGATATTTTATTGCTTCAGGTAGAGCTGTCGAATCTTGTAGAATGTAGACAAGGTAGGACTTTGATGATATACAATTAAAAAAAAACACTGATATTCAATGTGCTTGCAGAAATCACTTATGTCCTGCTCGTTAGCCGACCCCCCCCCCCTTTCCGCAAACTTTCCCCCAAGACTTTGTCCAAAAAAGGTCGGCTTTAGAACAGTTTATACGGTAGTCACTTAATGAAGACTATTATGTCTTACAATTTTTACGTACCATCGTATTGTTAGCCATTGCCGTACCACGTCTTTTCATCTAATAGTTGTCACCTACCGTATTACCGGTACATTTGGATACTAAATCACCCAATTTTGTGGATAGTTAGTCACCTACCGAATTATCGGTACAATGGGATACTTCATCACCCAATTTTGTGGATAGTTGGACACCGGGCTATGTCCTATATAATTTTCAGGTACCAAGAGATAGTCACCTGAAAATTGTCATGCAACACTATTAATTTGTACTATAACCTTGATGTATATATAACATTCAGTTGGTCACCTGACCCGACGTTTCCCTCCCCCAACTGAATTATCTCGCCCCATTAAACCACGGAGCTGTCAAATGCCTTGACAGGGTCCCGGACATCTGTCATGGGCGGTGAAGCGTGTCATGGTCACTTCATTAGCTAAATAAACCCTGGACACGTTGGAGCGCCCCAACTCTTAGTCGTTTTCAACGTTTCCTTCGTAACTAGTTTTTATTATTTCATGCTCACAGTCGATTAGTCGGGTAGTGGCTCAGAGAATGTTTTGGCCGTCATGTCAGATCGTGACTATCGTTTACATCATGAATTAACCGCTTCTGACCAGATGAATCGGCTAGTTTGTTCAAGAGTGTCTTGTGAAATAAAGATGGACTTTGCTGACTTAAGAGGTAGTTTGCATTGTCTCCCCAATTTTCAATCGTCGGCTTTCTAATTGTTTTTATCGTGTAGGGGTTGAGGCTATTGGTGAAAAGTTGGGATTCTGTTTTAGGGTGAGTGGTACCATTTATTGCTATCACTATTTATGCTGTTTTAGTGTGAGTGATACCATTTATAGCTATCTTTATTTATCCTGTTTTAGTGTGAGTGATACCATTTATAGCTATCACTATTTATGCTGTTTTAGTGTGAGTGATACCATTTATAACTATCACTATTTATGCTGTTTTAGTGTGAGTGATACCATTTATTGCTATCACTATTTATGCTGTTTTAGTGTGAGTGATACCATTTATAGCTATCACTATTTATGCTGTTTTAGTGTGAGTGATACCATTTATAGCTATCAATATTTATGCTGTTTTAGTGTGAGTGATACCATTTATTGCTATAATTATTTATGCTGTTTTATTTTTGAATGGTACCATTTATTGCTATCACTATTTATGTTGTTTTAGTGTGAGTGATACCATTTATAGCTATCACTATTTATGTTGTTTTAGTGTGAGTGATACCATTTATTGCTATAATTATTAATGTTGTTTTAGTGTGAGTGGTACCATTTATTGCTATCACTATTAATGTTGTTTTAGTGTGAGTGATACCATTTATAGCTATCACTATTTATGCTGTTTTAGTGTGAGTGATACCATTTATTGCTATCACTATTTATGCTGTTTTACTTTGAATGGTACCATTTATAGCTATCATTATTTATGCTGTTTTAGTGTGAGTGGTACCATTTATAGCTATCACTATTTATGCTGTTTTAGTGTGAATTATCGATTAATTAATTGGTAATTTTTCAAAAGTTAACGATTAAATTTAATTTAATCAATAACAGCCCTTGCGGAAATTAACAATTAATTTCTCGATTAATCTTTTTTTATGGGAGAAGTTTGTACATTAAAAAAATATTAATAATCATTAATAATTAATTATTTATGAATAAATTTTTTAAAAATTGTTTTAAATATTCTCTTTAATTTTAATCGCCATTTTATCTATCGTTTTGATTTAAAGCCAATATATTTTTTTTGGTACTTTGTAATAATCTAGTTTATGAAGTAAACTAATATGCTACAACAACTATTGTACAAAAATAATGATATCAAGTATTCTGCTATTTTTTCTGTTTAAAAAATGTTTTGTTATGGTCTTGTTTTCCCAATTGAATTGTTACCCCTAAAGTAAATCAAGGTTATAGGACAATTAGTAAGACTTACTTTAGCGATTGCATTTTGCTCTTCTGTTAGTTGCTAATATAATCTTTGGAGTATAGCGAGATTTTAATAAATGTTATTAAAACGGGAACTCGGCACAATTGCTTGTTACTTTTGTAACATCTGCTCACTGTAGTCAGAAGTGATCGCTGTCATTGCTACTGCTCTCATTCCGGGTTTTATAGACTTATTTAAGTCAGCGACGCTTTTGTGACTTTGAGTCCAAGAACCCCTAATTTTTTATTGTGAAATCGTAGCCTCAAAGTCGCTGTCTGGTTGTGCATTGCACTGTGTGTCTCGACCACAGGCAAGGAGAGATCACCACGTTGGTGCAACTGTTCCCCCTCTCCCTTTCATTTGGGAATGAAAGTCCATTACTTGCTCCGATCAGCACCACCCCCACCCCCGCCGGTAATTTGGAAGGTTGTTGTTTTCCACAGGCCGCCGTAAGACCGAACATAAGCCATTAAAGAGCATATTGTTTTCCCGGGCCAATAACTCAGCCATTGTTCACTTGTTAGCAGGCTTTTGGCAGACACGTTAGGTTGCTCTGTCAGGCCTTGGCTTTGTTTATGGGGCGGGGGAGGGGGAGCCTTGCCCGTCAGGAGATCAGCCCTGCTACAGTCGGGCCTCCCCTCATTGGTTCCGGTTTCACCCACGTGGTGGCCACCTTACCATCCGCACGTTACTGGACTCCCCCCCCCCTCTTTCCTTGGCGACTTTCCCTTTGATGCTCATTGTATTGTCACTTTTGGTAAAGGATGAAGTGCTTAGTAACAATGTCAGAGAAAAAAGTGCTTTACATATTATTCTGGTCGGTTATAAAATTATCTATGAGGTGCGCTTTTATTCAATTGTAGACATTGTAGTATAGATCTATAATATATATTATTCTTTTAAATTCTGTACAGTTATGAGCATAAACAGGTTAAGATGGATATTTATTTTTTACCCTCAATTTTTATTTTATTTTTGTGGGGCACAAGTCTATAAAAAAATTTAGAATAAAGTCACGGAATGTAATTATCAATTTTAAAAATTAAGTATTCTATTTCTTAAGCTCGTATTCATTCAATCTATGGCGTGTCGAAGGTTAGCATGAATTAATATTGCAGTGATAACTTTACCGGTTTGTTAATGAATACTCATATAAACTTGCTTTGATAGATTTAGGTTTTAAAAAGACCTAAATATACGGATAGGGTGCGTGGTGTCTAGCGGTAGCGCCCTGGACTGTCGAACCGACGCAAAAGAGAGTCACGAGTTCGAGCCTCGGTGTTGGCAAGCCCACGGGGCATTGTGCTAGCCACACAATCCCTTGTTCGTTTGTAGTGGCTCAGGCCGTCACGGTCTGAAAATAGATTATTGTTATTATTACTGTGTATAATATTTTAAGTGTCCTAAGTAAAATGTATTGGTTAATTTGATTCTCAATAAATCTATCGCAATACTCTTCAATTTTGAGGCAACATCGGATTTTAAGAAAAAATATACACTTTTTTTTACACTTATCAGTCAGAATTCAGAATCCTGCACCATTTTCCAAGCACCCCCTATACAGAAGACTGAAAAAATAACATTTTGATGATTTTCATGTTGTATACACGGAACTCATAGCAGATTGTTGCCTATAAAAGTATGATTGAATCTCGGGACTCAGGTTGAAATGACTGTCTGATTGATCGCCAATCTTCGTCTTCAATGGTGTTAAATAACTAAATAAATTTAAAATAGAACATTTATAAGTATATTCACGAACCTCGTATAATTTGATTGATTCTAGGTCACGCATGGCTAAAAACTTTAAATTTGTAAAATTAAATAATTAAATAAAACACTGCCTAATTATTGTGTCCAGTTTTGTTACGGGGCATCAATCTAGACAAAATCATACGCTGAACAGAGATGTCAAATTGTCATAAAAAGTGGACATGAGGCTCCCAGCCCCGAAGGAGCGGGTACTATTATTTATAACATTATCACGTTATTGTTTACTTAATTTACTATATTCGGTCTAGATTCTAGATCCATCCAATAGGCAATGTTTAAAATTAGCTGACATAGGAAACATTTAAAAACCCCGAACTCAAAATTAGTTACGCAAAGTTTAAATTCCTGTTATATATTATTTCGTGTAACAAATTTAGTCCAAATCCATCAATCTACAAAAGCGTTTATTTTATACATAAAAATATTTGATTTATTGTGTTTTTTTCCTCCATTAACTTTTTTATTGTGACTTTTTTTCCCGTTGACTTTTCTTTCTAACTATGTTTGTACCCATTCGGTTTACGTGGGCAATACGCTTTTCTCCTCGATATAAAATTTGTTTGAACTCACAAACACTGAGTTGTAAGACAACCATCCTTTTGAAAAAAAAATGTCTATGCAAGCTTAACCTCAGTGCAGTTCTCTATATGCTTTTGATTGCTCTAGAAAGACAAAACTGTTTTGTTTGGTCTTGATTGATTTTAAGCAAGTGAAATAAGTTGAAAATAGTAAGAACCATTGCGCCCACGAAAGCCTTGCACGAGTCCCCAAGCTTGTAAATTATCGGGCCATTTCGGTTACGCTGTGTTATCTCGGCCAACTAGCGTGACTCCGGCTCTTCAAGCTGGCTAAATCTGGACCTAATCGTCTCTTATCAGTCGACCAGGTTTGGCAACCGTGACTGCCGTGTTGCAAACGCGAGAGCAAACGTTCTGGAAACAGTCAACAGCGGGGACCGAGTGCTGTCCAACCATGTAGGGGACGGAGCAGCTGGCCAATAAATAAATGGGGTTAAAAAAAACTATTTACTGTAATTGCTTGGGGTCGAAGGAGTTGGTCTTTTCTAGAGAGCAGTGTTGATGATTGTGGGTTCATTTTCTGGTAGAGATAGTGGGCTTCATCGAGATCATTGCAAGTCATTACCATAGGGGATAAGCCCTGTACAATGAGCCTGAATATTTAGCATGGGGGTAGGGGCTTTGTACATAGTTTTTCTTGGTGCACTTGGGAAGATACAAAATTGGGGTTAACATTTTTACTAAATGGGTTTAATGAGAAACAAACAAACAAAAACAAAATTAGATCTACATATTTCTCGAACAGAATCTCAACAATTAGACATTTCTGAAATGTTTACACGTAAAATTTATTCAACTTCAAATTCGATAGTAAATCCAAAGGCATTCTGGTGCTCTATAAAGATTGACTATATATACTTCTGAAAAGGATTGGTTTACTATTCACTACGAGCTAATTTGACTTAAACCGTAAAGTTCAGTGAGTGGTTTCATTAACCATACTAGCCCAAAAAAATAATTTTTTTAAAATTTGCGTTTTAAAAAAAAAACAAAAAAAACAAACAAACAACAACAACAACAAAACAACAACTGAACTATTAAACGTGATCGAATGGAGTGATTTCGTTGTGTTCTTCAGTGCTAGTACAAACAATTACAAATAGGGGTTTGTGCCGTTTTACCAATCAGCAGATTTAGTCCTCAATGATATACAATGAAGATTTTTCAGCTCGCGTCCAACCACGGGACGTGGACACTGAAAACAGTTTCATTCCAGCCTTTGGAATATAATAGCTTTAGCTCTTCGTGTTCTTGTTGGAGATGGTTTTTAACATGGCTATAGTATAGAATATGTAGTTAACGATGCCGTTAATAAGGCAAAAATGTATCTTTCAACGCCGACGTTGTGTACTAGGTCCAAGCGTGCTCAACGTGATTGTAGCTGTACAAGGCTCCTCTTATCAATGCCGCGGCTTTTAAACCCGTAACGGTCGGGAGACTTAATAAGGACCGTCAGTTGTTTCCGTAATATCATAAGGCTCTTATCACGAAGGATTGGTTCTTTTGCGAGGGTGCTTACTGGGTATCATGGTGATTGTTCCATATGACTCTTTTCGTGGTAACGTTTAGAACATTTTTCTATCTCTGTACACTCTACATTCTCTATTTCCCCCCTCCTGTTTTAGGTTCCTACTTTCTGTTGCATATGATGCCTGTCGTAACACACGTGTTCAGATGCTAAAGACTTTCATCAATATGTATTTCTAAAGCTGCTACGTGTAAGTTCAGGGCGTCTAGAGAGATAACATCAGTCAATAAACCAGACCCCAAAAATAAGAAACCATTAAGCGATCTTAAAAGGAAAAAATCTTTTTAAATATGAGTTTGACTCAACAAGTCATGCAGAAAATGCTACTGCATAGACTTGGATTATACTTGGAACTTGAGCTGCCGACAAATTGGTTCACACATGTACTATACATTTCAAGGATACAAGCACTTGATAGCAAAAAAAAATGATTGTTTCCAAGACAAGCGAATTTTGAAGGTGGTTTTGGGATTTAATAGTTAAAACTTCAACTACGATGCACCAACATAGCTTGGTGTCAATGCCTTTCTGCACACTCACTTAAGCCGAACATGGGTGGGTAATTATAATATCACCCTTGCTACGCTTTGGTGCGTGGCCAATAAGGTTTATATATGGTATGGTAACTTTCAGTGTTTGGTATTATCGCTTATATTGATTATTCCCTAGCGAAGTCCACGAGGGCATGTCAGTCGAATGTTTTACCAAGAGTACCAAAACACTTGTCAGACACATCCAGGAGTTTCCTATGATTGACATTTTTGTACTATCGACCACCGTTCGATGTTTGATGTTACGAGTTAATGTCTGGAATCTCTACCCCCCACCCCCAAGCTCCGTTGCTCTGTTGTAACACCTTTTCTGTGATAAGGTTTTCCCAGGATTACGCGTCAAACTTGCATCCTTGTTGCCACACACGCATTCATCACTCCCTCTAGTTATCCTCTTACCCTGCTAAAAAAAGAGGATGGCCGGGGGTGGGGGCTGCGCCAAAAATCCCAACCTCTGTTGACCTCAACCCTCTCTAGCGAAGCCGACCCTTGATGTTAGTGTGGCCATAAGTCCGTTCTCCAGCGCGTATATTTGCCGTACAAGGCACATGTCCCCCCTCCCCCAATCCTGCGACCAGTGGCTCTGGTTATCGTATGTGACCGGCTGCCGGCTGATCGGGTCCGGTTATCTTATCAGCCGTGCGTGCTCATGTTTGTCAGAGCGTCACAGTCATTCGTCCTCATGTCGAGGCCTTAGCAATGTCGTATTTAGGATGCAAGCCTTTTGCATAGACATTTAACTCGAAACTTTTGAGCTCTGTCAAGGGCGTTTCTGCTGGAGCTGTTTTGTCAGTTGCTTTCACGTTACATTGTCAAATTGTACTTTTTCACTTTGGCAACAGGCAATTACAATCGGACCATGGGAAAAGATCGGCTAGCCAAACGAAAATTAACGTGTAAATTTACAAATGACAGGCCGTCAGGAAGATTAGTCAAAATTAAGAAAATGATATTTAATTTTCTCTCTTTGTCTCTACATTTTCAGATTATTATTTTCAGGCAAAAGGGACAATTACATACCATATATAAACATTGTTGATTAAAAATATATATATATATATAACACATCTATATGATAATATTATCTGAGAACCTTTTTTTAAAGTTGAATCTAATGGGCTGATAGAGGCAGATGGGAGGGGTAAAGAATCCTTTCCACTATATACGTCTGGGGATTTTCCCCAAAGGTCCTGGTAGCAATGATGCATTGTAACAAATCATGATATGAATCTCATTTGAAGATTTTCAAAGTAACAACTAAAACTACAAGATGTTTTGAGGTTCATAAATGAGGACCATAAGATGAGGGCTATTTGAGACCAGACGAATATCCACTTCCCATGAGTCCTTTCCCTTTGTTCTTACAATGAACCCCAGCCTAGACTTGTTTACCGACTATCTCCCCTAAACTTGCTGTGCACTTAAAGCAGCTGATACTTGTCTGAAGTGTCTGAATCAATGGTTCACCTGTTTTCTTAAATGTAAACCAGCACTATCATCATTTGAGCTTTGCATTTCTGGCGCCATCAAAGTTTGAACATTGTGGATTGTGAGTTTGAGAAAGGAATCAAGTGGTAGCACATCTTGGAAGTCATTAGTCCAGGTTCTCTCCCCCCCCCCAAAATCCCAACTGAATGATATCAAGTGTGATTTGATTACAAGCCAAGTCAGTTGATTGAAATTGTGAGATTGATAAAATTAGAGAAACACCAACAACTGCTGGCTGCTCCTTTTATTTACCAGGATACTACCAGTAACACTGTCATCTCCATGGTCTGAATGTCCACCATGTGAAATGGTGCCTCTAAACCAGACATAAATCAGTCATACCATTTGTGCCAACTAGTGTAACACTTGGAATGTGTTGAAATACGTCATTGATAAAATAATTATGAGCCATCAGAATTCTGTTGTGTGGTGAGTTCATTTGATCTTTGAGAGTTGAATACAGTTGTCTGGTGCATCCATTATCATGAAAGTTTGTGTAAATCCTGGAAACATTTGCCTGCTGTTAGATATTCTGTCTGACTCCTAGCAGCATCAGAAAAATAACTTCAATAAATCCTGTATGGCAACACTTTGACCAAGGGAGTTCTTTGGTTTTTAAACACTCTTTTCTGGGTCTACTTCATTGCAAATACCATATTGATACCACTCCTATCCCAGTGTCTATCCCAACAACTTTGTAAACCAATGTTATAAAACTGCATTTTCTTCACATTTTAACAAATGTATTATTTTAATAATATTTTTGTATTCAGTATTCAGTTTGACTAATAGGTTTGCTATGAGAGGAGAAACACAAACAACAACCAAGGACTGGTGTGTGCTTCCTTGTCAGTCAGTCTCTATGTTTATGTGCTTTTGTTTCCCTTCATCCCTCCTGTTACCTCCATTGATTGTTAGGGCTCACCTGTCACAGCGTACAAGGCTTCCCCAACACCATAAACCTGCAGCTTTACACAGGTTATGTTTTAACCGGCAAGGTCTGGCCACTGGGATCCATTTTATAACTTCATACCCACCCACCCCACAAGAAGAGGAAGCTCCTCCCACCCTCCTTGGGAAGAATTATGTGTTTCCCCCCACATGTCCTCAACCAGTTCTAATTATATCGGTATGGTTCAATGATCCTTTCCTCGTATTTATTGTATCGATTGATTTCGTCACGTTCCTGGGTGTGTTAACACTTCATTCTTTTTGGTCATGAGGAATACACTCACCTTCCTCTAAGAAAAACTTCTGTTGTTTGTTTCACGTCTTCTAGTTTTGAATAAAATAATATTTTTCTGTCTTTTTGCTATCAGATTTTTGTCTTTAATTTGGTAAATCCTATCTAATTATCTTAATAAAATCTGTTATCTCTCTCAAAGTAATCTACAATTAATATATGTTAAATATTAAAATTATTAAAATATTTTCTGCTTTCCAGATTCAAAGAAATACTTGGAGGTGACATGCAGCCAGCCTTATTTTGTCTTCATAAGAATCTGTTTCATCTAGAAAGTGAATTCTTAACTTGTAAGTACAATTATCGTGTCAATGATTTTTCCAATAATAGTTTTCCAGGAACAGGTGGAGTGAATCATTCCCATTTGCCTTCTTCCCACCACCAGAAGTAAACCAGAAGAGGGCATCAACATCACCATTACACTTGGAGTCTATAGCATTAGTTTTAAAGATTGGTCTTATTTTAATGGATAAAGGAATTTTTAATTTATTGAATTTGTTAGTCTTAAAATAGACTTTAAGTTTGCACCTAATGGATTAAAAGATTTTAAACATTATATTCTAAATTATTGACATACTTTATTTCTGTGTTTTAAAGTTATTATTGAGCTAATCCTCAGTTCTGTAAAAAGTCAAATATATTTTAATGTGTGTGAAGTAATTAAAGATCTATAAAATGTTATTTTACTCTGAAATGCAATGTTTATATAGTTGTAATAAATTATTAAGTATGATTTTAGCAAAGAAATACCAGCTCTTCTTGTCAGCTGATTTTGTTTAATACTAATTATGATGGGCTTTGTATTTCACTATCTTATATTGTTTTACAACAACTTTTCTTAAAAGTCTTTTAGTGTTTTTTTTCTTCATCAATGTATATTTTGAGAAATGATTTAGAGCTGTTCACTCTCTTCTTGGCTACATTACTGTCTTCAAGATCGCTTTACTGTGTAAGGAATGTTTTTTTTATCAGAGATTATCTTTGGTTTATCTTTTCTTTCATCTTATCTTAGAAGATTCTGTGGTTAATTTTGTGTGTGTGTGTTGTGCCTAGAAAAAACATAATTTTCCATTCTGATGTATTATTTAATAGTGCTTTTCCAGAATTGTGAACTCTAGAAAAGAACTTCTGAGACAATTTTTTAAAAAAAGATTTACTTTGGCTTGAGTATTACCATTAGTAGATCTTCAGATGAATTTCAGAATTCTGAATGACTGATTAAATTAGCTCATGACATCTGTTGCGACTTTACTCTCTGCCTCTTATTATTTCCTATGTTGTGGTAAAACTGTAAAACCTTGATACCTACAATTTTTGACAACTTACTGAAAAAATGATATCAAGATTAAATTCAAATGAAATTTCTTGATTTAGGGTGGGTGTCAAAATCAAACTCTTTGTTAGAGGTTTCAGGCTCATTAATTATAAATGTTTGTGTGGACCTACAATCATCCCTTACGTGACGAACACTTAATTTTCAATATCCTAGAAAATTTGGTTTGGGAGATAGATGCCTTAGTTACATTCAATAGTTGAATAGATTTTATCCCAGGCCCTGTATGAGCTCACTGTGAGATAGCCTGTATTCCTCAAGCTTTAATAGGTTATTGATGTTTTATTGGTGCAGCACATAGCGCTGATGGGTAGTGTTGATAAAACTTAGTTTAGACTCAATGCCAACAGAATAAATATTCAATCTAAGCTAATTTTCATAGAAAATATCATTTTAATTATCTTCATAAAATTGTTAGCAAAGGCTAAACTGTCCTATAAGCTTGAAATGTTTGAAATTTAATTAAATAAAGCCAGCAAGGATATTAGACTTGTAACTCAATGTTCCTTATCAATATATTTTATGAATCAAGTATTTTTAGGTTCTTGTAAATTATTTTAATTTCTTTGCAAATCAAATTTTATTATTTCCAGAAGATCCAGTGATCCATTCTGTCATTATCAAACCTTTTTGATATTTCAATCTTACCAACTTTATATTAAACTTCTATACAATTTAAAAATTAATTTTTTACTAAAAATGTGCAATTCCAGTACTGAAAGAAAAATAAAATGGACACATACAATTTTGGTGCATTGGCTTACATTTCTTGAAATGTTTTTCATTATAATAAATGTGTGTGTGTAAATATATTACATTTTTTTCTTTTTTACCAGGGTTGTTCATTTTCCAACTTTAGTCCTTTTCATCTGCTCATGTTGAATGCTCAGCTCGGCCAATTATCAGGAATACCATTCTTGGTGGAGATTTTCAGCTTAACAGATGTCCACACCTACTCAGCAGGGGACATTAGGAGATGCTGCAGCAACACCACCAACAGCAAAAACAACAGTTAACACCAAGTCTGAAGGGCACACTAAAGATTGTAAAAAATCAACTCCAGATGGCGGCGCCGGTTCACAAAAACAAGCAGTTGAGGTCAATGGAATCCCTGGCAGCATTGGTTCACAACTGGTTATACCTCAGCCCTACCTCCACTACCTCCAGTTACACCAGCAGCTCCTTCAGCAACAGCAGCAGCAACAGCAGCAAGAGCTGGTGTCAGTTATGGCACTCAACATTCAGCCGGTTAGTTTCTAGCTCTCATTATTTGATTTAGGGAGTTTTTAATTTCAACGTCCTTACAAGTTATGGATAAATTTCAAATCTAATTGAGGAATAATAAGTGTCCGCCTCACAAAAAAACCCAATAAAATAATCTTGGTGGCTCCCATGCAGTGTACTAAAGAAATGTATTAAATTTACTTCACATTTTTTGGTTGGGGAATAGCAGAGGTTGGCTTGCTTACAACTGTTGTATCAGTTTGTGGAAACTGACTAGGGCAGAAAATATCCAAATGCTGTAGATATGCTAACAACAAAATAAAGATACAACAACACGGCTTTGCACAAAATTTATACTAGACTAGCTAAAGCTTTCAGAAATGTTAGGAATAGGTTTGTCTGGTGCTATGATATTTATTGATTTCAAGGTATCTAGTTCCCTCCTGTACACAGAATATTTCCTTATGGTTCAGCCAACCTTTATAATGCATGTTTGAAAATGCCCCTGCCAACTCTTTAAAAAAAAGACTAAGAAGTGTTTTGTTATGCAATGTTTTAATTAAGCCAATTTTTTGTTCTGCTACCATTGACAGATGGTTCAATGATCTTGATCTATCAATCATAGTGACCAGCCCAAGATATGCTGTGAGATATCAACTCTTTTTCCTCATTCTTTCATTTCCTGCCCACATTTTATAGCACCATTATTATTTGACAAGGTCTTTCAGTCTTTCGTTCTCTTTAACTCTTCACCCTTTTTATGATGGCATGACTACTAGGAATCAACTTCTCCCATTACAGCCCAATACATATCTGTGATCTAATAAAACGGACAAATTTTGATGATGAAGAGAAGTCGAGAGGCTAGTCTAACCAAGATGACACTTTTTTTTTTTAGTAAACATGTTGAAAAAAAACAACAAAAGAACCAAACCCGAGTCCTTATTCTTAAATTTCAAGAGATCATTGATGCAGACCATTGCAGCTTCTTGAACCAGTCAGATCAATGACCCAATTCAGGTGTAGAACTATTGTGCTCACCGTCCAGTCTTACTGAGTCTGAGTCTCATGACAAAGCTTCTTATCTCAGTTCACCAGTTGTGCACCTTAGCTCTGCTTCAGCGGACCCGCCACACACATAACAATAAACTAAATAAATTAAATAGATGACCATCATTCTTAAGAAATAAACAGCAGTGGATGAATCCCTTGACATTGACACCCACTTATCACAGCTTTCCTGACTCACTAACAGCAGAGGTGTTCACAGTCCTCTATGTATGTACACAATTGTATATGTGTTTGAAAACTAACCTTAACTCTTAATGTGCTATAAGGTTTTTGGAAAACTTCCGCCTCAGTCCCGTAAGGATTTCCCGTATTACGATCAACCAGTTATGAAATTAAAAAATTTGCGTAAAATCCATTTATAATATTATTGTCATACTGACTTCATTTTTAAGGCTAAGAATGGTTATTTTACGCATCCAAAAGACCGTACTGAGTTTGAAACAATATTTACCTGTAGTTTAGTACTATTATTTTAGTAATGAAGTATAACGAAAACGTATCTTCGAAAAAAAACCCGTTAAAACTACCAAAAAACATCGCGAATCGAGCGGTAACACTAGTGCCGGCAACGGCCGCCATTGCCGGAAGTCAAATACACCGTTTTTCAAGCATTGAAGAGTTTTTACTTGCCGAGATCTCATTTCTAACGAGATTTGTATCTAGGGACGCATTACGACGCTTTAGGGATAGCGGGAAGAGACGCATTACGACGCTTTGCGACTTTAAGAGTTAAACTTAGAGCACTCACCCTAACCAACATAGAGACATGTTCATTATTTCAATGCCAGTGTCCCTATTTCTTCTCTATAACATTTTCAGGCCAGTGAATCTAAAGACGGAGAAGGGACCACCTCACTGACCTCCACCCCAGGGGGTCTCAGTGGGGGAGGTGGGAGTGGGGGCGGGGCGGAGGATTGCAGTGATGATAGCTTTGATCTGGATGACAACAGTTACGCAGATGATGATGGCTCAGACTCGACTAAGAAGGAAGGAAAAGGAAGGATTCGACACTCCGGTAGTAAGGATCCCTTTATCTTCATTGTTCTCAGATCACAAAAAGATAGTTGCTAATTATGTAGATAAAGCCAGTGTTGGTTTCATTCCAGCATAGGTTAAGTATGCTTTTTTCAAGTTGTGGAAAGATTATTATTTTGAAAGATGAAGTAATTCAACCTACCATAGGGGTGTCTAATGTCCGGCCCACGGGCCAAATGTGGCCCGCTGTTAAATGTTGACTGGCTTGTGGTCTTATCTTAAATAATTGATTGACTTGCTGATTTTTTTCTTAAAAGTTAATCAGTATTTTTTTAAACCTGGAATTATGCACTTTTCCTACTATATGATATGATGACATCAAATAATGGCAAATGGATGACCTTATGTTGTTAACAAAGTGGATATTGATTTTTAAAGGCCAATAAAGTTGTTATGTACAATGTTCCCCTTAAACAGTGCAGCCATGCAGATATCTGACCAACAAAGTGCATTAGTTTAGAATTACATCACAGAACATTTTCTCAATACTACACACACAAAAAATGGATGCTGTGCAACTTTGAAAACTAATATTTTACTATGCAAACCGACCAACAAACCTTAGAGTGAACATCAGTTTTGTGTACAAATTCTGTGATGTCCGTTTGCAAAGTCATTGACATTATTTTTTTTCCTTCTCTTTTTGCCAACTAGAAAAGGAACTGAATGTGGAGTCTCTTTAAAATTTTGAGACGTTTTTACCTTACATTTGTTTTACACAAACTAATAGGCTCTAGTTATATTTTAACTAGGGCTGTTATCTATAAATTAAATTTAATCGTTAACTTTTGAAAAATTACCGATTAATTAATCGATAATTTTGTTCAGCTAAAAATAAAGATGAATGACGTCATTAACCTGAAAATTTCAAGGGAAGTAATAAAAACAGTCAATTGGTATTTACATTAAGTTATTTTTAAAACAGTTAGCACTGAAAACAAGTTAAATAACGTATTAAAATGAGGCACTTGAATGAAAATTTCAAATTAATTTTATAAATATAAAAGTAATACAGCTGTATAGAAATTGTTTGATGATTAGTAAAAACATAAAGATCATCTTTTTATCCCAAGTGGTTCGAAAACTATGATTTTTTTTCTAAGACCTCATAATCTCTTTTTTCATTATTTCGTTTGCCTTCATATTTTGTGCCCTTTTATTGCATCTTTTAAAATGCCCATAATCTAAGTATTTAATTTAATTAAATTTAAAACACGTACTATTGTTAGGGGATATATTTAAAAATAAGTTGTTCAATATAATGTCAATGAATTTAAATTTTGTTATTGTTAAATAGTTAAAAAAAAACAATGTTGTTTTTTTATATCATTGTCCTTATAAAACAGGTTATTTCAAAGTATATTCTTTCTGAATTCCCTTAACGGAGAAGTTTGTACGTAAAAAAATAATGATAAAATAAAAACTATTATTAATTATTTATTTATAAAAAAACATTTTTCTATTTTTAATCACTATTTTATCGATTAAAATAATTTTAATCGATAAAATAATTTACCGATTAATCGAGAAACTAATCGGTTATTTTACGCAGCCCTAATTTTAACACATTATATTTACTCTAAGTTGTGTAGTACAAAATACACAGCCTTATTCTACAGCTTTGATATTATTTATAAAACTTAACTAATTTCTAATGATAGAATAAGATATTTAAAAACTTTTTACAGTATTTTCGTGTTCCCTATTTTCCACACAAATTAACACTCTGACATGTAACAAAAAAAAAACAATCTTAAAACTAAAAAGCCTGTCATTTGATTGTCTGCTAACATCATATGGCCCTCGCATATTTTTACTTTGTGGAATATGGCCAAAAAGTTTGGACCCCCCTGACCTACCGTAAAATTTAAGTATTTATAGAGTTTTTTCTCCTAAAAATTTCAAAACCAAAGTCAGGGGGTTGACTTGTGCCCATGTAACTCATTTTATAAATGTCTTGAGTCAACTGTAGTGATAGTTGAAGAAATGTTCAGTTCCCTTTTCAAGTGACAAATCTAGGGATTGACATGTACAAGATCGACTCATATACTGGTAAATACTGTATTTTTTACAAAAAAAGTGTACAAGTCAATTAGAGTTACACCAGTTTTCTTACATCTAGAGTAGTTTACAGGTCCACGCTCTTCATGATACTGCATATAAAGATAAAACAAAGCTGTTTATGCTCCTGTCTTCCCCAATCTCCTGCTGCCTCTACCTTAAGTTAATAGAAATTAAAATCTTGACATCTCACTAAGATTGATACACCAATAACACCAACAGTTTGATTGGTTTTGTCAACTAAACTTGCCGTCATGGACAGGTATTAACTTACTGTTATGTCAAGGGATTAACATATCTAATGTCAGCTAACTAAACTTGCTGTCATAGCCCAAGTATAAACTAGCCGTGATGGCCATGGGTTAACATCTCTAGTTTCAGCTAAATAAACTAGCCATCATGACAAAAGTTTAACATCCCTAATGTCAGCTAATAAACTAGTCATCATGGCAAAAGTTTAACATCTCTAATGTCAGCTAATAACTAGCTGTCATGGCCAGAGTTTAACATCCCTAATTTCAGCTAATAACTAGCCGCCATGTTCAAGGTTTAACATCTCTAATGTCAGCTAATAACTAGCTGTCAAAGCCAGAGTTTAACATCCCTAATGTCAGCTAATAAAGTAGCCGTCATGGCCAGGTATTAACATCTCTAGCATCCCATTTTCCAGGTGGCAGAAACATCAATCAGTATGGCAGAGAATTCACAAATGGCAGGCCCCTACCAGACCACTTGAGGGTCCAAATTTTACAACTGGCCCTTCAAGGCATCCGTCCCTGTGAGATCAGTAGACAACTTCAGGTGTCCCATGGCTGTGTCAGTAAGATACTCAATAGGTGAGAATACACACATATTTAAAAAAAAGGCTTTGTTGGGGATATAAGTTTTATAAGTTAACAAATTTAATAGACCTATTATATTTAATTTTTCTTTCTTTAAATGGTGAAATTATTAAGAGAGCATTTAGGGTTGATTTAAGAAACTTATAGATTTCAATTAGTTGTGATGAATTCATTGTGCCTACAGATACCGTAAAACTGGTAGCATCAACCCTGGTCAGATCGGGGGCAGCAAGCCTAAAGTGACCACCCCAGATGTTGTGAGTATGGTCAAACAATACAAGATGGACAATCCTCAAATGTTTGCCTGGGAAATCCGACAGAAGTAAGTCCTGTTAAAGCTCTTTTTACCCTCACACATGAATTACAAATTACTGTTGTAAAGTTTGTTATTTGAGTAACTTTAGCTCCTCACATGTTTGAGGGTCATGTCTGGAATGAACCTCTTTTGTGCATGTGTTTAGTTGTGATTTGTTGAAATGTTTTCTTATCAAATAGTTACTTCTTTGTGACTCTTGTTAACATGCATGCATGAATGGAGACATCATTGAAATAAGTCCGAGTATTTTTTTCTGTTTTTTTTACCTACTTTCCTCCTTCCCCTTTAATAAATTAATAAATTATTTCTGTCTTCCACAGACTGCTGCAAGATAATGTGTGCTCAGAGAAAAATATACCTAGTATATCATCCATCAATCGCATCATTCGGGACAAGACTCTTACTCATCGCAGGGGCTATGATATGGGAGGAGATGGAGATGAGGTACAAACACAATTTTTTGAGAAACTATTGGTAGTCTTGTGTTTAATTTTTAGCCGTTATTAAAAAAACAAACATTTTTAATGAAATATTCTCTTGTCTAACTTCAAATTTATTTTTATTGACATTGGTTTAGCTGTTAGATTTTTTTAGTGATAATAGATCAGATGTGGGCTTTTCGAATGACAAAAATGACTGATGAATGTCTTGGAGTTGTATTGTCAATTAGTTGTCAACAATGATTTCGATATTTTCAGTAGCTATCAAGATTTTATGCTTTGACCGATAAGTGTACCTAAATACCTTTAAGGTGAATTTTGATATATGCTTATCCCTACAGATGGATGAACTTGGCCTTGATGCTGAGGCAATGCAGAGATACATCGCCACAATGCCACACATGACGGTGGACATGTCGACATCACCCTCCAACTCCACCCACAGCCCCAAGCCAGACCCACAGCCCAGGTCAGCATCTGCTGCTGTGGACAAACTGCCTCCCAAGCCGAACCTGGAGGAGCCCGCAAAGTTGTCCCAGGTTGACCCACCTCCGGTCAACACCAGCCCAGCGTTGTCTGCTGACCTGCCAGCGAAGCCCTCTGTTGATTCTAGTCAAGGTGTATCATCAATCTCAACAGTCATGGGGGAGAAGAAAAATTCTACAGTATTATCTGTCACAGGTGCAAGTGTTGGTTGTGATGGCAGTAGGTCAAGTGATGGTGATGGGGTCAGTGTGAAAAAGGAGATGGAAGAAACTGCCAACAATAGAGGTTGTGCCGTTGAAGAGGATAAGGAGGTGATGGTTCTGACTTTGGCTAAAAAGGATTCAAGCCCCGGCAAGGACCATTCAGAAGGTGAAGGCGGATATAGCAATGGATGTAATGGTGAAACAACTGTGAAAAAAATAGGTCAGTCTGTTGGTGAAACGGTGGTGAAGAAATCTGCTCAGGCTGTTGGTGAAACATTGATTAAAAAATCCAAATCTGAAAACTCAAGGCCAAGCCTCAATGATGTCATATCTAATTTGTCCCATGGAGCTGCTATGATGAATGATTCATCTCCACCATCCTCCTCTCTAGTCTCATCTCCCCTCTCGGCTTCATCCTTGTTGTGGAGTAAATTATCCAAAACAGCTGTGGCAGAAAGCAACATCCAGGGGGAGAGCAAGCTTAGTGATGAGAAACCCAATACCTTGAGTATTCAGAAGCCCAGTTGGTTCACCATGCCGCTAGATAAGACCAGTGGTAGTGGGAACATCACCACTTCTCTTCCCATCTCATGTCCGTCAACTGTAGCCAGCACCGAGCAAACACCTCCGACAACAACAACAGCGTCTGCCTTGAGTAGCGGAACAGTTCATCATCCCCCAACAAGACGCAGGGGAAGGAAGTCAGCTGCTGCCAGGGAGGGATGGAGCCCATCACTATCATCAGCAACATCCACAACCAATCACAGTGCAGTGGGGGGGAGTAAGACTTCCGTCTCTGCCCCCTCCACGCCTTACACCAACTCACGCCCTGCACAGGTCCCGGCTGCTGCTACCGCCGCCACCCCCAATACCTCATTATTTCCTCTGACTTACAACCCCATCCTGTCTCCAGTTTATGATTACAACCTCCCTGACCGTGGCCTGTCGTCAGCCACGGCTTCAATCTTGGCCACCAACACACGTTTTGCAGCACCGCACCTGTCAGGAGCCCAGCCCTTCATGATGAGCTACTTCCCCCTGCAGCCAATGTGGGGCGGAGCAGGGACGGTGGCCATAGCAGCTGCCGCCAACATGAGTATCCCGACCCCACTGGATTTGTCCTCACCCAACAAGGACAACAAAGTTAAGCTGGAGCCTACAGAGAAAAGCAGTGTTGAGAAAACGATACCTGTGAAGGAAACCCCTAAAAAGTCCCCCCCAGCCAGCCAACAGTCAGTCTCTGTACCAACTGGTCATAACGCCAAGGAGTCTAATCGAAGAGGCTTGAGAGGAAGTCAAAGCAAAGCAAGTAAAATTCTCAGCAGAGCTTTAAGTGAAAAAATCCCTGTCAGGGCAACAGAGAAAGAGGTGGATGGTCTCAAGAAGGACATTGAGAGCTCCCTGAAAGAAACATATCCAGATTTTTTGTCCAAGTCTCAAGACACCAACATATCCAAGGCTAGATATGAGAAGAATCTCCTGCTGTTTGGTGATCAGGAGATAGAGATTATGTCTGTTGGCAAACTGAGGTGGGTGGTCAGAAATGAAGCTGACCTCCTGAGGATTGCCCAGGCCAACCTAAAGAAATCAAGTCCTGTGTGTGACTCGGCTACACTCATCTTGGAGGCAAATTCCTCCACAGAGTCTGCAGTGTATGCTGAAAAGAATAGCAGAGATCGCTCTGACTGCCCAGTCTCTAGTTCAGTGAGACGAGAAGATGGGGATCAGGATGATGGTTCCTCAGCCATGTCAGTTGTGGATGGTCATTCATCTCCAAGGAAGTCTGTGAGATCGGCCGACCTCCAGGACTCTGATTACTGCCCTCCTGCAAGCAAATGTGCTAAGCTGGATAAGAGTTGCCTTCCTTTTGGATCCAAAGATTTAGTCAAAACCAAGCTTAACAATGGCAAAACAGAGGGAGAAACCAATGAGTCATGTCCATCTGTCAGTCTGCCCAATTTCCTCCTTGATTCTGTAGTTACAGACTCCAGTTCCGTCAGTCATTCACTGTCATCGTCGCTGTCATCCTCCATACTGCTGTCATCACTAGCTGATAAGTCTCCCAGTATTGTCAAGCCATCGTCATCCACACCTTTGTCTCCACCACTGTCTGTCTGCCTCAAACAGAAACACCAAGACCCGGTTTCCGAAGGTTTGGACAAATCCACCGGTGCGGCCACATCTCCGGTGACAACCGGTTGTTCCAGCACTGACCATCACAAAGCTAAAATTGAAGCAGAGTCCCATAAATCCAAGCACAGTGTTTCATCAAAGTGTTCATCTGCTTGTATGGATGGCTGTGCCCATAGTGGAAAGTCATTGACTACAGCTGGTCTCACAATGGACGACGAGGCTTTATCCAAAGAGTATTCTCTGTTGTCAAGTATGCTGAAATCAGCACACTGATATTTTTGAGTGTTTATAGCTTTCAAGAAAATGTTTTAAACAAGAAGATATTGAGTTAAAGTTAATTATTTGATGTTTGTTTTTAAAAAAAACAACCTTTCTCTGGCCATATAAATATTTTGTTCAGTGGAGATTATGTTTGGTGAATTCAGTAAAAACAGATGTGAGGTTATCGGCTGTTCAAGAACTTTGTCATGAACTCACCAAAAGGAATGTCTTGTTGGAGTATAAAACCCATTTTTTAAAAAATGGTCTGGTGAATGGGATGAACTGATTGTTATGCCATAAATATATATATTTATATATATTAAATCAAACTTCACACAGACTGTAAGTTTGTTGATAGTCATTGTTACTTTATTTTTTTTAATAACTTGTGAGAAATACTAGTCTTATGAAATCCTGTGACATTTTTAAACAGATTTAACATACATAATCACATGTATGTATATTATTTGGTTCTTAATTACCAGTTACAACCAACTTGGGGAGGCAAAAAAATACCAAATATATGTGTATTATATATTTAGATAACCTATAAATATTGTGGTGATGTCAGTAACATTAGTTAATCATATTATTTATGTGTATATATATTAAATATATATATATAAATATTTGTTGCCATTAATATATATAAACTTTATATTAAAAAAACATCCATAAGTTTAAAATATGAGCAGGGTTTTCCCATTGATACTATCGGGCCGTCAGCATGTCCCATGTCATGAATAGACTTAATGAAATTAAAAACATCATTTATTTACTTTCATAATGTCTGCATGAGTCTTCTTATTGAGTTAAGAAACTCTGAAATCTTTCAAAAGAAAAATGAATTCCTAAAAAATAAAATTTGAAATTGATAAGTTTTGTATAAGTCAACAGAAAAGTATTTTATGATAAACCAAACTAAAAGCCTATTGTTTCATTTATATAAATATTCATGACTTAATGTAATAAGGTTTTCAAAAAAAAATTGTACCAAAAATTCTATTACCCTTTTGTAACTTGGACATTGCAAGCATTATTGGATATTAACCAATGGTTAACTTTTTGTTAACGTTTTTGTTAAGCATTTGCAATCAAAATGTACAATCGTATACTGCCAGATAGCATTATAAAATAATATTGTTGTTTTTGTCATCTGAATTAAACTTTTTTGAAGCTCGTCAACCATATACCAATGTATTTTCCCTCAAGCATTAATTTCATTTTCAAAATAATCCTTGCCGCTTTAGTGTGAGCAATCAAAAAATGCATACTTGTCCTTAGTTTAAAATAGATTGCGTATCTTTTGAGTGGCTTGATCTGTGTGTCGTCTGGTTAGATAGTCAACACTGTGACATTGAAATAACTTTTGTCAAAGTAAATCTTGTTAAACCAACTGATGCCCCTCACCCTTTATCTTTAGCTTTTAACACCAATGGTGTTTACTGCATCAGTAGGTTAAAGAAAACATAAACTTTTGCCTATCTTGAAGCATCACATCATTTCGTTTCCAACATAATAAACCTTCTTTTTCAAGCAGTTACCACTTAAGTCTATTTTTCCCCCTCATAATCCTCGGCTTTAGCAGATATCTTTTCTCTCCATCAAATAATTCTTTTTTCCACATTTCGAAATTAAATAATTAATGGTGAACATCAATAATATAATTTTTTTTATACAACTTATGGAATTAAGATCAGTAACATTTTAAGGTGAATTAATTTTAATTGATTGCACTAAAAAAATAAAAAATTATTGATGTGAAATAAGAAGAAAAAAATTGATCAATATAGGAAGATATATAAATCAGCCCGTAAACCATGTGTGAGATGCCAGTATTTTTGCCTGCTGTAAATTATCTATGGATATGTTTAATTTAATGCTCCATATTAAATAAATTAGCAAATAAGATTACATGTAAAAAAAAAATTTTTTACCATCTTAAGTTATAGATCTGGGTGATATAAAGTCGTATTGTTATATATTTAAGGCCTTTACTTTACAAGTTTATCAAAGACCAGTAACTGCATGACTTTTCAGGGGAGATGTAAATACAAATTTAGGAGTTTACTTGTCCTGTAGATTCCATTTATTAATTTTTTTTTAACTATTCACCAGACTCCATTGTCATGTAACAATCTTAACATTTAGACATTTTCATGTTATTGGCTGCACTTCTTTACTTACATGTCTAAAAGTGTTGAGAGCAAACTTCTCATTTGAAAGATCTGGTTTGGCAGTGCATAATTTTGCTTTAAAATTAACTATTCCTTTATATTCACTTGTCAATAAAGCAGCACAAAGTAAGAGTTGAAATTAACACTTACACGATTATGAAACAAAACGTTTCTAAAATTAGATCTATGCCTAGGCATCATACTTTGTTGGCAAGGAAGATTTGTGTTGTGGGTAATGTTTTATTTTGATCCCAAATTATGTGATTGTGAAACTTAAAGGTTGTCAGGATTAACAATTTTTACTACAAAATTAAGAGATCTAATAATTAGAATGAATGTTTAGAGAGAAAAAAAGAATTATTAAAAAGTACAATATTATTTTTTCTGACTACTTTAATTCTGCTTATTGCAACATTTTTTGTTAGGAAGTTGATTCCACTTGAACCAAAGAATTAATATTTTTTTAATGAGAAGAGAAATGTGATCTATTGTTTGTACTGATATTGAATCTATTGTTTACATTATTTTATACTTTTGACCATTTCTGTTACTAAATTGTTAATAAAACTAACACTAATACTAAGTTAGTTCATTTGTGGCTATTTTCAGCATGGATACTGCCTGCTATTTTACTTAATCTCTCCTTTTTTTTTTTGATCTATAACATACATGACTTTTATTTGAAGCAGATAGGGTAAAATAATTCGATACACTGAATACAGAATATTACTGTGATTACTTTTTAAAAGTTTATTAGTAAAAATGCTAATGATTTTGACCTAAATTATTATGCTTTTGTTGGTATCTGATTATGAATACAATTCAAATGTTTAAATCCAGTCACTTTGAGTACATGACCATTTCCAGAACTTTATCTACTTAGATATCTCTATGAAGATCTGCCTCCTTTAAGTCTACACAATTAGATTCCATTCTGTGCTATCACCTCAACAATAACAGTAGATTCTCGTTCTCAAAACTGCCATTTTAAGTTTTCAGTAACTCTCATTTATAGGTATTGCATAAATTATGAACATTATTTACACATTTCTAACTATTCAATGTGAGGATTTTTTGTTTTCACATTTTTCTAAGATTAGTGCATTTAATTATAACCTCTACTTTAGAGACATCATTATCCACTTCTTTTTATTTATTTATTATTATTTTAATAGCTTTATTCTTTATTTTTATAATTTTATCAAAACTTGTTTACCTTTTATGTATTTAAAGAATTTCTGTCAGGAAAAATTGTATAATATGATAATTTACATTAAAGATTTGTTAATTTTACCATTTGTTCATTAGCACAATTAAATATTATCTTTTAGTCAAACATAAAGCTTCTGAATCCTTTAGGAACAGAAAAGCTTTTTCCTCAATACCAAAAATGTAGTGAAGTTTTTTTCATTCTGCTCTGCCTGTTTTGCCCTTCTTGCTGAATCAAGGCTGGCACAAAATATACCAAAGATTTCCTTATAGGAAAAGCACATGATTCAATTGTTTCATCAATGAAATGTATTTTCAGTATTTGCTTTTACCGTGTATTACGTAAGCTGTACATATGGCTTGTGATTTATTTGTGATTTTATTTCCTCCAAGAGTCTTTAAAAGGTTTTTAATAATGAAAAAAATTTTGTTTGTATTTCAGTAACTGCTACATTAAAGCAGCATTTTTATATCCAAAGAATTAAGCTCCACAGCCTCTGAGAATATAGTATGCAACATGTTATTGAATATTTTAAGTGAATTCAAATGTATACTTTGATGGTTTATGAATGGTGGTTTGTGCAGAGTGAGTACTTTAACAATGTTTTCATGGTTACTTATTTCTTTGTCATAGCTTGTTTTACTGGTGATTCTTTGATAAGGTTTAAAAGTTTCTGCCAATCAAATTTTTTTTAAACTATTGTTTTTAGCTTTGGTGTTGGTTGCTTGTGTCATTGTTGACTTTTAAAAGAAAGAATTGTAGCTGCTCTTTTTGAAATCTTGTTAAAAAATAACTAAGTTCTCCCCACTTTATCTTCTTCTATAGTTGTCACTTAAAATCTTGTACTAGCTTTAACATACAGTTGAACCTTGCTAAATCAAACTTCCTTAAGTTGAAAACCTCCCTATATCTAATTAATTGTTAAGGTCCCGCCCAAATTCCATAAAATTAATGTATTTTAGATCTCCTTAGCTCAAAGATTTTTGGCTTCCATTTGCCTCAGTTGAATTTTCCAAGGCCTTTGGGTTATTATTCTGGGGTGACATTGCAGAACACGTATTCCGTAGAGCCACATAAACGGACGCAAATTCTTATCTCAGTGCATTCCACCAGGGATTGCATTCCACCAGGGATTATGCAACTTTTGCATGTGCCAAAAATACATGTCCCTTTGCTGCATGCTGTGACTCTTTTTAAAATGAAAAATCTTACTTCCCCCATCCCACTGTGGAGGGAGTAAAGTGGGAGAGGGGAGGGAAGGTGTCTCCTCTCATGGGCTTGTGTCGGTATGTCATATGAAAATCAGACACTGCCTCACTTTTCTGTCAAGCCTTCTAGCCGGTACCCCATGTCAATACCAACATGGTCCTTGATTAATCTTCCCCCATTACACCATTTTTCCTTACTCAAAAACATCTAAGTTGAATTTTTGTTTGGGTATCTCCAAGTTTGACTTAGAGATCCGACTGTATTTAAATTTTAAAAGAAGAAATCAACTCACAGTAGCATATTTTCATGTTTTGCTTACTTGAGTGTGTTCAGTATTAATTGGTGGTTCAGCAAACAGAATATTTTAAGCAACAAAACTTTTATGGTTCTCAAACTGACACTGCTGGTTGTGGGAATTCAAGAGAAAGTGTCCAGGGATTCTAAAATATGAGAAGTGTTTTTGACTATTTGGTGAATAAATCCATTTGGAATAATCAAGGCTTATAATATTTTAAATGTTACTTCTTAACCCAAGCTACAGAAACCCTTCTAGTGCCTCAGATATATAAATAAATACTTTAAAAAAAAATTAGTCTAAAGTTATGTTAAAAAGAGTTGTTTTTTTTTAATAATAAAAAAACAGCAACTCTAGTTAAAAGAATTCAAATATGTTTGACGTGTCCCCTATTCCCTTAAGATTTCCGGTGGTTAATTTAAAAGTTTGTTTGGTTCTGAGTTGAAAATATTTTATTTTAATGTTTGTAACATTATTATATTTTTAATCTTAATCTCATCTTTCAAGCAACTGACCTTTTTCCCAACATTGGTTTTTTTTAAAAACATAATATCGCCTGGTTTGTCATCATTTAAGTCATAACTCTGAAAAGTATAAAAACACTTGAATTGTTCAAAAAAGCAAGTTAAGTCATAACATGGCATCTAAATTAAACAATGGGAAATATTTTATTTAATTTAATACATATTGTGCTTGATTGTGAAAAGGATTCACTGTTTACAATGTCCTGCTAGCCTAACAATTATCGTGATGGTGACACATTGTTTTGTTTTGTCTAACATAAAACATGCCATATTTATGTACTGACTGGGGTAGAGCTTTAACAAAGGAAATATTTAAAAAGACAATCCATAAGTTATTTTTTTATGTCATGTATGGTGTTGTCAATTTGAAAAGTAAATGTATATATTATTTACATGTAATCCTTTGTCACCTTTTTTCCCCCCAACTCTTTTTAAAAATATTATTTTTCAGTTACATTTAATGCATTTACCTTCTACTGGAAGTGAAGAATGGCTTTTAGTTGTTGTATGTTTTACATTGTAGTGTAGTGATTATTGAAGCATTGTTGTGCAGTATATAGCAAGTGTATGATGTTGGGCTGCCGTTGATTATTTGAGTCACCAGAATATCTGGCACCAGTTATTTAAACCATCTTATGGAGTTGACTGCTTCCAACACTTTTAACATTATTATTATTATTATTATTGATGTGTATTGTTGCATGAAATTTTATGTAGTATTATACTGACAATCACAGATTTTTAAAAATAAACTATGTATGTATTATGTCACTGTGTTAAAATTTATATAAGTGAATTTAACTTGCTCTACAATCAAACTTTCTTCCTTCCTGTCATAAGTAAAAAGTTCAACACTCTTTCTGTTCCATTTTTGATGTCTGTTATGTTCTTGTCAGCTTTGAAATCTTTAAAGACATTATCAAATTTTTAAAATAATGTTTTATTTTTGGAAATAACAGATTTTATTTTTAAAATGTGACTTTAATATAAAAGAAGAAAAAATGTACATTTTAATATTAAATCCTAACACCTACATCTGAGATTTATAAAAAGAAAACAAGTTATAAATAATTTGTACATGTTTTATGTGTTACAGTGTGTGTTTTGTTTTTTCACAAGACAGCATTATTCCTTTATGGTACATTATTTTGGTTGATTTTTTTTATGTCAGTATCCAGATCTGCTGTCTCTATGACAGTAATTTTTTACTGCAGAGTTAGGCTAGATCATTCTTTTAAAACTGATCATATGGAAATTTACCTTGTGTTTGTGCTCAGGTGTACATCAGAAATAAGACAACCACCACCAAAATACTAGGCTGTGAAATTTATAGACTAAAAATTCTTATAATATAACGCTGCTTGCCAATTTCTGTTTGTTAAATACACTTAATTACTGACAGTGATGAGAATATATTTATTTTATACAGAGTATTTTCACTTTTATAGGGTCATTTTTTAAAATTTAATTCTTCTTTCTCTAAAATTAGATGCAGTTAGCAGTAATCTCTTAATCATTTCTCAATATTATTTTTCTAAGTAATTTTTATATTTTGCCATTGTTTATTTTTAGAATTATTTCTTTTATGAACTTGCTACTTCATAATGAGAATATCTTAAGATTAGACTTACCCGAGGTTTTGCTTGTAATTTTGTTAAAGTGGTTATAAAAATGTTTCATGATGTTAGAGACAATGTCTATTACCTGATGATCTTGCACCTGATGCAAAAATTGTCAGCAACAATAACTTTTTTTTACAAATTTAAGTAACAACAAATAGACTTTTTCATTCTTTACTTTAAATAAAATTTAAGAATGTGGAGTTTGAGATTCATGTCTAGTTTTTATCATAACCTTGACAAACTTGTCTCATTTTCTGATATCCATTCACACTTTAATATGTCCAAGAATCCCCATCTGGTTTTTTCCCTGGTAAAAATTTGTTTCTGTTTTATTATATTTGATGTTGTTACAGTGAACTACAAGACACTAGTTACCTTTGCTTAGTGCTTTATAAAATTATCTTTTATTTCAAAATGAAATTTTATGCCACATCTATTTCCCCTTTTTGACTTACAACTGCAGATAATTATTATGTGACATGCATGGAGAGGTCTCTTAAATTTTCTCTAAAAAAATTTGAGTGGCTACAAAAAAAAATGTGTTATTGTGTTAATAAGTAAAATTTTAAATAAATTAACTCAAAGTACAGTTAAATATGAATTCAGTTTGCTATTTTACAGAAATGTTTGTAATTATATGGAAACATTGAGTATTTTTAAATTTATAATAAATGTGAGAACTAGATTGCTCTCCCTTAGAATTCTGTTACTACATTACTACAATTACCCCTGCTGCATTTTTTGTAAATTTAATTTTTTTTTAAAGATTTTATGATAAACTTTAATTATCAGATAATAGAAAAGTTAATTACTATATATTTTAAAAAAAATAATTAAATAATTGTTCTAGTATGTTGTCAAGCTGTGTATTTTCTTTTTTTTTTTTTTAAACAATCGTATAAGTTAACTGTTGCAGGGGAATTGTTATTTATTGTTTGGTATCTGACACAACTGACATGCATACATGTTCACTGGTCCTCTACTTGCCTATTGAGTTTAAGCATTAATTAACCTTGACCTAAGATTGTTGTAGAACTGTTGCTATGGTGATTGTCTGAAAAAAAAAACCAAAGAAATCCATGTTTTCCTCATTTTTATCTTGTATTAAATTATTGCCTGGATTTATCCGATTTTGATGACAAAAATTTTTATGTCATGATGCATCACATGCAAAACATGAATAATATTTGTTGTCAATGATTTGTTTTGACTTTCTGATTCTTTTGTCTGTTGAAATTGTTCTTGTTCTTGTGTGTACCAGCAGCCATGTTTTATAGGCGACAGATTTAGTTCTCTATGTGAAGGTTATGTTAAATTTTTTATTACACCAGGCTGCTCGGAAAATTGCTTAAGTTTCTGAAAATTATTTTTTTTAAATAATAATTTAAATTTAATAAATTAAGGATAATTTTTAAAAATTAAAAAAATCTCAAGGGCAAAAATTAAAATGTTTAATTTGTGTAAAATTAAGAATCTATCATGAAAACAAATGTATTTTTGTTGTGTAACCCAGTGAAAAAAGTGTTGCATCTGTAGTTGATAATTAAGAGTTACACATGTAGCTGATGCGAGGGAGAGTTACACATGTAGCTGATGCTAGGGAGAGTTACACATGTAGCTGATATTATGGAGAGTGGTTGTTTGTCCGTCGAGTCGACAAGGACCTCTCTAGTCATCCGAGGGTTGCTGGGACTGGTTTTGCCTGTGTGCGAAGATGGCTGACGAGACCAATCCTGGCACGGAAGGTTCGGGAACAGAAAGGACACGAGACAAGTGGGTTGTCTCCTGGAGGGTTGACAGCACTGGCCTTTCGGGCTTGCCTCTTCTTTTCTGCGGCATTGATCCTGTTTACCTCGCATGTCCTGGCACCTTCATGGATGGATTGGCGCCAGGTGGACCGGTCCATTGCATCTTCTTCCCACGTGTCTGGGTTGATGTCAAACGCTATCAGAGAGGCTTTCAATTTGTCCACCGTGGGACCGCTGGCCATGCTGGAGCTCGCCATAGAAGAGTCACTTTTAGTAGTCTCTCATTGGGCATTCGGGCCAGGTGCCCTGCCCAGCAAAGTTGTGACCTCATCAGGAGGGTGAAGATGCTGGAGGGGCCTGCTTTGGTCAGTACAACTGTGTCTGGAATTTTGTCCTACCACTTTATGCCAATGATCTTCCTGAGGCTTGTTGTGTGAAAGTGGTTCAGCTTGTTAGCATTTAGCATGGCGTTGATATAGGGTCCATGTTTCACATGCATAAAGCAGTGTAGGGAGAACCACTGCCTTATATACTTTCACCTTGGTCTGGATGGTAATGCCTCTTCTGTTCCAGACATTCGGGTACAACCTGCCAAAAGTTGAGCTGGCCCTGGCAATTCTGACATTCACTTCGTCATCGATGGTGACATTTTGAGACAGTTTTATGGAGAGTACACATGTAGCAAATGTCTGCATCATTTCTGCATCTACGCTTATTGTGAGAGCTTTGTATTGTTTTTCACCAAACATCTTACATTTTATTGATTAATAACAGTGAATTGGATTGATGATATATAATCATCAATATGAATACTATATAAATAATTTAATATATGAAGTTGAAAGTTTGTTACCAATGAAATTCCACACCGTTGGACCCAGGGTGCTGAAATTTTGCATGGGACCCTAATTTGACCCGGGAAAGGTAATAGGCTATGTTTCAACCCCAGGTGACCACCCCTAGGGTAAGGGGGCCCATTATTTTGCTTTTTTCCTTATATGAGTTATATAAAAAAACAAAAATCACTAATTCTCCTAATTCGTGTGTAGGTAAAAGCATGAAACTTTGGGTAGTTGTTAAGTACACTTCCACAATGGCAACAGGCAAAGCACAATATTTAAATTATCACTTACTGGGGGGTGGGGGCCCAAATGTAATTTTTTGTCTGATATTAAAAATTGGCTCATCACTAATTCTCTAATTTTCCGTGTAGGTTCATGACACTTTAGTAAGTTGTTGAGTAGTTTCTCGCAATGATTATTGGGGAAAATATTTTTTAAAATTTCACACACATGGGGGCCGGGGGCCCAAAAACATTGTTTTTTTTTAATACTGAAATTCGCCACTTCTCCACTTTCCCGTGTAGGTAGAAACATGAAACTTTGGGGAATTGTTGAGTACACTCCCACGATGGTAGCATGCAAACAATTTTTTTAAGTATCTCTCACAGGTGGCGGGGGCCCAAATGTATTTTTTTTAAATATAAAAACTGACTCATCACTAATTGTCCAATTTCCCGTGTAAATAGAAGCATGAAACTTTGCAAAGTTGTTGAGTGGCCTATTGCGATAATTGGCATAAAATATTTTTAAAATTCACACTTATCGGGGCCGGGTCCAAAAAGTTTTTTTTTCTGATATGGACTACAATAAATATGCAAATCACTAAACCTCTAATTTCCCGAGTAGGCAGAAGCATGAAACTTTTGGAAGTTATTGAGTACAATCCTGCGATGCGAACGATCGAAAAAATATTTAAATTACCACTTCTTTTTTGCCGGGGGCCCAAATAATTTGTTTTCCTTTAATTAGCTATATTAAAACTGAAATCACTAATTCTCCTATTTCCCGTGTAGGTAGAAGCATGAAACTTAAGGAAAACACTCTCGCGCTGGTAACAGGCGAAAACAATATTTAAATTGCCACTCACTGGGGGCCGGGGGTCCAAATGTAGTTTTTAAAACCTTATATTAGCTAAATTGCAAATTAAAAACTTTGGATACTTTGTAATTTTTTTTTTTTACACAACCTGGAAGATAAAAACTTGATGGCCTATATTAAAATTCGTTAGGGCATTAAAATTATATTTTTTCAATCTTATTTCGTTAACGTTTAAGTCATTTTCACCATTCGATTTCAGTCGATTTTTTAAAACATATTCTGACTAACAAATATGTTCATCGTGATCCAAATTGAAATAAGCTGTTGTTTTGAAGTATACATGTTACACCGATAGGACCCCCACCCTCATTTTATTTTTTAAAAAGAAGTATTAATAGTAAATGGATACTATTCATCCCACGGACATTAAACTTTAGGAGGCTATCAGGCTTTTGATTATGCTACAGAAAGGTTTATGGCATTAAAACTAAAAGCTTTAAATAAAATACCACATTTTAGGGCTGGGGGCCCATATGCCATTTTAACATTATTTATATAAAAAGTAATTTAAAAGTGGCTACTCGGTAAATTGATAATTATTGACCAAATTTGATTTAAAAAAAATAATAATAATAAAATTTTCAATAGGGTAATGAGCTTCTAACAGTCTAACGTCTGTTCCTTTGGGGCAGGGACCTAAAATATTTTTTTCGTAACATTAAAGCCTTTTTACCTTTAGATTTTAATTTGTTAAAAATAAATATAGACACGTATCTCTATCATAGAGGATAGAAGAACCAATAGTAAATGAGTAATTATACATAAAGCTATTAATTCTAATTTAGAAATACAACACAAAGATAACTTAATACAACCGTCAGATAGACATAAAGATAAAAACACCTTTCTTATTCCATATGCAAGAACAAACACATACAAGTTTTCTTTCATTCCGTCCGGTATTCGGGCGTGGAATGGGTTGCCTGAAGAAACCAGGAAAGCCAACACTTTATCATCATTTAAAACTCTAGTAAGAATACAGGACTAAACACAAACCATAGAAATACGTAGGACGCAATAATCTTCTGTACAGAGAGAGCGTCTGTAACATATAAGATAAGATCGTGACCTAGATTGAAATCATCAGACCTTATGAGATCCACTTTGCACGGGGGCCAGAAATGCCATGTTAGTCCCCATTTGATATTACACTACCTTGACAAATATTGACAAACGAGTATATCCATCATGATTCAGACTGAAGTCAATTGGTGTTTTGAATTGGCATGAAACACGTTTTCAACGCTTACTAAAATCCTAACTTCCACAGCAGATTGAGGGTATTTTGCTAGAGTGACCACCCCTAGGGTAAAAGGGCCCATTATGTTTTTGTTTTTATGAGCTATATAAAGATTAGTTTGAGCGTTTGCTACTGTGTAAATGAATTATCAATGACCAAAGTTGGTATATTAGGACATCAGAGCCTTTACTAAAATACTGCAGTGCAGTGAACTCATAATGTCCATTTATTCGGGGCCAGGGTCACCAAATGTCTATTTTCGGGTAATGTTTTAGATTTTATCCCTCATTCAATTTTATAACATCTTGAGAAATAAAGACGACGGTTAACGTTAAAATATTTAGTATATCCATCATGATCCAGATTGAAATCAAAGGGGTTTTGAATTAGTGTTTACAGGTTCCCAACGATAACTGGAATCCCAATTTACCACTGCAAAGTGCGGGTAATTGGCTAGTGTAGAATAAAAGAAAGATGAAGTAAGATGTGAAGCCAATTGATTTACTCGTTTGACCAACAGATGAGAGGAAGGTGGTTTCTTGTATAACATTAATTGCCCATATTACTGTCCATCATTTGATCATCAAAACTTGTCTTTAAAAATAGTCTTTAAATTGTCACTGTTGCGTTGTCATTACATTCCCTCAATGATTTGAGAAGATAATTCCATAACTGTGTTGCAGTTGCTTCAAAAGTGGCCCCCTTGTGTCTTCTTTCTGTGTCCATCTCCTCCTGCTACTTTTAGAATTAGTAGAGACTGTGAAGAGGAACTCAGCCCATTTAAAGATGCATTTTTATTGTCATTTTATTCAAATAACGCGGTGTCCAGTCCTATCAATAAAGCCAATATGTCTCCCATTATAATACACACAAAATAATATTTTTTAAAATATATCGGTAGATACAATGATGTCGCGCACATCTCCTACCATCCATTACACGCATAAGCCATCACAATATTATTACATCCAATCAAATGTAACCGTCACAAACCTCTACACCCTGCAGTTACAACATACCAGTGTTTCCACTAGTGCCCTTTACCTACTGACCCTTGACAACTCATAAGCCACAATAACGAGTTTCTACATTTGTGCCAGAAACATTTCTCTTGCGTAGTGATTTTTAACCCGGCCCAAAGCTCACCACTTGTTGAGAAAGATCTTAGAGGTTTATTTTTTAGTGGACGCAGTTTAATTTATTGCTTTCTTAATTTAAAAAAAATGTAAGCAGTATATTTATTAATGAAAATTAAGGATTTTTCCAAACGAGATTAGGTGCATATTATCTCTGTATTTATTTGTTCCATTTTAAATAACAGCACGATATAATTTTATGGCTGGTGCTGATTAAAAAATATTGTTCGATTAATCGTGAAAAATTAATATATTAATTTCGATTAAATATATATTTATAACGCAGATATAGATCCTGTTAAGTCTTGTGTCTTGTTTTATCTATACAGACACTCCATCTTTACAGAAGATTATTGCGTCCACAGACCATACCAGACTGTTGGCAAGTGATGCAGCGTTCACAGGCCACGGCTATGAGGGTACCACGCATTACCCAACCACCTTTATTTCCCTAATTAGCGTTAGTTACCCATTCAGAGCTGGGTGGACTCAGTAACGCCTTAGGCCCCGGTAAAAAGTCATTGCCTTCACATGGATTCGAACCCGTGACCATCATTAAATCGCGGTAATTCCATGGATCCCAAATTTTGTGACTTAACACGTCAAACTGGTTCGGCTGTGCAAGACATGAGGAAGAAAAACCTTTTTGTGTACGTATGCATATCTAATAAATAATAATAATAATACGAGGAAAATTTTGTAAGTAAAAAAATATATTGACAAATTGGGAAAAAAGTATTAAGTATGTTTTCTTAAATTTTAATAGAATTTTAATCGATTAAATTAATTGTAATCATTTAACATTTTTAGTGATTAAAAGATTAATTTATCATTAATTTCCGCAGCCCTAAGGCTGTGCAAATTTTTTCTTAGCACACGAGTTTTTATATTTTACACGTGGGTCAACAAACCTTATTCAATTGTTTATCTTATACTTACGTTAATTGTAAAATTTTCTTATCAGCTCGCTGGTTTAAGTCAAAAATTTATTGGGACCTCACACTTTTTCCAAAAACAAACTAGATTTGTTGTGAGCTTGGTTGGACATTTTAAATTATTGTATATAATCTTTTCAGAAATGTTGTAAATGTCTCATTTATTTGTTACAAGAAAACAGAAGTGAGCTACAGTAGGCTACAGATTTTGAAAATTTGAAGTCCATTTTGCTGATCCTTAAAATTTTTTTATACAATAGAATTTGAGTAGTTGTTGAACAAGTTTGTAAAGCTCTGAGAGCCCAGCCGAAAGCTGGGATACTGCGCTATTTAAGTGAACAAAATAAATACAGATTTATTAAAATTTAAAATTATTTTTAAATTATCTCAGACATTCCTTAGGCAGACTTTTTGAAGATAACCAAGGAAATACAAGTTGTTTTTTTCGAATTAGGTCTTACCCTAAACTCCAGAGCCAGTTTTAACATCCACCGTCAATCTTATTAAAGCCATGACCACACTTTCAAATAAACTTTTTCTGATCACTGTGATCGATCTAAATTTGTTCTAACTTTACATCCACATAACTTTATAGCCCACCAAGATAACTCACACACGGAAAAAAAAAAAAAAAAGCCATATAAATCTATTATTTTATTTCACAATTTGTTTTTGTATTTTATTTAAAAGCTTTTCCCCAATCCTATTCTATACGGTATATGTCTTGGGGGAAAAGGCTGAGAAATTCAATTTTAGTTCATGGAAGAAGCACTCTTCAATTGTTATTTCTAAGGTAACCATTTATGTTTTTATTATTATTTTCTAACAACATGATTTTTTTAAAAATAAGAAAACCTCATCTAATAAGGGGCGGGCCGGAAAACTTTACCTCTGCCAAGGGTGGCATAAACCCACGCCACGCCGTTAAGAAACTATTTCAAATGATAGAGCTGATTTCAATGAATAATATATTTTAAAATATAACAAGAACGGTAAAGATATGGAATAAAGCTTGTAATGTACAGATTGTCTTAAAATTTTAGTTACACCAATACCACTTCATAATTTAATCCATCAGATGTTATAGCATTTCGTATACCTACAAGCACATGCGCGCTCGATGGCCTACCGACTAGCGATTGTCACGGGTTCAAATTCATGTAAAGGCGAGGATTTGTTCTCGGGGCAAAGTGTGCTACTGAGTCCAGCCAGCTCCGAATAGGTACCAAACACTAGTTAGGGAAACAAAGGCGACTGGGTAATATGCGGAACTCTTATAGCTGTGGCCTGTGAACGCTTCATCGCTTGCCAACAATCCGGCATGGTATATGGACGCAATAATCTTCTGTATAGAAGGAGCGTCTGTAAGACAAGACATAACTTTAAAAAATCAATATCTAAGTTTTTAAATATGAAGATCTCATCATTTTTTTCCATCATTTGTCGTGATTACTGAACAAAATCCACGAAAAAATAACTATCTAAGATGAGGCCTCGGGCCAGTAAAGATGTTAACGCGGGTCGTTTTTGGCCCGCGGGCCTGACTTTCAAACACCGGAACATAAGTATAAACTGAATAGGCCTAAGCTTTCATACTACTATTGTACATTTAAATTTAAGAAAATGTCATTTGTTTTGGCTAGGAGTAGATTTACTTTAAGATTATGGTGTGAGAACTCAAAGGCAATTTTTAAAAAGGTATTTTAAAAAAGGAAGAGCAAAAACAATTGAAAAAAAAATATTAAAAAAAAATATTTAAAAAAAAATCTGATTTTGGTTTTTGCTGCCGAAAAATGCTCTCGTCAGTTTTAAGATAAAGATTATAATTATAAGATAATTATAAGCTTAAGTGAAAACTAAATTAATTTTAATTTTTCAGGCATATTCATGTACAATTTTACGTATTTAATTTATATTTTACTTCTGTTCTATCAAAAATTAAAAATATAATGGTAACGGAGAAAAGAGCCTCCATACCCTACTATACTATGCCAAACTATAATAAACTATGCTCCAGAGGCGTCACTAAAGGGGATGCGGGGTGCGGACCATAACGGGTGACACCATCACAAGGGATGACATCAAAATGTAAAACTTTGTATGCCTCCTGTATTTGTTACTGGAAGATTCTGAGGTTTATGGGGTAAGTAGTGAGGGGGTGACAACCAATGTTCCATTTAAGGTTCGTTATGACTATGACCTTAAGTATATGCCCCGTAGTATAGCCAGTGCTTTTTTTCTGAAGAAAAAGGTTCCGGAACGCATATTTATGTCCGTTTTGTCATAAAGAAATAACACAGAAATGAGTGTAGTAAACATAAAATTTTAGATTATATCAAAGAAACAAAATTACAAGGTTTAAACTGTTAGGTTTTATTATCTACTAGCAATTTGCCCGCGCTTTGCTGCGGGAAGATGGAGTATTAGTGATAAGTGAGTGAGTGCATTAAAAAAACTATATTTTGGCCCCCAGCGCCCACCAAGGAATATTTTAAATATTATTTCACCTGCTGCCATCGTGGAAGTGTTTGTTTTTTTTTAAATCCCCAACTTTTTATGCGTTACCTATTTGGGAAATAGGAAAAATAGTGCTTTTCAATTTTTACATAGCACATATTTGGAAAAAAAACACGTTTTTGAGGTCCAGGCCCCAATGAGTGTGAATTTTAAAATTATATTACGCTAATTTTTGTCGCGAAAGGGTACCCAACAACTTCCTAAAGTTTTATGCTTCTACCTACATAGGGAATGGGAGAATTAGGGATTTTTAATTTTTATATAGTTAATATTAGGGAAAAACTACATTTTGGCCTCCCAGCCCACAGTAAAGAATGTTTTAAATAATTGTTCACCTGCTACCATCGTGGAAGTGTAGTTAACAAAACCCCAAAGTTTCATGCGTTTGCCTATTTGGAAAATAGGAGAATTATTGATTTTCAAATTTTTATAGCACGTACAAGGAAAAAAACACGTTTCTTTTTGGGCCCAGGCCCTCATGAGCGTGCATTTAAAAATTATTTTACGCCAATTTTCGTCGTTTTGAGGGTACCCAACAACTTCCTAAAGTTTTATGTTTTTACCTACACGATGAATTGTGGAATTTGTGATGAGTCGGTTTTTAATATAAGAAAAGTTATATTTGGGCTCCCGGCCCCCTGTGAGTGGAAATTTATCCCTCTCTTTCGCTAACTTTCATCTGGAGATTGTACTCAACAACTTCCCAAAGTTTTATGCTTCTACCTAAATGGAGAATGCGGGAATTAGTTATGTGTAGTTTTTATATAGTTTAAATTAGGAAAGAAACTACATTTGGCCCCCCGGCCCCCAGTAAGAGATATTTTAAAATATGTTTTCATCTGCTACCATCGTGAAAGTGTAATTATCAATTCCCCAAAGTTTCATGAGTCTACCTACTCGAGAAATAATAGAATCAGTGATTTTCAATTTTTATAAATCTCATATAAGAAAAAAAATACGTTTTTGGGGTCCCGGCCCCCATGAGTGTGAATTTCAAATTTATTTTACACCAACATTTGTCCTGAGAGGGTGCTTAACAATTACCCAAAGTTTCATGCTCCTAACTACACGGAAAATTGGAGAATTAGTGATAAGTTGTTTTTTTTTAATATAAGAAAAAATATATTTGGGCCCCCGGTAACCAATTAGAGGGAATTCTAACATTCTTTTTGCCAATTGTCGGGAGCTTGTACTAAAAAAATTTCAAAAGTTTCATGCTTCTACCTATATGGGAAATAGGAGAATTAGTGATTTTCAATTTTTTAGCTCATATAAAGAAAAAAATGTTTTGGGGGCCCCGGCCCCCATTAGTGGGAAATTTAACATTCTCTTTTGCCAATTATCATCGGAAGCATGTACTCAAAAAATTACAAAGTTTCATACTGCAAACTATACGGGAAATAGGAGAATTATTGATTTGCAATTTGTAAATAGCTCATATAAGGGGACACATTTTTTTATGGGGCCCCATTTTTTTTTGGGCTCCCGTACCTCTATGAGTGGGCATTTAACATTCTCTTTCGCCAATTATCATCGGGAGATTAAACTCAACAACTTCCTAAAGTTTCATGCTCTCCACCTACATGGTGAATGGAAGAAAAAGTGATTTTAGTTTTTTAATTTGGGCCCCCAGCCCCCTGTAAGAAAAATTTTAAAAATTATTTTACCTGCTAGCATCGTGAAAGTGTATTTATAAAATCCCCAACATTTGATGAGTCTACCTACTCGGAAAATAGGAGAATTGGTGATTTTCAATGTTTATATAGCTCATTTAATGAAAAAATAGTTTTCGGGGCTCCAGCCCCCATGACTGGGAAATTTAATATTCTCTTCTGCCAATTATCGTTGGAAGCATGTACTCAAAACATTTCTTAAGTTTCATGCTTCTACCTACACGGGAAATAGATGAATTATTGATTTTCAATTAGCATATAGCTTATATAAGGAGAAAAACAGTTTTGGGGCCCCGGCCCCCATGAGTGTGAACTTCAAAATTCTTTTTCGCCATTTTTTGTCGTAAGAGAGTCTTCAACAACTTCTTAAAGTTTCATGCTTCTACCTATAGGGAAAGTTGGAGAATTAGTGATCTAGGCAAAAACGTTTTTGGGCCCCCGGCCCCACATGAGTGAGATTTTCAAAATTCTTTTTCGCCAATTTTCGTAGTCAGAGTGTACCCAACAATCTCCCAAAGTTTCATGCTCCTATCTACACGGGAAGTTGGAGAATTAGTGATGAATCAGTGAGTCAGTCAGTCAGTCAGTCAGTCAGTGAGGGCTTTCCCTTTTATTAGTATAGATGTAGGCTAATCTACTAAAAATACAACCTTTGAGGTTTTACAGCAAGTTCCACAGTTTTCGCATGTTTTCATCTGAAAAATCATCTCGATTTCTTTTCCTGCTTTGACTGTCTACAGCTGAATGTCTTCCTCGATGTAACCACGAATCAACGTACTTTGAAGGATCGAAAAATGTGAGAGGTGGACCCACCAATCTGAGGAATAACAGTGACGAAACTGTTTTTGTCATCAAAGAAGCCCTGGTTGGGGTGATTATAAGATTCATCTGCGAAAATCCTCTCTCGCACTCACTAGAAGAAATAGAAATAGTATGTATAGCACGAATCAACGGAAGCAGTGTTTCTGGATATGTCTTTTCCATAAGTTATTCACGGAATCCACGAATCATTTCTCTTTCATTTAGTTGTAGTCTGTTTGACAATTTTCTAATTTCCATTTCCCCAAATGTTATCTGGTTGGTAACGTTTTCTGACCACTGTTTTTGATATAATATGCGAGCCCACTGAGCTAATTCAGCATCTTCGTTAGTAAGCAATCTGCTCTCAATTGAGTTCTTTAGTTTTTTTTTAAAAGGCGTTAGGATCAATAGGAGGATCATTAGGTGAGTTTTGTGTGTGTAATATAACTCCATGAAAGCTGAGATTCTCGGCGGCAGCTGTTACAGTTTTATAATATGTGCCTGCATTTTGACTTCTTTCCTCAAAGACGTGTACAAGTGCTTTTATTTTTTGATTCGCCTTGTATAGATCTATGTTGCGCTCCTGTAGATCCAAGCTCAACTCAGATAATTCCTGAAGAGCATCGCACATTAATCCTAGATCCATTATAAATTCTGTAGATGTAATTTTCTTCTTCAGGCCTTCATAAGTGCACTTATCACTTGCGCTTCTTGTTGGATCATTTGTCGCTTCTTCAAAATGCTTCACCAGCGCTGCATAATTATTCCACACTGCAAACACCGAACGAAAACTGGATGATACCCATCGCGTGCTTAAAACTCGTCCAATTTCAACAGCTCAACTTCCAGTATTTCAGCACAATAATGCAACTCTCTGCTGTTTTTTTGGCGAAGCATGATACAGGACGTAAAGCTTATCCAGAAAAGATTTGTTTCATATACCAACCATCGTTGGGCCGGGCTATTATATATGACTAGTTTATTTAATATTAAAATTCACTTTACACTATCAGTATCAGCGAAATTGCATTCAACGAAACCTGAAAAAGCAGTAAAGACCAAACATTCCAAGCAAAAAAATAAAAAAGTCTGTGGAAAAAGGTGCCGGAACGCCGTTCCGGTGCGTTCCGCCATAAAAAAAGCGCTGAGTATAGCTATCATACCTACTCGCGTGACGTCATTTATGGGTGGCCCCTTTCAATCTAAAATACTCAGTCTTTAATAAACTAAATAACCTAAACTATATGACTATATGCAAAATATAATATGCCCCTAATGAATCAGAGTCAGAAAAATTTGCTGATATTAAATAAATTGTTTTGATAATGTATAAACTATAAACTAATGAATTAAAAAAGAGAGAATGATATTAATATTAATTTCTATATATTAATTATAATTTTTAAATCCCTTATATTAACTTCAGCGTCGTCTCTTAGTTGATCCGGCGGAAAAACAAAAGTAAAAAATGACCCCCTTTAAGTCATGCTATCGAACTGAAATTTTGAACATAGACTTGTGTCACCTAACAATCCATTGTATCAAAATTTCAGATCGATCGAATGTACCGTAATTAAATTAATGCACTTTTAGTTTATTTCTATATAAATGTATGGTAGCCGTCTGTTGTGGTTGACATCCACGTGTTTGCTGGAGTTCACTCCAACCATCTTTGACCCCACCCACACCCTTACCCGTCCCCTTTAGACTGCAAGAGAGTTAAGTCACGTTCAGCTGGTAAATGTTTTTTGCGCTTGCATATTATTTTGAATATAATCAATACTTTTAGTTCTGTCTCATAAAAAGGGATTTATATTAAAAAAAAACTTAATTATTTTATTATTCTGTTTACAAAGAGGCAACGATAAAAAATTTAAGCAAGTATTATTTCTTAAAAGTTTAAATTTTAAATTATAGTTTTTTATTATTTAAAAAATCAAAAACATGTAAGTCTAAAGACACGAAAATCATTAAACCTAAAAGTAAGAGTAATATAATGATAATTTTAGTACCTAATCAGCCAATTTTTAATGTTTTAATAATTAATTAGTAGTATATATTTAATATTATCTGTGTAAGTATTTGAGGCATGTAATAATTGTGATAGGTCGGCTAAAAAACAAATTATACTAACTATTTGTGTAAGAAAAATAAATTTAATTTTAAGTCAAAGTTTATTTAAGCTTTAATTATTAATAATTAATTCATAAATAAAGTAATTTCATGAATATGTCAATTAATTAATTACATGTAAGTCTTAGTCATAACAACATCTTAACTTAAGATGTTACTAGAAATATATTATTAATATATACTATACTAAACTATAGTAAATACTATTTACTAAAGTCTATAGACTATAGTTATAGTTATAGTCTATACTATACTATAGTTATAGTCTATACTATAGTATATATAACATATTAATAATATATTTAAAATAGTATGCATTTTATAAAAGGCAAGCGTTATTCGCACGGTTTTGACGTCATAACCGTGCCGATAATTTTGAAAATTATTAGCACGGTTCGACAGTGCCGATAATTATTCGCCCTTTTTTGAAATGCTAATCTACACTTACTAACTACAAAGTGTAATAATTAAGGTAATGTAAAGTATTAGTATAGTTGATATTTAAGTTTTAGGACACTGTCTACTGTTAATTGATTTAATTGTTTAATTGAGTCAAATAAATATTATTAAACCTAATAGTACTAATAGCCTGCGCAAATTAAACAAATATAAATTACGACAATATTTAGTTACTGACCCACTGACAGACAGTGTCACTGTGACTGTGACTCAATGAGTCAATGAACAATGGCTACAAATTATGAAGATGACAATGATTATGATTTATAAGATTTTGAACAAAAAATATCAAAAATTATCATTTTTTTGCACGGTAAACTAATTTTGCTGTCACTGATATTGATAGTAATAGTATTTGAGCAAGAATCTGAGTCTGCATACCGCCGTTCGCTAATTAATTATTAATGATTTATAATTAATCTTTTTATTAATTAAAGTGAAAGACTTTATGATGGTAAAGCATCATTTTAAAAAAATTAAAAAGTGAGAGTCCGTACCCTGTTCTGCACTGTAAGTAAGACTGAACTGAGTATGAGTATGAGTATAAGCATAACTATAACAGAATAACAGTGAACAGTAACTTAAGTAACTAGTAACTTAGTAACTTCAGTTCAGTATCAGTATTCAGTTCAGTAGTAACACTTGTAGTAACAGTGACTCACTCATGGGATATAACAAAATTGTCCCTGGAAAAAAAAGCCTGTTTGAGTGTTTGCAAGCATCGTCACTGTGGTTGTAAAACAAAAACCAACACACAACAAACAGAAAAGAAAGAAAAAAATAGACTGTGTCAGGATTCGATCCGCTAACCAATAATAACACTGACTAACTCTAGCTGACTATCCATTAGTCTAGAGAAACTTGATATTTAATGCGATTATTCAAACTTATATCCAATTATCATTTATTAGACATCAATCATTAAATTGTAACTAGTATTACTACTATAAACATATAAATATTAGTACTATTAACATATAACTGCACAATTAAGTCTAAATCGAGTGAAATTGGCTATTATTTTGTTATCAGCCGCTGGGAGTACGCATGCGCGACGACCAGACCCGACCCGTGCTAATAATTTTAAAAATTATATGCACTGGAAAACCGTGCGAATAATCACTTCGTTTATAAAATGTTAAAGGCCGACATACTTCTGACATAGGTAAATTAAATCTTTTTGTTTGTTGTTTTCATAGTCCAGACCAGTAATAGCGAATTTATGCCAAGTATGCCACAGACGGCATGCAGAGCCTCAGCCAGCACGCAACTAAAATATTACTTTCTTAATCAAACCACTTTGCTGGCACTTTGTGTTGGCATTTTGTTATGTATAAGTAGGTTTTAATTGAATTTGGACATGGGGCACCAAAAAGGTTTGCCATCACTGTCATAGTCCTTCAAAGTGATGGGCATAGGGAAAGCCCGGTTAGGCTTATGCCCTTACTCTTAAATCTTTATGGCCCATGGTTAAAAACTAAAAATTTAAATTAAAAATAGTAAATTATTTATTGTCAGTCTTGTCTTGACTCTAATGTTTCTACCCCATTTTTCTTTTTTCCCTTTGTTTCTTGGACATTGTTAATTATTTATGGGGCCGAAATTAAAGAAATAGAACTTAAAAAGTACAAAATTCAATTACATTACATCCATGCTATATTAAAAAAGCATATTTTAAACTACCATGCAATAGTCAACCATTTCTTGTTTTATTCCTCTTCATGTAGTAGCCCTAACTCTTTCTATATATAATTACCCAGAAATTAGAACAAAAACAAGAAGACCCTCGCTAGGTTCTAGCAATCATAATATATGGTTGGCAAGCGAGGGTGGTTCATGAGGGGGGATGGGGCTAAACCGCAGTGTGCATGTCATGAGACCAATGATGCATTGTTCTCATTTCTTTATACTGCTTTTTGTGTCCATTCTCACCCTCCACCTTTCTTTGCATTATCTATGAGAAAGTCTACGGCAAATGCTGTACCAAGGTTCATATCTAGTTCTATATAATACAAATTCTAAGACCATCATAACTACATACTATTTCTCCTCTTGATGACATCCTGCAACTTAAACAGGGAGTAAGAATAATTGAAAATAATTCAGTGTACTAAAAAAAACTTTTATGTATCCCATCCTGTTGATTTAAGTCAGCACCCTGCTTGTCACACATGTTGGAAAAAATGTGATCCCCTTTCCGAACACTGTAAGTCATTTATGGATGGAGCTACACAGTGCTTGCACTAGACATTTGGTGAAAAGAAGCAAGTGTTGCTGTCTGGAAAATTTTGGAAGAGTCTGTGGTTTAGGTCCTTGACTGACCTTGACTAATGTGTGATAATCAAAGATTGTACCTACTTTGAGTCAGCGCTGAACCTATGCCCATATTGTATTTTTATGTTTTGCTTAGTCAGTGAATTTAGTGTCTTATGCATAACATTTAATGTATAAAATATGATGATTACACTGCACACCCTCTCTATATCATCATTTAAAACCATGTAATCCAAGTAAGCTAGACACTAAAAATAAAGTTGACTCTGAACGCTCAAAAATTATGTTTGGTTTGTTTTATCTCTTCTTATCTGTTACAGACGCTCTTCAGTACAGTAGATTATTGCGTCCTACGCTTATCTATAGTTTGTGTCTAGTCCTGCATTCTAATTGGGACATGGTGTAAATGTAAAGGTTTGATCTTGGAAACTAGCTGTTTAAAAAGTGTGTGTGTAAGTTTGTCATGTCCCAAACATATATTATTAATTATGTTAATTTCTATTTTTTAAAGATAAAATTAAACAATTATAATGGGGAAGAGAAAAATTCCAAAAAGCCAAATTCAGACTCAAAATGAGCAAGACAGCACACAGAGCAAAAAGGAAGATAAAGGTAGTGGTATTTAATTTTTTAAATTTTATTTTGCTTTGTACATATATTTCTGGATATTTAACTTTGAAATACCTATATAAATATTGATATTGTCCATGTTTTAAGTATTTTTGGCAATTTATAGTGTGCAGTACTGTAGCCTTTTAAAATTTTTTATTACCAATTTTGAAAATTTACATTTATATGTAACAGTGAAATTAAAAATAAATATCACTTATGTAATTTATTTTAAATTTAAAAACTAATCATTTTAAAATACACACTATTCATTTGGAAACATTTTAGATAAAGATGGTATGCATTGAAGAGAACTATACACATTTTTATGGTTTTTGCAGGAAAGAAAACATATTCACTTCAAGCTGCAAGTAAAAACACTACTGATGTAGAAAATGTAGCTGATTTACAGAAAGTAAGATCTACCAAATAGTAGCATGCAATGTGCACAGGATGTTTTTAAACGTTCCCTTTTTATCTTCTTATGTCTATACATATTTTATATTATTAGCTTGGGTTTTAGTGTCTTCATAGAACCAAGATACATATTTTTGTGTTCAATTTGTACAGTAATAAGTATTTAAACAAGACAATATAGTTTTTTTTTTTGAGAATATTTAAATATCAACTGTATTATCAGATTTACCATTTTAACTATATTTACTATGTTTTTTAAAGTAATTCCAATTATATTTAATTTATATATCTAGGTCATACTGCCTGAAAAAATAGAGAGTGCATTAATTGATCTAATCCTTGAGGAGCAGAAATCAGGGAAATTTCTTGGTGATATTTCTAAAAGGATTACTTCTAAAAAGTTGACAGTGAGCAACATATAATGCATATAATTTTTATTTTCAAACCTTTTGAGGATATTTATTTTGTTATTGTCTATACAATATATTTATGTTTTAAAATTTTCTTAAACGTATAGATATTTTGTGTATTGAAAAGCGAAGAAGTTTAGCCTGATTCATTTTAATTTAATTACTTTAAGGATATCTACAACAGTCTTAATGATGCTGGCTTCTCCAGGAACCAGATTGAAGCTGCCATGTCCTCTACTGTCATGTGTGGTGGAGATCTTATTGATGCTTTAGACTGGCTGTGCCTCAACACACAGAATGGTAAATCCATTTTTTAAAAAATATTCTCTAAACTTATATCATCTGTTACAGACACTCCCATCTATACAGGAGATCATTGCTTATCGATGCAGTAAAGAAGGATTCACACCCTAAGAAAGCTTCAATGTTTAACCTTCTAGTACTGAACATAATTCTTCCCTTGCCTTCGTTTTTTTTTTTCATCTCTGATTTTAATCAAGATTTCTACTCTGTAAATAACTGCTGAAATTACTTTAACCATCAAGAGATTCCAACTGTAGGACAAGTACAACAGATATTATGAGAGTTTTTTTGTGTGTATATTTCTGTGCTGCACATAGGGATCCTACAGACTTCTAAAATTTTACTATTTCCTGGAAAACTCCTAAAATTTTAGTACTTCTTGGAAGACTCCTAAAATTTTAGTATTTCCTGAAAAAACTCCTTAAATTTTAGAATTGTTCAATAACTGTTCTGAGGTTTATTAATGAAGGTGTGGTATAATAATTATATGGTCATTGTAAATTTTTTTCCTTGCTGAGTAGCATGATATCCCCTTTTGCTCTATTGGAATTTTCTATTTGTCCTGAAAAATGCATTGAATTTTATTAGATTTAATATAAGAACTCTGTTAAAAAAACTTCTTTTGTCATTCACTATTTATAAAAGAACTGCACTCTATTAATTAACTCAATTCTAACAGATCAGCTGCCAGCTAGTTTTTCAGAAACTCTCCAAAAAGAGGAAGAAAAACACAGACCAAAGTTTGATAGGTCACTCCAAGTTGAAGCCAAGTCTGGTCTTTTACTTGAAGAAATAACAAGACAAACTAGACAAGAATCTCACAAGGTAGTTTGTGAGGCTTTTTAAAACTGTTTTCAATGGCAAAAGTTAGTCTATATGCCTTGATATTTCTAGGTTAATACCCTCATAAAATAAATGAATCCTTCATTTTAGAACATCTCCTTCATGCTCTATTATAAGAAGAATTTAATGACATGGGAGATTACTTTCAGATAATCCTGAAAGATGTTTCCATTTAAGGGAAATTCACATTTTCTCTGAATATATTAAATAGTTAAGTTCAATAAAAGTTAGTGGCTGATGTGTTTATATGGCACTCACACAGTATAATTCACAGTTTACATCCCTAAGAGAAGTTTTTGCCATATTAAGTTATGGTTTGAACACTTCATTTAAAAAAAAAAAATTTAATGTTGTTGCTCATGGATAGAATACTATGCTGCTTAAATTTTGTATCTTTCCAATGAAGCATAAATAATTTTACTGTTCTCCAAGGCTACAGCTGTTAAAAGTAAAAATGAAAAACCAGAAGTCAAAGACTGGATACTCCAGTATGCACAACAGAGCTCTAGTGAAAGTGATGAAGAAGAAAAAGAATCTCTCTTTGACCCTGTAAGTCAAAAGGTTAACCCACATTAAGTCAGAAATCAACACTATATATTTTTTTTTAAAGGAGGTTTTGCCTACAACAAAGTATTCAATTTGATAAATTCAAGCCATTGAATATATAATGTTTTCTTTATCATTTGTATTTTAATTCCACCTCAAAAATTTTGTTTGCTGTAAACTAATTTAGTCAAGAATTAGATTTTGATGAGATACAGCGTACATGAGTGATTTAGTGAGGAGGGAGGACTATAAAATGTGAAATTTTAAAACTGATATGAAATTTTATAATTGCTGATGGCTAACCAAAAAACAAAGCTTGAATGCAAAATTCAAAAATTTATTTCTCCCATTTTAACAATAAAATTAAGATTTAAGACATATGTATCTTTGACTTACAGACGTCTCGTTATGCTGCCTTGTATGCAGAGCTGCAAGATTTAAAAGACAAAGCTGCCATAGCCAAGAGCAATAACAACACAGAGGAACACAAACAGATTTCAAAGTTGCTGAAGGAAAAACACTTGGGTGAGACTCAAGAATTAGTTGGTAAAAAAAAACACACCTTTAGTGAGATTTAGGTGGGATAATTTTACCATATCATTAGTAAATGCTAAGTTTAATTTTAAACAAAGGAAATCAAAATACAATTTAAACTTGAAGTTTGACAGTTTTACAACCATGACTTCAAACCTGGGCACTTGTCAACAACAATAAATTATTTTTAACAAAATCTAGGTTAAAAAAAAGTAAATGACTTAAAATATTGTTAAATGTTATTATACAGAAATGTCTTCATTGGAGAAACACCCAGAATTTGACAAATCTATTAAATCACAACTTAAATCAGCTTCTGCATCAACACCAATAATACCACCAAAACGGTCACCCATTGTTGTACCTGAAGGTGGTCAACAGAACAAAGAAGATGATGAAGAATTGGGTTTATCTTTGTTTTCACAGGCTGAAAAATCTACAGAAGCCAAAACATCAGGTATCAAGATCTTAAAATATAAAAAATGTTACATTTATTGGCATATTATTTTTGTTTAAATGTGGGAAATAAACTAAATAAATTTGATTTGGGGAGAGCAATGTTTATTATTTAGAACACTATCAATCATGCTTCCTTCTTAATAGGGTTAAAATAATATTAAGTTTCACCCCCTTGTATAGAAATTTTATATATATATTATTTTAGTTTCCTAGTGTTTTTTTACTGTGACAATTGGATTAAACTGATTGCTTAATGAAGAAACTGAATTTAGCTGTTTTTTTTTTTTTTAAATTTAAATAATAAAATATCCTCACCATTTCCTTCAGTTGTGGTTGAAAAGTGTAAAGAGGATGTCCGCTCGTTTGAATATACCCGTTCTCAGTGGACAGGGAAATCTCCAAAACAGTTTCTCATTGACTGGGTCAGAAAACATTTACCCAAGAGTGGGCCACCAAAGTTTCAGAAAATCCAAGTTAAAGTTAACAGATTCAAGTGCACGTAAGTTAACAGATTCAAGTGCACTTAAATTAACAGACTCAAGTGCACATAAGTTAACAGATTTAAGTGCATGTAAGTTTACAGATTCAAGTGCACATTAGTTAACATATTCAAGTGCCGGTAAGTTAACAAATTCAAGTGCACATAAGTTAATTTATAAAAAACCTAATGTTGTTTGAAAAATTGCCAACTAAAACAAATTAAGATGTCATATTTGTTCTGTCTGCTCTAAGTTTATTTGATCTTAAAGTAGCCTGTCCATGAAAGATAGTTCCACATCTTCAGAGTGCGTAAAATTGAAACATTTAATTTACATCTTATTATCATTTTATTTATACTTGTTCCCTTTTTATTGACCTATTCTTCAGTTGGTGAATCATTTAAAAAAATCATTCTGAATAATTCTACACATATTTTGTTTGACTGTTGATAGCTTGTTACAGGTAAGTCTTTAAACTTTACAGAGCTGTGGTAGATAGACAGAAAGATGGGCAACTTGCTGTGACACCAACGATATTGTGTGATAATATCAAAGATGCTGAACATCTAGCAGCCACATTAGCCCTGTATCAACTATGCAGAGGCCAGGTATACTGCTAGTAACGTTGCTTCCTCTTGTAAACAGTACATTCAATAGTGAAGTTATGTAAATATTTAAACAGTACATTCAATAGTGAAGTTATGTAAATATTTAAACAGTACATTCAATAGTGAAGTTATGTAAATATTTAAACAGTACGTTCAATAGTGAAGTTATGTAAATATTTAAACAGTACATTCAATAGTGAAGTTATGTAAATATTTAAACAGTACATTCAATAGTGAAGTTATGTAAATATTTAAACAGTACGTTCAACAGTGAGGTTATGTGAATATTTGAACTTTTATTACAAATTTATTGTAACGTGATAGGACTAGATTTTTCTAAATTATTTGCTTTAATAAAATTAGAGAAATTAATAATTGTGTCAAATGTTTGCTGGAAAAAAAAGCTTAAGTTTATATAAATGCATTTGATCCACATCTTGTGTGCAAATAAGAAAGTAAGAAATGAAATTCTTTAAAAATGTTTCCATCTCTACACCTTGTAAATATTCAGCCTGTGCACCAGCTCCTTCCACCACCATATAGAAATGTGTGGCTTGATTGGCTAGATGAGGAGAAGAAAGAAAAAGATGAGATAAAAGAGAAAGAAAATAAGGTAATAGAAGGAATTTATGAAAACATCACTTGCACGCTCTTCAATAACTGTAAGTAAGATATTTATCAAACTAGCAAGGGAGGTAAATGTGTGATTCTCTCCCCTCTTTTCTGTGCAGCCAAGAGATCAATTCATTTCAAAGCTGATGAAGAAACTGAATGTTGAGGATGTAGCACCTAAAACAACCAGCCAAGGTCTTCAGGGTAGTGGAGATGATGGGGAAGATGACTGGGAAAGTTTAGCAGACAAAGTAGGTGGTCTTTCTTGTTTAAGTAGAATTCAATGTTTTTTCTCAGACTGCTGTAGAACCCATAAAGAAGTCAGAACAAATACTGCAATATCTTATAAAAACCTTTTACATTACGCATTGACAAATATTTTAAAATTTAAAAAAAGTTCAGTGAAAAAAAAAGGTGATGAATAAATTTAAATAATAATTCAAAAAATATTTTGTGTTTTTGTGTGTCTGTAATCACTTAGATTTTGGGTTAACATTCAAACAATTGACTTAAAAAACAACACAATTTATGCAGGGCAAACTCAATGAGATTTCCACAAGTAAACCGGTGGCCACTGTGATGGAAGCTAAAACAAAGAAATCTGGCAAGTCATCCCAACTTCATCAGGCTCTCTTGGACAGACAAGCTTCTGCAGAGTTTCAAGAACTGCTAGTATTGAGGCAGCAACTTCCAGTTTATCAGTACAGGCAGCAGGTAAGTGGACAATGTCCAGTGTATCAGTATGGGCATCAGGTAAGTGGACAATGGTCAGTGTATCAGTACAGGCAGCAGGTAAGTTAACAATGTTCAGTGTATCAGTATGGGCAGTAGGTAAGTGTACAATGGTCAGTGTATCAGTACAGGCAGCAGGTAAGTGGACAATGTCCAGTGTATCAGTACAGGCAGCAGGTAAGTGGACAATGGTCAGTGTATTAGTACAGGCAGCAGGTAAGTTAACAATATCCAGTGTATCAGTACAGGCAGCAGGTAAGTGGACAATGGTCAGTGTATCAGTACAGGCAGCAGGTAAGTGGACAATGTCCAGTGTATCAGAACAGGCATCAGGTAAGTGGACAATGTCCAGTGTATCAGTACAGGCATCAGGTAAGTAGACAATGTCCAGTGTATCAGTACAGGCATCAGGTAAGTGGACAATGTCCAGTGTATCAGAACAGGCATCAGGTAAGTGGACAATGTCCAGTGTATCAGTACAGGCATCAGGTAAGTAGACAATGTCCAGTGTATCAGTATGGGCAGATGGTAAGGGGACAATGTCCAGTGTATTGGTACGGGCAGCAGGTAAGTGGACAATGTCCAGCATATTGGTATGGGCAGCAGGTAAGTGGACAATGTCCAGTGTATCAGTATGGGCAGTAGGTAAGTGGATAATGTCCAGTGTATCAGTATGGGCAGTAGGTAAGTGGACAATGTCCAGTGTATCAGTACAGGCAGCAGGTAAGTGGACACTGTCCAGTGTATTGGTACCGGCAGCAGGTAAGGGGACAATGTCCAGTGTATCAGTACATGCAGCAGGTAAGTGGACAATGTCCAGTGTATTGGTACGGGCAGCAGGTAAGTGGACAATGTCCAGTGTATCAGTACAGGCAGCAGGTAAGTGGAGGTGTGGGCCGTAATCAGTTCTTGATTTGTTTACACAAAAAAACAAAACAAAAAAAAAACATTAAATAAAATAAACAAATTGAAAAGAAGGATAAAGACAGAAATTGAAACAAAATCTAAATACTATATTCCAATATTGCCTAGAAACTGATGTATGTTTATTGACTGTACTGTTACCTGGGGTAAAGAAGAGAAAATTATTTTGCTAATATGGAGATGTGGGAGATGATTAAAGGTTTTCCTAATATTTTGTTTATGCGTTGATTATATGCTGTTATTAGTTTTCTGCTAACTCATTATCAGGAGCGGCGTTTGAGGGTGGCAACTGGGGCGACTGCCCCAGGCCCCGCGCTTAGGTAGGCCCCGCGCTTAGGTAGGCCCCACGCTTAGGTAGGCCCCGCGTTTCGGTCCTGAACATGTCTCGTCCTGGTTAATAGTCTATACATGTAGAACCAAAGAGTGGATGGTAGAACGTATGCTGGAAACGATTGTAAAGAAACGAAAGAGGCACTCTTGTAATCCTTTTTGAAGGTCAAATTCCATAGCGATCTTTACTAGTACGCTGGCCCGCGGGGTCATTGCTGGGACTAGGCCCCGCGCTTACCTAGCGCCGCCACTGCTCATTATCAAATGTTATTAGTTTTGAAAATGAGTCCATCAAACATTTATACAAATAATTTCTCATCTTGTCACATGTTTAAATAAATGAGAGTTTAGAATTAAGGAATCAATTTTGGTGATGTCTGAAACAAAATAAAAGTCATTGCTTGGATTGAATATGTTTTTATTGAATATGTTCTGATTGAATATGTTCTGATTGAATATGTTCTGATTGAATATGTTCTGATTGAAAATGTTCTGATTGATAATGTTCTGATTGAATATGCTCTGATTGAATATGTTCTGCATTTATCAGGTAACTTCCGCCATCCGAGCCAACAATGTTGTAGTGATAGCAGGTGAAACAGGGAGTGGCAAGAGCACCCAAGTTCCTCAGTTTGTGCTAGAAGTGAGTCTGACAAATGAGTAATTATTAGGGCTGCGGAAATTATCGATTAATTTCTCGATTAATCAGTAAGATTTTTTATTTTAATCGATAAAATAGCGATTAAAATTAAAGAAAATTTTGTAAATACTGTCATCAATTTATTAATAAATAATTAATTATTAATAATTAACAATAGTTTGCTTTTTTACCCACAAACTTCTCTATTTAAAAAAAGATTTTAAAAGTGTTAACTTTAAAATAAGCTGTTTTGTAAGGAAAATGAAATAAAAACTAAAACATTCTTTTAACTTAATAAACAATAACAAAATTTAAATTCATTGACATTGTATTGAACTACTTATATTTAAATAAACAAACGTCAATTGCCTGTTTTTGTTACTTCCCCTGAAATTTTTAGTTTAATGACGTCATACATCTTATTTTTAGCTTTAATCAAAATTATCGATTATTCGGTAATTTTTCAAAAGTTAACTATTAATTTCAAATTAATCGATAAAAGCCCTCTTAATTATCTTGATAAAAATGCCTTTAAAAACTTACATTTTTATCCATTTCTGTGTTACAGTCGAAACCGCTTAAGTCGACGGCGTCGGGGAATGAAAAATGGCATTGACATAACCGATGATCGAGTTAAAGCGAAAACCAATATGGCGGCAAAATATTAACATGCGCTTGAAATTTCTATATGTACGTGTTGTGCGTTAATTAGTGATGGGACGATTAATCAGAATCGTATCGGAATATCGGGACCCTATTTCTTCACTCTTTCTTAAGGTTGTTAAGACCGTTCATTTTTAAAGACCGTTTAAGTTTAAATATAACGCCGTTTTGCGGTGATTCCCAGATTGAGCGATACTGTGGCTTCGAAGCGACTTGCTTGATTTTCCTTACAAGCTACACAAATAAGTAACCTACACATCCCCTCATTGTCCCTGAACCATTCTCTTCTGGACTCGGAATGGTCTATCGTGACCTATATATGACTCAAGACAAAGCGAACTCTTCTCTATATAATCGTACACAAATAAATTAGGTACTCCTTTTGAACCTTCACCTTTGACATATTTTAATTAATTCTAACCAATAGTTAAATGGCTTTTGCACACGGCAAATTCTTATGAATGAAACAATGTGAACAAAGCAGTAGTACAGTACATGTAATGGTCAAAATGAGGTTGAAGGATGAATGGTTGCCAATGACAACAAGTTTACACGCTGTACATTTTATTATTCCATACGATCCCCTCAGCTTACAATTCCTTCGGTAACTTGATGCTAATTGGACTAACCAACATTAATGGTGTGGGAGATTGAGAGTGGGGGTGGGTAAACTGTCTGTAGTCTGTTATATTATAAATTTAAAAATCTGGGGAGCCTATGATTTTGGTATCGTCCCATCACTAGCGTTAATAAATTATAATGTTCATGCACGTGTTTTTAGAGTTTTTTTTAAACACAACAGCATTGCCGTTATTTGTTTGATGAAGCTATCGGCATGCTATAAAATTGTACATACATGTTTGCTAACAACAAAAGGTATATGTGCACCAGCTGACAGCAGAAATTTACAAATTTAAAATAAAAACCGTCGATTATCGATAAAAACTTTTATTACTCTCCAACACATCTCTGAAACTGGCAATTTAAGTTAGCAACACAGGCAAGTGGGCTATGATGACGACGTCACCAGCACACATCCCAAGCTGATCGCATTGCCATAGTACCAGAAGCAACACAGCGCTGAGAGCAAAACGCAAGCGGGCTGTGACGTCACCAGCAGACCGTGGTGAAACATTTTCAAAAGCTGGCGATTGTTCATGGGGATCGAGATAACCGATGTTAAGTGGCAAATTTGACCTTTTTTGTGCTCGTGTTATGAGGTTTCGGCGACTTAAAAAAATCGAATTAAACGACGAGAAAATACTAAGACAAAGAGAGAATTTGGCGGTTCCAATAAAAACCGTCGACTTAATGGGGTGGTCGAGCTAAGCGAGCTCGAGGTAAGTGGGTTCCACTGTATTTGTAAAATGTATCTTTTGAAGCTCTTCCTTTTTAGTTCACATTTTACTTTGTAAAGATTTTTCTAGTGAATGCTTCATGCTGTCATTTCTCAATGCCAGCAGGCACCAATTGCAGAAAATTCCTAAATGTTTATATAATAATTGTAAAAATAATTTGGGAACTTCTTAATGCAATACCCCAGCCAGGAAGAAGACTCACCACACTTCACATGAAAAGCTATTACAAAAATATATTGTAAAGATATGTACAAAACATTCCTATCATAATTAAACAAATCACATAATGACATGTCTGGCACCTAGCTATGTTTATTAAAGTATCATTGGTAACAGCATTTTGTTTGTAAATCTCAGAAAAACTATCAGTATTTTACATTAGAGGTGTAGCTAGAGTTGCTGTCACCCAATATGGTAAACTCATGGTGTCACCATTTTTAAAATAATTTTGTCTAGATTTTCTTGTGTAATGTTTGATTATTTTGCACTATTCAAATCCCTTCCCTGGCTCACGATGGTTCTGCTTATGCTCTAATTTTATCATTGTTTTCATGGCAACACACACAAACATGCATCTTTTTTGCCCCCTCAGAAAGAGGTGGCTGGGTGTCAACATAGCTCCATTTTCAAAGAAGACTTTTGATCTGGTTAAGTACTTCTTTGTGAATACAAAGCAACAGTAAACTACTCAATTAATGTGCAATAAAAACATTGTTGAAAGAATGCAATCTTTGGTGTACTATGAAACGAAACAAGTTTTTAAAAAATTCAACATTATCTGTAAATGGGTCATTTAAACATGTTTTAGAAACTCAAGGAAATCTGTCTCTCATACAAGTTACAAAATAATATGGCAGAATGAGAAAAACTGTTCATTGACAGAAGCTTTGTCAAAGAGTGTGTGATGGAAGTATAAAATGACCTGTGTCCTAAGAAAGATGATTTGTTTGGACCTATCATGCTTTTGTTAAGTTCAGTTGTTTGAAAAAAACCTGTATAAAGTCTGACTGATGGATGAATAAACTATTCAAGGCAGCAGTATTTTCTGGCTTTCTTCAACCATTTCAATTTCTTTATTTCCTGGTACAAATAATTTTTTTAATAGATTTTGTATCTTTAGCTTTTCACTCTGTTGAATGTTTGGGACTTGTTCTTTATTCAGGGACTCTTTATTTTGATAATTTCAAACAAAATTAAGATCTAAAACTTGATTTTTCCACAAAGAAACATATGTTACAAACTTACTCACTGTCTGAACACTGAGTTTATGTGGCTTTACTGTTGTCTAAGAATAGTTTACAGTTAAAATAATTGTCTGGTTAGCCCTGTACCATCTAAACATCTAATCAGATCACAAATATCAAGCAGGTTTGCAACTTTTTAATTCATGTTAGATCCTGAGAGATTGTCACCAGGTGCAATCCATACCCCTGTTAACCCCACCCCTAACTACATACACACACACCTCCTTTGGAATGCCACTGTTTTACTTGTTATAAATTAAACCCAGTAACTTTTAGGGATCCAACAACGGATCAGTTTTTTTGTGGGGGTTGTTGGGATAATCTCTAACGTAGCCTACTTCTTTTGACACAATGCAGATAACCATGGACATCTCCTTGAAATGCATTTGATTTTATAATTTATTTCTTCCTTCCAGTGGACGTTATTGTAGTGTTTTAGGATTTAAATATATTTTCATACAGCACAGCCAGGGCTATTTTTAATCCTTTGTTCTTGGAATGGTTATTCTATAATAACATGTACAATATTTAGAATCCATTAAATTAATACTCAGTATGTAATGAGCAATGCTATCATAAAAATTAGTGAACAGAACAGATTACAGTTTTGTGAATCTATAAAAACTATTGAGCTGACCACACCCACAAAAAAGTCATGATTTTGTCTTGAATATCATTTGTTTAACTCATATTATAAAGAAAATAACAAACATCTGGAGATTTCCTCACCACTCAAAATCTGTTTCATTACAATCTCAGGAAAACATTATTTACAAATATTTCACAATCCTTCAGCATCAATAATCAAATTTTAACCATTTATACTGCATGCACATTTGAATAAAAAATAAAGTGTGAGAAATGTTGTTGTGAAATGAAATATTTTTAGAAACTGTTTCCCTTGTAGACAGTTGGAATAATAAGCTTAAAAGTCCAGTGTCAATTGTACCCTGATGCAATGCCCCCCCCCCCCCAATCTCTTATCAATTAATAATTAATGTTAGATCTGTATGTAAATTTATCTTATCACCACTCTAGGCCAGGGGTCGGCAACTTTTGAGACGGAAGGGCCAAAAGTTACAATTTACAAATTTCCCTGTTTTTAAAGAGCCATTAACAACAGCTTTGAAAATAAGATAACATTATTATTCACATTTGCTCATGGAACTGGAGAGCCACATCTTGACATCAAAAGAGCCACATCGGCTCACGAGCCACAGGTTGGCGACCCCTGCCCTGGCAAATATGTTGATTACAAATTTTTGCAGAGCATGTATGTAATGTGACTTCTGAATTTTCCAAAAAAAAATAAGGACTGCATTTCAAGTGGCCAGGAAGATGTGCAAATAGTGTGCACACAACCAAGGAGAATATCTGCGACCAGCTTGGCAATGCGTGTGTCTCAAGAGTTTGGGGAGTCGTCACTTGACCCGAGAGAAGCTCTTGTGGGCTACCAGATCAGGTTTGAGTCACGTCGAGGTCCCAACACCAGGCTCATGTACTGCACCACTGGTGTTGTGCTGAGACAACTGCAGACATCGACGGATCTAAAGGACATCACACACCTGATCATAGACGAGGTAAGTGGTTTTAAATCCTCTTGAAAAATTTAATATAAAGGCACAATTTAAATTTAAAAAAAAGAGATTATATTCTTTTTAAAACATCTTTGTTCCTCATGCAACCATATTCCTCCTTCCAATTATTTTCACTATGATCTGTGTGTATCAGGTACACGAGAGAAGCATGCAGTCAGATTTTCTGATGATTGTCGTTAAAGAAATCTTAAGACGTAGACCTGACCTCAAGGTCATCTTAATGAGTGCTACACTGGACAGTGCAAAATTTTCCTCTTACTTTAACCACTGTCCTGTTATCAACATACCTGGACGGACATTCCCAGTAGAGGTGAGCATCGATGAGATATAAATAGCTTTAATCTTCCCTGTATTAAATAGCATCATAAAACTACATATTTCTCTGATTAAGGTTTTTTGGTCTCTCAAATTAATATTACAATAAATACCCTAAATAAAATACCTGATAATAAGATACCTAAGTGAGACATTGCTTGAGATTTGCTTTTGTTGTCCAGAAATGTAGATGTTGATATAATAAATCTAAAGTCAAAAAGGAAAGTGTGGAGAAGGTATTTAGTTCATGGACAGGGAAAAAGTGTTATGGGAAGTAATTATAGCATGAGCAAAGTTCTTGTATTGAAGTGGCATTGCTAGATAATTTTTTCTCTAGCAAACTTAGCTTTGCCGTTTATTCCCAGCCACTATTGTTAAGTGGGTAATTACAACTAAAGCAATAAGATCATAGGAACGTTTGTGATTACTGGGGTTTAAAAAAATTACATTCCAATGTGCCACCAATTTTTATTTTCCTTTTAGCAATTTTTTGTTAGTTATAACCATTTTTGATAGCATGTTTTTAAAAAAAATGTCTATGACTTTTCCATTTTGATTTAGTGTTGCTGAGGGTTCAGAGAGACACTACTGTCTCCAGTGTGTCAAACAAGGTGAACACAGTATTTATCTTTCTCTGTTTTAGATTCTTTACCTGGAAGATGTGATTGAGATGACTAGCTATATTGTAGATGAAGACTCACCTTATGCCATCAATTCAAGGCACTTGATACAGGTATTTATTGAGATTTCAATATTTTGGGATTTTACTTTGCTACATATTGTAGATGAAGGCTCACCTTATGCCAGTGATGGCAAACCTATAGAACGTGTGCTACAGTTGGCATGCAGAAGCTCAACAGGTGGCACACTACTAAGATATTTCTTCCTTAATCAAACCAGCTAAGCCAAACTTCCCTTCTTGGGTTTCATTAGAGTGTAGCCATGTTGCTATAAATAAGTGGGTTTTTGCTTGAATTTCGGGCACGCAGCCTAAAAAGATTCGCCATCACTGCCTTATGCCATCTATTCAAGCACTTAATTTAGGTTTTACTTAAGATTTCAATCTTTTTGGGGTTGATTTTGCTGCATATAAAATAATATATTAAAAAAGTACGCAGCTTATAAAAAGTGACCTTGAAAATATGTAATAAAAAATCTAGCATGCAACCAGAAATGTTATTTATTTTGTCATATAATAAATATAAATGTTATTTTTCTTAATGCTAATAAATTAGGATGAATATTTCTTTTGCTGGTCTTTTGTACCTAACAAAAAATGACAGCCTAAATTGTTGAAGTGTTGGAAGCATCATTCTATAAATACTCGTTAAAGTTGTCCAAGGCATATTTAATTATTTTGTTATTATATATATTTGAAACATATTTCAATATATATCTTAAAGAATTCAGTGAAATACTTGTTTAAACAAAACAGCATTGAAAAAAATAATAAAGACAAGGTTCTGGTGATTAAATCAAGTTGTAAAAAAACATTTGACCCCAATATTGTTTTTTTTCTTGATTGCCAGGAAGCGTCTGCATCAGTTGAGATAACTCAAAAGGGAGGGGATAAGTCTAAACAGCAATTGGCCTGGACTCAGGAAGACATAAGTAAAATTGACAGGGTTAGTGATAATTTTTTGGTAGTCAGTTTAATGTGGGTATATGCAGCTTTTGAGCTTTGACCTATTTTTATGACCTAGAACAGTAATTACCTGTGTATTTGATAACTCATAAGGAATAAGATTTTTTTATGGGCCTCTTTCCGCACAAACAAATTTCTTTAATAATTATTAAATGCTAGTGTATTACCCGACAAAAATGACGGAAGTTTTCAAAATAAATATATTTCAGCTGAAATCTATTAACTTTGAAATAAAATACATCAAAATAAAAAATAATGTCATACAGAAATTTCATTTATTTTTATTTTATTCATTTATTTCCATTTTGAACAATTTTATGGGGACATTCAAAAAGAGTTATTTTTGGTGAAGTAATTTTTTTACAGGGCATTTTTTTTAGCAGTGTGCTACTTTCTAAAATTAATAGCTTACAAACGGATAGATGGATAGAACATACATAGCAAATTATATATATTGATAGTAAATTGATACCTTTAAAAGCACTCTAGTACTTGGTAATGCTATGCACATAAAATTCTCCCCACACTAGCTTATTAGTTTGTTCCTTGGATGTGATTTAAGTATTAAAATTACTCAAAGTTTTGGACACATTTTGAGTACCATGACTTATAGCTTTATTTAGCACACAATGAAAAGTGAGTTTAAAGTAATCAATACTGACATCAGATCCAAAGAAAGATATATTAACAAGAGCTATTTTAAATAAGTTTCATTTTTATGTTTTCCCTTTAGATCAATCTTGAATAGTTAGTAGTGTAATAAATTCCATATTTGTTCTTTCTTAGACTGACCTTTCTGCTGAAAAATATTCTTTGCGCACTAGAAATACGATTTCACGTCTAAATTTGCATAGAATCAATATAGACATAATTGTGGTGAGTAATCAATAAGAAAAACAGTATCATTTTATAATCCACAAAGTCTGGGTACATATAAATTTTATTTTTCATAGAACAAAACAATTTTGTTTAATTATGTTTAGGGAATTATATTTTCAATATCCATTATTTACAATGCATAATCTGATGCACCTTGCTAAATTCATGTGAACGTGATTGCTAAATTCATGTGAACTTGATTGCTAAATTCATGTGAACTTGATTGAATAGGTGTACATTGCTGTAGATTTCAGCACACTGATTGATAATGCGTTCTTTCATATGGTTTAGATTTGCAATCTTCATTGAGTAAACTTTCTCTACTAACATGCCCCAGAAAAAGAAATCAAGGAGGAGAAAGGACTGGTGAATGAGGGAACCACTCCACATGACTGCCTTTCAGCCAGTCTCTAACAGTTGTAGCATAATGGGCATGGGGCTCCATCCTGTTGAAACCAGTTGGGAAGTCCTTTGCCTAGGCGCTCAATTTTGAGGCATTAGTTGGTCTCTCAACATAAGTCTCACTGGTTACAGGTTCATCAAAGAAGAAGAGTCCTAGAAGGACCACACCATCAGCTTTTGGCAGCTTTGCTGTTTGGATGGACTCATCCGTTGTGGATTGTCTTGAGACCAGTATCGAAGATTCTGTCTGTTGACTTCACCATTCACATAAAACAAAGATTCATCACTGAACAACAAAAAAGTCTTTAGTAAATTGATATTTTCATCCAATTTATCTGAAAACCATTCGCACATCTGCATTTGTCTGTCATTTAAGTGATGCAATATCTGTAATTTGTATGGATGGAACTTCTCCTCTACCAGGAATTTGTGGATAGTTGACCTAGGGAACAGCCAACTCCATGGATGTCCAGCAAAGTGATTTCTTCGGGCTAGCAGCAAACTTGGCCTCTATAACCTCTTTCATTTCATTTGAACATGGTCTTCCGGAATGGGGTTTGTCCCAGACACTGCCTGTTTCTTTAAACTTCGTTACCAATTTCCAGACAGCACTAAAATAAATAGGCTGTCGATCAGGGTGCCGAAGGTTTAATTCATGGCTATTTTGTCATAAGACCATCCTTCTCGTCCACTCAATGAGTACCAACTCGATTCTTTCTTATTTAGACAGAGCCATCATTCGATCTGGGAATGAAAAATAAATAAAATATTAAAATTCTTATGTACCGAGACTTTGTGAACACCCTGTTGTGTCCTATTACTCTGCAGATTTTAGTTTTGCTCTTGTTATCCTTCTCATGTAAAATTAACCAAGTATCATATTCATGAGATACAATTTAGCTTTTTAACTTTTTCTATGAAAAATTTTAATAATAGTGACAGATTTTATTCTAGGAATTGTTGAAGAATCTGGAGTCCTCCCCTCAGTTTAGAGAGACACCAGGTGCTGTCCTCATCTTCTTACCTGGACTCGCTGATATACAAGAACTCTATGACAATCTGACCACTCAGAGGCAGTTCAGTAACCCATCAAGGTGGGTCAGTAAGGTGTATTCTAATTACCCCATTGGGATCCACTAATGGTGATGTGAGGGATAGTGGTGATGTGAGTGATAGTGGTGATGTGAGTGATAGTGGTGATGAGAGGGATAGTGGTGATGAGAGGGATAGTGGTGATGAGAGGGATAGTGGTGATGAGAGGGATGGTGGTGATGTGAGGGATGGTGGTGATGAGAGAGATGGTGGTGATGTGAGGGATAGTGGTGATGAGGGGTGGTGGTGATGAGGGGTGGTGGTGATGAGGGGTGGTGGTGATGAGGGGTGGTGTGGTGATGTGAGTGATAGTGGTGATGTGAGGGATAGTGGTGATGAGGGGTGGTGGTGATGTGAGGGATAATGGTGATGTGAGGAATAGTGGTGATGAGAGGGATAGTGGTGATGTGAGGGATAGTGGTGATGAGGGGTGGTGGTGATGTGAGGGATAATGGTGATGTGAGGGATATTGGCGATGTAACTAACTTGTACTACTAGAGAGTTTAGATGTTTGTAACCAACCTGTACTACTGGAGAGTTTAGATATTTGTAACCAACCTGTACTACTAGAGAGTTTAGATGTTTGTAACCAACCTGTACTACTAGAGAGTTTAGATATTTGTAACCAACCTGTACTACTAGAGAGTTTAGATGTTTGTAACCAACCTGTACTACTAGAGAGTTTAGATGTTTGTAACCAACCTGTACTACTGGAGAGTTTAGACATTTGTAACCAGCCTGTACTACTGGAGAGTTTAGATATTTGTAACCAACCTGTACTACTGGAGAGTTTAGATATTTGTAACCAACCTGTACTACTAGAGAGTTTAGATATTTGTAACTAACCAGTTGCTAAACAAGATCTTGTATTACACAATTTTTTACTTAGAATTTTTAAATTTCTTAAATATAACATTTCAGGTACCAAATTTTTGCACTGCACTCTGTATTGTCCTCACAAGATCAGTCCAAAGTGTTTGCTGTGCCACCCCAAGGGGTTAGGAAGGTTGTCCTTGCAACCAACATCGCTGAGACAGGAATCACAATACCTGATGTTGTTTATGTTATAGATAGTGGGAAAGCTAAAGAAAATCGGTAAGTGGTAAGGATGATAGCATTGGAATATATTTAGATGTGTCATCTAGGGCCAAATTTCTGCCTAGGCCTAGAAGTTTTAGGGGTCCAGTCAGGCCAGGGGAATCTTTACATAAGCTCAAAAAGCTGACTTGCAACATCAAAAAGCTTTATCGAAAATAATATTATAATAAATATTCTTACTACACTTTGCTAAAACAGGATGCTCATAACACGACTGCTGATGTTTATTAAAGTCATAAAAGTCAATTAAAAATTATATGTTCTGTGTAATAGGGCATTTAATTTGCTAAATTTCCAAAATAGCTTCAAGATAGCAGGGGCCCAAATGTCAAGGGCCCTGGGTCTCTAAGTCCGTGCCTGGTGTCATCAGTTTTAAGTGCACTTGCATATATTCGTGAATCTTTTATCAACTATTAATACATTTCTCGTCAAGACTAGACTTAATTTTCAATAAAGGCAGGGGCACATGAGAATTGGGGGAATAAGTCAAAAATCATTTGTATCCATTGTTTAGATACATGGAGACCAGTCAGATGAGTGCCCTAGAGGAAGTGTTCATCAGCAAGGCCAACTGCAAGCAAAGAGCAGGCAGGGCTGGTAGAGTTAGGGAGGGTCTTTGCTTCAGACTTTATACTCAAGCCCAGTACAAGGACTTCAAGGCTTACTCAACACCAGAGTTACTGAGAGTTCCATTGGAGGAGCTGTGTCTTAATATAATGGTACATATGAGTTTCTTCTAATTGCTGTGAAGATTTTTCAAAATTATATTTACTGGGTTACTCAAAAGTTTCTTTAGCCCATATTTAATTTTAAAAATAATTATAAGAAATTGTATAATTTACTTTTTATTTAGTATGTTTTTGTGTGTGACATTTCGTGATATCTATAAGATTTTAAAAAATAAATGTTTCTATTACTTTGTTCTAAGTTCGTTCATCTGACACGGCTAATTTATAATTTTCCATTCATAAAGTTGCTAATAATCTATTATTTTAACTGTTGCTTAAAAACTAGTCATTCATTTTAATAATTTTTTAAAATTAAATTTATTCTTATTTCATTAATTTCAAGTTTATTTGTTCATAACAGAAATGTTCATATGGAAAACCATACGAGTTCTTATGTGGTGCTCTTGATCCACCACAACCAAGTGCCGTATCTAGAGCAATGAGCTTACTGAGAGAAGTTGGAGCGTGCCAATCAGATGAAAGCTCTCTCACTCCTTTAGGACATCACTTGGCCGCATTGCCAGTTGATGTCAGAATAGGAAAAATGTTATTGTTAGGAGCAATATTTGGATGCTTAGAGCCAATAGTAAGTTGTGTGTGGGAAATGTCTCATTAAAAAACATGTAATTTGATCATAGAAATTTTTGTAGCAGCTTAATAAATTGTTTCTACATTCTCATCAGTTTAACTATTTCAAAGTTTATAATTATTTTTAACATTGCACCATCCTTTGGAGTAGCTAAGAAGAACTTTTTTTATATAAAATTAATAAATCTTAGTTTCTATTTATGCACATTCTTATCTTATCTTATCTTATCTTAGATATACAGACGCTCCTTCTATGCAGAAGATAATTGCGTCCACAGACCATGAGAGATGATCTGTTGGCAAGTGATGCAACGGTCACAGGCCACGGCTATAGGGGTTCCACGCATTACCCCAGCCGCCTAACTATTGTCTAGTTAGGTACCCATTCGGAGCTGGGTGACTCGGGGACTCCTCAGGCCGCGAGAACAAATCCTCACCTTCGTGTGGATTCGAACCCGTTACCATCGGTATGACAGTCGAGAGCGCTACCTCTCGACCACCACGTCCCACTTTCTGCCATTTTGAGCTCTTTTTAAAATTTTTAAATTAAAATATTTTTCTTTAATAAACACAGGCAGTTATAGCAGCAGTCATGACTGACAAGTCACCATTTGTTGTGCCCCTCAGTAAGAGATCAGAAGCAGACTCAGCCAAACAGGCAATGGCTGTAACCAACTCTGATCACATAACATTCTACAAGGCATTTCAGGGGTAATCTTGATCATCAGGGGTAATCTTGATCATCAGGGGTATTCTTGATCATCAGGGGTAATCTTGATCATCATGGGTAATCTTGATCATCTGGTGTAATCTTGATCATCAGGGGTAATCTTGATCATCTGGTGTAATCTTGATCATCAGGAGTAATCTTGATCATCTGGTGTAATCTTGATAATCTGGTGTAATCTTGATCATCAGGGGTAATCTTGATCATCTTGTGTAATCTTGATCATCAGGAGTAATCTTGATCATCTGGTGTAATCTTGATCATCTGGTGTAATCTTGATCATATGGTGTAATCTTGATCATCTGGTGTAATCTTGATCACCAGGGGTAATCTTGATCCGATCCATATTTTATAGATTAAATGTTTATGATTATGTCATCCTAATCCTATTAAACCAAAACTAAACAAACATTAGGATCCATTTTCATTTGTGAGAACTTCCTCTCATGAAGTGAGCCTTAACTCTTGTTCCATAATTACTTAAGCTATATCATTGTTATCATTGATTAAATAGTTAAACCAATCAGCATTACTCTTATTGCAGAATTACAAAGTATAATTTTTTTTTATCTCACTCTGTTAATACCTTGACTTAATCATGAAGTTATTGTAACTTTTTTTTAAAAATGTCAAGATGGTGCAAGGCTAGACAAGAAAGTAGATCTGCGGAGAATGCATACATTAACAAACATTTCTTAAAGAGATCTACTTTACTTGATATTGAGGTTTGTATCCATATTTATTGATGTTAATTGAGTTTCTTTTGAAGCTACAAAAGCTTTCCTCCAAAATTATTCTTTGTGCTTAATCAATTTAAAGTCATGACTTGATTTTAATTTTGGATTGCTATTTATTTTCTGCATTTAACTTATGAATTGACTGTAAAGAAGATTTGTACAAGTTAAGAATAAAGTGACTACCAAGGATGATTCGTCTCTGTACATTTAGAGGGATAAATATATGCATGTATTTTTATAGAAGAATTTGTATTTCATGTCTTTTTTGTATGACAAATATTTGTGTTTTATTTAAATTCCATGCAAGAAATATATTTTCTCTTTTTAAGGCAGGAGCTTTAGACAAATTACCTGTTTTCAATTAAGATTTGAATGCCATGTTGAATCACCATCTGATCACTGAATGCATATTCTTTGTATAATTTGAAAAAGAATGTGAAAAGAGACCTTGTGAAGCTCGTGTCCAGTATAGGCTTTGACCCTAGATCATCATCCCCTTCAACCCATCGCCCCCAAGCCCAGCCTGCAACATCCTCTGATGGTGTTCTTAATATATCTGAGACCCCTACCAAAGTTGATGACCTTGACCCTGTAACAACAGCTTTAATTAAATCAGTTTTAACAGCAGGGCTTTACCCACAGGTGAACTTGCAACAGTTGCTATTTATATTCTGTTTTATTAAAAAGAAGCAGCTTTTTTTGTATTTTTTAAAAAATGAAATAAAATTGTATCATATTGGCACAAAATATAATTTATATCTAGTAATCAATATTAAATTTTGATTTTTAAAAATAATAGATCTAGTTTGAAGGAAGAGTAGTTTAACTCGTTAAAGTTATTAAATTTCCCAATAATTGTATGAGTATTATTTTTGACTAAAGTGGACATGAGCATGATGCTGTGTCAACCATAAAAGTTAATTTATAGGAAAAACATTTTCAGTTTCAATTTTTTTACCTAATTTTTTTTTAGGTTGGACAAATTATCACAACACCATCAGTGGATGTTGCAGATAAATCTACTTGCATGGCGGAAACTTCTCAAGGTGTTGCACAAGTTCACCCTTCATCTGTAAACAAAAATTTGGCTTTGACAGGGAGTTGGATGGTGTATCATGAAAAGGTAGTGATCCTGAAAATGAAAATGCCCCCCTTTAGCTTCTGCAATGTTGTTTAGTCTCAAGTTCACTGACCTTTTTGTTCTAAAATATGTAGTTATTGTTATAAAGTTTGAAGCAAATGACAAAAGGAAAAAGAGAAAACTAATTACGCTTTTATTGAATGTTCTCATGACAAGGTGAGGGTGTCCCGTGTGTATTTGAAAGACACAACAGTTGTTTCCCCATATGCTTTGCTCCTGTTTGGAGGAGCCATTGATGTACAACATACACAAAAAGTGATCCTTTTAGATGGTTGGATTAAATACAAGGTACTCAAAAAATTCTTTTGAAAATAAAACTTGCTAAAAGTTGTGATTGATGACCATTAATCTTTTATGATAATAAAAGAAAAGTGTACATATACTCCAAAAAAAAACTGTGCAACAGTTTAAAACGTTTAAAATTTTTTTAAATTTAGTAGATCAATTTAACAGTTTCATGCTGAAAATGATTTTTTAAATAGTCTTAAAAAATGTATTATCTCCCCTTCCTGCAGTGTTGTTTTTTTTAATGCACATTTTTTTAATGTAAAAAGATTTTAAAATACTAATAAAAGGATTAACTTAATTGAAAGTATGTAAGATGTATTTCATTTCATGCAGGCAGTTGCAAAAACTGGTGTCATATTCAAGGAGATAAGAGTTTTATTGAACAAGATATTGGAGAGAAAGTTAAAGGAACCATCATTAAACATTTCAGGTATTTTAAATTATATTCATTGACCTCATTAAATATATGAGGTGGCTTGTTTTTATTATTTTTACAATAAGATATAATTATTTGTTGTACTTTTTTTAATGCTGGTTCATCATAAGATGAAGTTATAGAAACTAAACTGTTGTTTTTCTTTATTCCAAATTGTTAATATAAGCTTTGAATTCAAATTATGAAATTTTAAAATAATTTTCATGAATTATCAAAAAATTATTACTAAGAATTATCTCAAGATACAAATATTTTTAAAAACATTATAAAAAAACCTTATCTGATCAAAATTTAAAATTACAATGAATTAAACTGATGTCTTTTTTGATGTTATTTTCAATAGGCAGTCCCCTGATATGTTTGCTAAAAGATTTAATAAGATCTGAAAAAGCAAGATGATCATTGCAGTGAGAATGGAGTGAGTTTTTTTTGTTACAACGGACTAAAATTGGTGCTGGGTAAAGTCTGTCAGTAGTATTTGAATGTTACATGTCTGAGACATTCGTATACATTTAAATGTGGTAATATTCTATATATATATATGGATGAATAATGACTTTGTGGAAAGAAGTATATATTTAATATTATTTTTGGCACCTCATTTAAGGTTATTCCTTGGACTCCATTTCAAATAAATAAGTTTTATTTTTTGTGATTGTTTTTTTTTTTTTTACTTTATTAAATCCTTGCAATGATGGATAAGCATATTTATAAAAATGTGTCTGTGTTTGATAAATATTAAGTTTTATTTCATACATTTTTCTGGAGAAGGACAGCATGTTTTTTATGTAACTAAGATCTTTTTCAGACAGTGATGTCCTTCTAACTCGAACAGCTCAGTTTGGCATGAAAATCTTGTTCAGTATTATGGACCTGAAATTATACAGCTTCTAAGTTTTTAATGATAATAATCGGGAAAAAAGGAATATCTGTCTTGGTGCCATCAACACCATGAAACATTTTGTCTTATCTATACAGACACTCCTTCTATGCAGAAGATTATTGTGCCCACAGACAATTCCGGTCTGTTGGCAAGTGACCATGGCTATGAGGGTTCCATACATAACCCAGCCGCCTTTGTTTCCCTAACTAGTATTAGGTACCCATTCGAAACATAGCATCTAAAGTATTATTTAAAATTTATATGTATATTATTTTATTCCTATTTAAATTAGGATGAATACTAATGCTAAACAAACATTGCTGGGTGTAAACTGGTGTTAATTATAAAGCCTTTAGTGAATTCTGACTTTGACCATTTTTTAGCCTCTAGAATCTGGCTAAATCTAGAGTAGAGAAGTAAATAAATAAAAGATTAGATAAATGCTTAAGTATAATCATCTACTTATTTTTATTCTTGTATGCAAGAAAAAAGGCAATTACTATGTATACTCGTTCTACAGCCCATTCATTCATAAGCCAACCCCCCTCTTTTGGAAGAGAATAGTATAAAAAGTGTGTAACCTGCTTGTAAGCCAACCCCCCAAAAAATAATAGGACAGTGTCAACAAAATAGTACTCATTTTTTAAAAGCTGCAAGCTAAATCAGTCATTATGATTATTTACTTTTGTTTACGTTGAAGAACAAAGGGATTTGAATAACAGAGAAGATAGATTTTTTATAGCATATGCTGGAGGGATTTTTTATTGAATTATATTTCATTTTAATAGCATCATAAATAACAACAGAAATGTTTCATCAATATAATTTGTAAATTTAACAAATGCCATATTAATTAATTTTGTCATAAATAATTCTATAAGTTCAATAAAATTTAAAATCCTTCAAAGTCCTACTCATCTGATTCTCCAAAAAAGTTGTGCTCTTTTCAAGGCAAGAGTAACTGTTTTTTTCTTCTTTGGTAAACAGTGGCAAAAGCGTGTGCATTATGAGTCGTTTTTTGAAAACAAAATTTGTTAAACAATTTATTAAAGTAATTAAAGCATTTACAAAAATAAATAAAATGAATAAATAAGAAAATGCTGATGTAATATTTTATAGCTTCTGATAGAGGAGTCCAAAACTTGTAGAATGCAGACAATAACCTTTAAAGTCTACAACAAAAACTGCACTGATATTGAATACGTACATTTGTACATGCAGAAATGAACTATGGGCCGGTCGTAAGTTGACCCCCCAAGTGCCCCAACCTTTCCCCCTAGATTTTGTAAAAAAAAAAAAGAAGGCGGATTTAAAACGAGTACACTGTAAATTGTAAACTTAAAAATTAAAAAGAAGGGTTGGTACTGATTAATGAAATTTGTTTAGATTAATCAGGAAAAATTTAATCGATTAATTTCGATTAATTATACTTTATAAATTATAAATAGATCGTGATTCATTATTTCGCTAAATCGGTTAAGTCGCGATAATTCCATGGCTTCCAAATTTTGTGACGTATCACAGCAAATTGGTTCTAATATTCAAGAAATAAGTGAGAAAAACCTTTTTGTTTACCCTATGCCTATACTATGCAGTAATCAGTATGAACACGACGCACATCAAAATAAATAATAATCATACAATGGAAAAGCATGTAAGTTAAATACTTAAATAGAGAAATACGTAGTACGCAATAATCTTCTGTACAGAAGGAGCGTCTGTAACAAGATAAAAATTAAAAATAAAAGTATAAAAAAAATATAATTTAATTATAAATTATTAATAAAACGGAGAATAAAATAGAAATATGACTAATATGTTCTTAAATTTAAATTTATTTTAAGTAGATCAAGTTAATATTAATCGATAAAAATTATTAACATTAATTTCAGCAGAGCTATTAATAATAGTACTATTTAAAAAGAACATATTAACACAATGTTTACGTTAATTAAAATAAAATTTAAAAAATGAATCGCCCGATAAGGGACTTGAACCCTTGACCCTCAGATTAAAAGTCTGATGCTCTACCGACTGAGCTAACCGGGCGTCACGCTTATTGTGTTATCACATGGGATTTATAAATTTATTAAAAATTATATGAGGTGTTATCGTTTTTTAAAATTATATTTTGATTTAATTGCCTTAACTTTATCATAAAATTGAAACGTTTACATCAAAATGCGTTGTTGCCTAATTAGTATTATTTTAAAAGTATGGAGAGCAGCTTTATTGTGAATTAATAAAATAACAGGCCAAGTTGCATTTATTTTTTTAATAAGAATAAGACTATTTTTAAATGTTGATAACTTTTATATTATAAAGTTTTACACAAAATTAATTCATTCATTGGATGTTTTTAAAGATTGACTATTTGAGGTAACAAAGTTTTAATAGGAAAATCTAAAGATTTTTGTAATAAGCCCTTGGAAATGATTTTATAAAATAAAATAATTTTAGCATCATTTCTACTGTAAAACTGTCGTTACCTGTTATAATTTTCCGCGAATTATACGCGGGTATTGCAAAACTATGCAGATGCATTCTTAATTCATGTGATAAACTTTATTATCTATTTCATCATTAATTTAGTTAGATTTCAAATTTATTGCAATTACACACTGTAAATTTGTATGAAATGGTGCGAACCAAAGCGGATGGAGGTTCAACAACAAGAAAAGGTAAGTACAGTAAGTGGTCTTGTATGTTAAATAATTTATAGGATGTGGCTAGCGCTACCGGCAGACGACCCGGTCGGATGTTGCTAGCGTTACGACATGTCGTAGCGCTAGTCAGGAAACTAGTGCTACGACATACGCAACTTATGCTACGACTAGTTTCAGTCACTTTTTGCAGTAAACACCTGGAACTGGAAAGAATTAAATCTTAAGAAACTCTTCTGTAAATTGTAAACGCATAAATATATTAAAATACGACATCATTTGTGTGTGTAATTAATTATATAATTAATTCTAAAATCTAAATTTGGTAAAAGCGAAGATAGCCGACCCCACCGCCAATATCGGCGGCCATCTTGTTGCTAAGGCACGTGACCGCCGTGACCTTTGGAAAAGTAGTGCGAGCCCCGTGAAATCAGAGGGGTAGGGGAATCAGGGATTCTAAAATTGCGCAGTATTTTTAGCTACCGGCAAATTAAAAAAAAAAAAAATTCACGGGGCTCGCATTACTTTTCCGGCGGTGCCGTGCCATAGCAACAAGATGGCCGAAGGATTGGGGGGACATTCTAATATTTTAAGGAGTATTTTTTAGCGTTTTACATAAGAGCAAAATAATGGGTACTCACCGATCAGGCATCTGAATCACAACACACTTTTTAAATCCTTTTAGAAATTCACGCATTAGATCACTGCTGCCACTATTAAAATTGTATAACTATACCTAGCCTAACCCAAACCCTAAAATTAAAATCTTCAATTTTCTGAAATTGATAACTAAACCTAACCTAAGAACTGTCTTGGACTGTCGAGATGAGGTTCTGAATGATTGCTGGGACCGTCGAGATGAGGTTCTGAATGATGGCTGGGACCGTCGAGATGAGGTTCTGAATGATTGCTGGGACTGTCGAGATGAGGTTCTGAATGATGGCTGGGACCTCAATATTCCGAAAATTCTAACAAAAAATGGCTAAAAAATGGCTACTTACTAACATGGTGGACAAAAAGCCCGCCCGCCAGTTAAATAGCAGCACTCCTTTCTTTCTAAATGAGCACAAAAAATAGTTCTTAGATTATACTCATTTATACGCTGCGCGCAAGAATACAAATGCAATTATGACAATAGACATATTATTTACATTTTACCGCAAGGGGAGGTAATAAATAAGTAAGAAAACAACAAAATTCAAGGGAAGCAACTCCTGTGCATAGCAACCGGAAGAGACGCGACGCTGGGGTCGGAGTAATCCGTTTCAGCCCTAAATTTATTTAAATAAATTTTTAAAGATAGATTTTGATTTAACTTTAGTATTGGTCTACCGATTATAAGTATATCAGCCGATTTTGCTATACTATAGTATACTTGTGTAAGTGATGCCGATACATTAAAATTTAGAGTATACCGTAAAGCCTAAAGCCGTAAATGAAAATCCGCAAGCAACTGATTCGCGCACAATCGCAAGAATGTAGGCCTAAAATAATTCGTTTCGTGTGGAATAATAAAATGTGCCGTGTGCAGAGTTTTCACAGGAAACCATTCCATTCATCCTTCTAAATCATTTTCACTCTATTACTAATACTAATTACTATTGAGGGGGGGGGGGCAGGTAATAACAACCGCACAGGCCTCCTCGTTTACTCGCCTTTTTTCCCCATTACTTCGTGCTGCTGTTTGTGTCCGTTTTCTCAGCCCCCCCCCCCCCCCCCCCGCTTGTGTTCAGCACTTTTTCGCGATGCCTTCAATTCAGAGAATTTTTCAAAAATATCTTTCAAACAAATTTAGTAACAGTAACAGTGATGGATTATAGTCATTTTATAAACTCTTGCCTCACCTTTTTCGTTGGTGATGCCGACTGAGAGTCAACTCGCGAATCAAAAAGAAAAAAATAATATTAGCATAATTAAATACAGTTTTAGTCGTAACTGTAAGTAAGCACATAACACATTTTTACGACTGTCGTAGCAGCAGACGACCTGACCGGTTGTCGTAACGCTAGCCAAGCATATGTGGATTGGCTAGTGTTACGACTAGTCTAAAATCTAAATATTTTTTATTTTAACAGATTTAGTCAACGTATCTGCTTTTCAGAATAATAACAAAAATTATTAGCATACTCATTATGATGTTGTTTTTTTTTTAAAAAATAATAAATGAAATTTTTTATTTAAAAAAAGAAAACATGACGGCGGCGGGATTCGATCCCGCTATCACTAGTGTCATATCATTGCAGAGCAACCGGACTATCACTTGATCTAGCGAAGCTGATGAGAAAGAGTAATTTGTTAAAATTATAACTGTTTTTCATTTAATGGCTCAATCTAGATTCTCTTTTAAACCTTTAAAATTCATTAATAAGCTTATCTAGTGATCATGATATTTCATTATGAGAACTTTAGTTCAGTATTTAAGTTTTAGTAACGGCATAATTGAAATACAGAAAATTGTTTACGACATGTCGTAACTTGTCGTAACGGCAGACAACCCGGTCGGATGTTGCTGGCGTTACGACATGTCGTAGCACCAGCCACATCCGCGCGGGTTGTCTGCCATTACTTTGTCGTAGCAGTAGACACTCCGAAATTTATAATTAAAAGTTAAAGAGTTAATGAATGTTAATTTAAGACTTAATGAAATGTCAATGATTCAATGTGACTGTTGAGCCACACTGAGCCTGTACTGTGAGCCCTGTCTAAGTTCAGTTAGTAGTTAAGTTAGTGTCCTAAGTCTTAACTTACTCATTTAACTCATCTTACACACTTTATTTTTTATCTTGATATTTTAGATTTTTATAAATTTATACCATTAATATAATTAAAAGATTAAAATATTTACTAATAATAATACTAATAACTAATATTTTTAATTTAAGGATGTGGCCAACGGCCAATGTGGCTAGCGCTACGACAATTAAATAAATTATTTAAATTTAATATTGGTCTACTAATTATAAATATGTCGGCCGATTTTGCTATACTATTATTTACTATACTATACTTGTCACGACTTGTGTAAGTGATGCCGATGTTGAGTATTGAAATTTAGCATACCGTAAAGTAAAGCCGTAAATGAAAATCCTCAAGAAACAATTCGCGCACAATCACAAGAATGTAAATAATTTGTTTCGTGTGGAATAATAAAATGTACTGTGTGACTGTGTGCAGACTCGTCACTGGAAACCATTCCATTCATCCTTCAACTTCATTTTGACTCTATGACTATTACTATTGGCATTGGCGTATTAGTATCAGTATTGCTTTGCTCTCATTGATCGTTGTTTCATTCATAAAGGTTGGCCATGTGCAAAATTTATTTAACTATTTATTGGTTAAATTAACAATTATTATTGTAAGCCAAAGCCATATGTCATCTAGAACTTGTAAACATATCAGTATCATACTGTCAGTATCAGTATAGTATAATTATAAGTCAATAAGTATCAAAAACTTCGTTTTGTCAAAAATGAATATCGGTAGACCCCTAAGATTTAATCAACGCATCTGCTTTTCAGAATAATAACAAAAATTATCAGCACACTCGTGAATTAAAAAGAAAATAATAAATGAAATTTAAAAAAAAAAAAAACTTGACGGCAGCTGGATCGAACTAACTCGACTATCCATTCATCTAGAGCAGTGGTTCTTAACGTGGGTTCGATCGAACCCTAAGGGTTCGGTGAGTCAGTCGCCGGGGTTCGGCGGAGGGAGGTCAAGACAGCACCCGACTCAAGGCATCTATATTACTACTAATAATGAAGGGTTCGGTGAATGTGCATATGAAACTGGTGGGGTTCGGTACTTCCAAAAAGGTTAAGAACCACTGATCTAGAGAAGCTGTTGAGCAAATTCAATTTTTTAAATTTATTTAATGGATGAATTTATTTTTTTTAACCGTTCATTAATAGGCTTACTTAGTAATCATGATGTTTTATTATGAGAGCTATAGTTTAGTTTTCAAGTATTAGTACATGTATTAGCATAATTGAAATGCAACAAATTGTTTACGACATCCCCCCCCCCCCCCCGGGTTGTCTGCCGTTACTTTGCTTTAGAAGTAGACACTTCGTATTTCTAAAATGTTTTATTTTTTAAAATATATTTAACAATGGAGTTGAATGGAGGGGGGTGGGGTCTTCGTTGCTGTACTCATGTACCTATTTTCCCTCTACAGTGAGAACATTATGAAACATAGAAGACCTCCCTGGAATATCTGGGAAGTTACAATTTAAACAATTTTAGATCTTATCTTATCTTAGATATACCGACGCTCCTTCTATGCAGAAGATAATTGCGTCCACAGACCATGAGAGATGATCTGTTGGCAAGTGATGCAGCAGTCACAGGCCACGGCTATAGGGGTTCCGCGCATTACCCCAGCCGCCTAACTATTGTCTAGTTAGGTACCCATTCAGAGCTGGGTGACTCGGGGACTCCTCAGGCACCGGGAACAAATCCTCGCCTTGGCGTGGATGTGAACTCGTGACCATCAGTACGACAGTCGAGCGCGCTACCACTCGACCACCGCGTCCCACAAAAAGCAAGGAAGAACTAAAAAGTAAAAGGTTGTTGGACAAAATAGTTATGGAAAGTGCAAAAAAAGGGCCTAAAAGAAAACAGAAGTCATGGTAATATCAATAAAGAAAACCAACTCAGAATGTAGATTAACTCTAAAAGCCCCAAAGCGCGGTAATATGCGCCTCCTCTCTATAAGCAGAAGCGCGGTAATGTACAGAAAATACCAAGTTATCCTAAAAATTTAATAACATTTTTATTATTTAACAGATAATGATAAATTTGGTGTTGAATAAAAAGGGAAGAGAATGTTGTCTTCAGGCAATACAGACTCATGACTTTATTTTCATACAAATTTAAAATAATATTTTGTTTGAGTGGAAATAAAAATAAAAAAAAATAATAAAAACCATCACATTTTTTTTACAAACCCTCATTCAAAGTCCCAAAAATTAAGAATTTATCCATAATGTAATAAAATGGGTTTTTTTTCTGAACTATATTCATATATACAGCAAAAAATAATTTCACATAAAAAACAAGCAAATAAAACAGCTCAAAATCCATGTTCAGGCAATCAAGAAAATAAGAACATTGAACTATTTGAACTGTTTTCAATGGAACTGGAAGCAATAGTATGTTTTGCAAGTAGAAATTATTTTAAATCTAAAAAATCTAAAATTGCAGTTACTTTTAGTTAGTGAAAAAGTTTTGCTGTTTTCAAATGAGGCAATATATTGTCATTATTTTTATTTGTAGTATTTGTAGTATAAATATTATCAGTTCATCAAGGCATTGGAGACTGGAGCTGGGCTTGTTGTTCATCAACATATGTCTTGTCAACTTCACTAAAATTACTAGCGTTAGATTACATAGAAACTAATCTTAGTTTAATAGCTAAGAAACAAAACCATCCAGTTTTAATAATTTGGCGCTCGCATCTTTGATACATCGGATGAGTATAATAGCTTAACAGTGAGAAATTATCATAAAACATGGTATCTCCATGTCAATGCACTAATTTTATAAATCATACAAAACCTATCACAGGGTGTTTTATGCATGAGAAAGGTTTAGCTTACAATTTTCCTGTGCCTACTCCAATTTTCCTTTTAAATTTGATAGTAGTCTTCAAAGGGCGTAATGTTATAAATCTCAATAGCATTATCTGTTACAGAATGCTGTATAAAATTTATTCTCATTGATTCATTACCAGTACTATCATGTTTTTAACATCAGTTTTAAAAATATATTCTGTAATTCCAATTATTTACTTTCTTCAGTGGTGGCAGCACAAGCCCCTAGAAAAAATTTAGGTGGAGCTTCTTCAAGCTCAAGTGGTGGTGATGGAGGCTCACCTGCAGGTAGTTAGTTATATTATAATTATATGCAATCCATACTTGTTTAAGCTGAGCCCTATATTAAGCTAGAATCATGGTATGTAATGGGGTATTAGCCCTTTTGATTGGTGAGTGCTCATAGTTAAAACAAACAAACCCATGAATCAATTATATTACTAAAGCTTTCGTTATGTCTTATGTGGTTCAAAAATTTTTCATCAGGTAAAGGTAAATATGCAGGTGGCAATCCTGTTTGTCCAAGGCCCACACCTGACTGGCAAAAGGGAATTTCTGCATTTCTCGCCAAATCTTCCACAACTAGTTCGACTCAAAAGTCATCTTCTTCGCAGGATAGTAAAAGTTCAAGGTATTTTAAAACTTATTTTCTCATATTCACAGAACTTATAATATTTTAAAGAAAAAGACTTGATCATTTTTCTATTTTAAGTTTTAAAAAAGTTTGAAAATATTTCACTCTTTTGTTGTTAAAATGTTTTTCATTTTTAATTCAAGATTTTTGTATAAGTTTCTGTAAAAAAAAATATATATTTTTTTTTCCCCAGTTCATCAGAAGATTGATAATTTGATGGGGTGATATTCAGAATGCCAATCCAGTAATCACGTGTGTGTGGCAATCACAAATGAAAATGTAGATTTGTGTTTGGTCAAAACGTTAAATGAGTGTGATAGCTTGTGTATATCAATGACTGCTGATTATAATTAAGTGTAATTGAGAAAAAGAACCCATGACCTGAAATAGTGAATTTTATTTTTACATTCTTATATCCTGTCACTGTTACAATGTATGATTTCGGATCTGTGAGGTTTCAATAAGTTTTTATACTCAGTAATACTTAAATTTTCACTGCCAATTCTTCATGTCAACATTTCAAAGTTTTTATTGGAAGTTGCATGTGTATATAAATAATTCAGCTCTTTTTGTACTTGTACTTGTATGTTGTTTGATTTAAGCTTTAACTTTTAAAATTGACTAGTTTTAAAATGCTTAGATATGCCCTTGGTCCTTAGTTTGTATTGTTCTTTTCAGTCTCATACACACTTAGAGTGGTCTTATATGCAGGCCTCTAGGCTTTCTCCTTGAATATGGAGATTCTTGAACCAGGGGTTTGAAAAAAAGTGCCTATTCATATGGTTAATTTTAAAAAATCTTTATACTTATACTTTAATTTTGAGAATGTACATTTGTAACCAATAGTAATAAATTAAATAAATATCATCTTATTATTATAATTGAATTGTTTAAGTATTTTTTTGTTTTATTTATACATAATTGTATGTTTTAGTGATATTCTGAAAGTATGACAGCAGCTTTTCATGAAATCAAAGCTAACACAATTAAAAGGATTTTGTTGCTTTTTAACTATTATTATATTATGAAATAGGATTTTAGTTCAGACCAAGATTTTATTTAACTGATTTCTGAATTCTCCAGATAACATGTAAGTGTAAGTACAAAAAAGTTAAAGGAAAAAATGGAAATAGTGAGAATAGCAACATAAAAAAAAACTTTCCAGCTGTTATTAATATGATCAGATTAAACTTAATTATTAACTAACTAGCCTGTCAACCTGGGCTAAATAGTTAATTATAGAAAATTTTTAACTTGATCATGGTGGGTACATGTGACATGATTAATGAACATGTGGAATAAAGACTTAAAATTGAACAACAAAATGGATTTGTGGATCTATGCCTCAAAGGAGTGGATTTATAATAGGAATTAAATTCCATATAGGATGTTGGCATGAGACATTAGGTTTTGTGTTCATCCATCCATTTGGTAATATTTTGGTAGCCTTAAATTGGATATATAAGAAATTTCTATTAAAAGAAGATATATTTTTTTACAATAAAATAAGAGATAAATGATAAATAGAAAAGCTTCAATTTCATGATCTAAAATTAAACTGTTTGATGCCTCAATGTGTCGGCCATGCTCAAAATAAGTTTTAATTTTTTTATGAATAACAATAACATGTCTACATATTCGCTCCCATCCCCTCCTAAACTAATACTAATAGCCTAATAATTGCTCTCTCCTTCTTCAAGTCTAGTTATACGATACCATGCTAACCATATTTTAAATATTTCACATTTATTTTTAAAAATCCTTTTTTAAATTTTAACATCAGATCTATTTACACTAAAAATTAACCAGGATGAAAGTTCTGGATTTATTAGTTAAGCAAGGGAAATCAGCCAAGATCTTCCTCATTTACAAGTCATTCACAGGAAACCGTCATGAGTTCTGTTGAGGCCCAGCAAGTAGGTCCTAAGAATTTACAGCAACTTTACTACTAAAGGAGGATTTTATTTCAAACTGAGGGCACTATCAACTTCATTAAAATTAATAGAGCACGAAACTTGAAAGTTAAGGAGTGCCCCCAAAAATCACCTTGCATGTCTTGAGCCCAGAAAAGTAACTTACTTTTAATTTTGAGTACTGAAAAACACAAAATGTTTTGATGTGGACATGATTCTAGAAAATAGTCCTGTTAAACAACCCTAACCTTAAAAGTCATCAACAAGACCAAACAAGTTTGGCACTGATGGACTAACTCAATCAAGACCATTTTAAATGATTTGAAATATTTATTTTAATTCATTTGAAATTATTAGGGAATAAGAGAATTAGGGGATGTTGTGGATATTGTCCTTCATTTGAAAAATGTAACTACTTCTTCGTTCTCAATATTGAATATTGAGTTTCGCGTGCCACGAGTTTTGCGCCTATTGGCCCGTGGTCTCGGACTTCAGCCTGGTGTATTTTCTGGATTTGCTTCCATAGCCTTTGGTCAGCCAAGACCATCTGCAAGGCAGCAGTTGTTTTTTTTTGGCACGTGATGCAGCGTTCACATGCCACGGCTAAGGGTTCCACGCATTGCCCCGCCGCTTTTCACCCATTTGGAGCTGGGTGAAACTCGGGGACGCCCTAGGCCCCGGGAACAGGTCCTTGGCTTCCCATGGATTCGAACTCGTGACCATCGGAACGACAGTCAAGCGCGCTTGCCACTCGACCACCGCGGCCCCCAAAAATGTAACAAAACTTGAATAATTTTCAGAATTTCACCCAACAGAAACAATAAACCATGCAACTTCAATGACAATCCTAGTTCTAGTATTCTTAGCCACTGTAACTGTAGTGAGAGTTTGAGTAGTTCTACCTGGTGGTCATTGGGAAAAGGCAATTCATGTAAAGAAGAGCAAAGCTAATGCTGAAATTTCTTACTAAAAAAGGCATTGTGAAAAAGAAGTTAGCTGTTTCATAATTCCCTTTTCATATCTTGAGAAATTAGTACTAAAAAATTACAAATTATGTATTTTATGGAGAATAAATTACAGTACCTGTATTGAAAAAGCATAGACTGTCAAGAACGTGAGTAAGCCAGGGCTAATTTGATGAAACAAATAATTTATAATGGTCTCATTTAATGTTCCTTAATTTTATGAACTCAATTTTTTTTTTTTGAAAATAAGAATTAAAAAAAAAAATTAAACAACCTGATTTTCTTTTATTATACCTCTGAACAGTTTAAAGTTTTAAAGTGTAATTCTTTACAAACAGAATGCAACAAATGACAATTGGAAAGATGCTGAATTTGAACTAATGTTTTTGTTAAATATAGCATTTTTTATTTCTTATAAAGTTATAAAACAAATATTAATGTATTTAAACATTAGGTATACTATTTGTAGGTAAATAGTGTTGCCACAATACATGTCTAATAAAATGAATAAAAATGATAATTTTATCTTACAAATGGCACTATTATATCTGTTAAAGTATTATAAATTCAAGACTTTTATACAAAAAGTAGTCTGTAGTAACTGGTAAATAGAATGATGAGAATTGTTCTTGTATAATGTGTATTTGTCAAGTGACAACTATATTTTTATAGTTGTCTTACAAGTCACTTTTTGAAAAACCACTACTACTGATGATCTTTAACCATATATCAATGCCTCCATAATATCTCACTAACTTATGAACAACACCAAAAATACACATGGTAAAAAGACCAATTAGGCATTTTATGCTGAAATAAAATCCTGGAATCCTGAAAAAGACATGGAAAAAATCAACAAGTGTGCCCAACAAAATTCAAAGAATAAGTATGATGCAAAATTTCCCATTATGATATTAGTTATTAAAATGTTTATACACTGATAATGATTTGCATAATGTCAAAGAACATGATGACGGTTTGCATTTGTTTATGTATTGTTGAAATAAATACAGTTGAGTTTAAGTTATTATTCTTACCTTTTTTCTGCTGCTTCTATGTAGCCCCAGAAATATCTTTCTCTTCCAAATAAAAAACCAAGGTATGCAATCGAAGCTGGAACTAAATTGACAAAAATATATTTCATATACTTGATATTTTGAAAAGCTTTTTTCCTTTCAACAAAGAAGTAAGTTAATGCAAAAAAAAAAATCAAACTAAAATATTATAATTATAAGGGTCTTAAATTGGATTCATTTTTCTGAAAGAAAATGTCATTGAAAAATTTTTAATAATTACTAGGGTTACAGAAATTAACGATCAATTATTTTCGTTAAAATATTTCCATTTAAATCAATTAAAATTAACTTGATCGATTAAAATTTAAGAAAATATTTCTAATATGTCTTTTCCAATTTATTAATAATTTACATTTTCTACTTTCTCCTTTATTATTATTATTTATTTATTTAGATGTGCTTACGTAAAATAAAAGTTTTTTTCCCCCTTTTTCTTTCCATGCAGAAAGAATTTATGAATTTGTGTTATGTCACAAAATTTTGGAGTTATGAAATTACAGCCTCTTAACCAATTTAGTGAAATAATGAATCACACAAATTTTTTTTAAAATCAGTACCAGCCCTAATATTAATAATAACACAACACTGATTATAAGCTATGCTTAACAAATGGGATATAACTTTTCAGTTTAATATTTAATGAGCTCAGCAGTAAACAATCCTTGACAATATAACATTTTTCAAAAGAAATTATAAATCTGAGGTCATAGGTTTAAATGTATTTTTTTAAAGCTTTTTTGTTCTACCTTACATTTAAAAATTTTAAATAATTTTTTTTTAATCAAATATTTTTTAATACTCAAAAGGTTGACTTGTTGCCTTCACTTAACAAACTAGTTCTACTTCTAATCTTTTAATTACCAGGATGAAAGAATAGTGATGCAATCCATAGGCAAACAACAGATACAGGATAAAATTCAAGTGTATTCTGACTGAAAATTAAAGAAATACAATTTTTTAAACATTAATTATTGTTTATCAAATTAACTATTTATTGAGAAAAATTCATTAATATTCAATGCATTTGTTAAACAGAAATGAAAATTTAAAATTTACTTGCAAAAAATAAGAAAGACTCGATAACTCAAGCAAAAGTTTATCTTTAGTTCACAAGTAGGTTCAACAATCTGATCGTAAATTAATTATCTGCTACATTCTACATTATAAATAAAACTAAAGATTAAAATTAAATTCTTCACTATGAATGTTTAAAAAGTGGTAGATTCCTACTGAGCTCTGTATGTTCGTATAAATTCAGGAGGTCCATTGGTATCTGGAACTTGAACTTTAAACTTTTGCCTTGACTTAACAACAGCAGTTACAAATCTTACACCTATGAAAACATGGATATATAAATCCAGTTACAAGAAAATATCAAGTTATTTGTATGGAACAATGTTCTGAATGTGATGTAAAATGTATCAATAAGTTAATGAAGGTTAACACTATTGTTAATACTATTTTAAAAATGATAGCTGTCACATTGAGTCAAAATAACATGTTTTATAGAATCCTGCAAAGGTTTAAGAGGAAGAATGCTGCCTGAGATGATTTAGATGTAAAGAAGCAATTCAATTCATTGACAAAAGTATTAAATGGTTTGGTATCTCTTACAATGTTACTCTGTTGTAAAATGAAAAAAAAAAATACCAGCCTATATTTAATGTATCAAATTTTTTACAAACTGAGCTTTTTAATGTACACATATTAATGTAAAATATGGCAATGAATAAAGCTTAAACAATCTTCCAATATCCTTTTGAGTATGTTCAATTGTCTAAGTCATAGCTTATTTATTACATTTTTCTGTAGGATTTTGTTTTAAGTGTCTGCTTTCACCAGATAATGATCACATAAGCAATTGCAGTTTGTTTTTTGTCGAAATGGTTAAAATATTCTTGATGTGACCGTTCTTATAGAGCAATAACATTAATTTTTGTAATTTACTCATTAGTATTACTACTGATTTAGCACTAAAACAAAAATCTGTGCTATGCAGTTTCATTTAGTGAGGTAAAAAAAAAAAAAAGCAATAATCACTGAATCAGGATTTAAGACATGATAATGATTGTTAGGTCCTTACTTACTTATTTGATATATACCAAGGATAGACACAGCTGCTGGAAATGCAAACTGGTCAATGACATCAAGTGCAGACTCAGACATTTCTAGTGAAGCAAATTTTAAAAAATGATTTACTATTGAAACTTATTTTGAAAAGTTTATATAAATTTGCAAATCATATTCATATATTGTTAGTTTTAATAATTTAGGCATGATCATATTTATTCATATAAAGACACTCCTATACTAATAGAAGATTACCGCATCCTTTGCTTTTCCATGGTAAATGCCAGATTCACGTATACGTAAAAGCTACACAGGCTGGAGATTAGGGGCTCACTATGTCTTGGGGCACCCAAAAATATTGTCAGAGTGAGCAATTGTCATATTTTGCACTGACACTGACATAGAACACTTGTATCTGTACTTATATTATAAGTTATAAAGGGGCCCATATCACAAATAGCTTTGGCCTTATAAAGTCTAAATCTGGCACAGTCACAGTACATGGTTTTTGTCTGTGACTGTGCTAGTTTTGCATTTTTAATAGATTTAAATGATGAAAGTGTGTTGGTTTTCCTAGTTTGTTGAGGCTACCCATTCCATGACCTAATTCAATACTGATAGGAGGATTTGTATGCTTTGTTATTGATTTCTCAGAAACCGGTGGTCGAGGGGTAGCGCACTCGACTGCTGTGCCGATGGTCACGAGTTCAAATGCACACGAAGGTGAGGATTCGTTCCCGGTGCCTGAGGAGTCCCCAAGTCACCCAGCTCTGAATGGGTACCTAACTAGACAATAGTTAGCCGGCTGGGGTAATGCGTGGAACCCCTATAGTATACTGACTGTATAGCCGTGGCCTGTGACCGCTGCATCACTTGCCAACAGATCATCTCTCATGGTCTGTGGACGCAATTATCTTCTGCATAGAAGGAGCGTCTGTATATCTTAGAAGAAGAAGAAAAGTATTTTTACCCCTACACATATGACACCTATGTCACAAATGTTTATCTGAATCCGAGTGTTGGTTGCATTGACTTTGACTTACAATATACATACTCATACAGTTACATTTTTTCTGTGTTTTATTTCCAAGTAAGAATTGAAGCCTTAGGCGTGTAAAAACTGTAGGATTACCTAAATCTGGCTATAGGCAATGGCAATAGTAATTCAACAAAAACACAAAGTGGGCCAACAGTTACCCGACTCCTGAGCCATCAACGTATGATCGTGTCTCAATCAAATCAAAGTTGTTATTATGATTATTGCTTGTTAAAAAAACAAACAAACAAGGCTTTTCATGCGGAGGTAAACGTAAAACACGAAAACTACATTTATTGTCGAAAAAAATAGTTCAAATTCATTTGTTAAAGTTAAGTAGTCTGAATTTAGGATATGTTTTAATTACTTTTGCTGACTTTTTTGTCTTTGCCAATTCGGGTGTCAACTTTTACTTTTATCACCCTAAACTAAACTACTGATTAGAGGTGTTGCCTAATTTTTAATTTTAGAAGCCCTTGCTACTTTTCTGTCTTATTTATGTCCCCCAGCATTTACATAAATTTTAATTGAACCAATCTCCAAACATATTTTAAAATTTCGTGGACTCTTTCACTTCAATTGATTTATTCAAATTGTTAGTGCCCTGCAGTCAAAGATAATTGATCTGGCATGGGCATGACCTATTAATGTCAAAAGAGTCCAGATTTCAGCATTCAAAAACAAGATTTGACCCAGTTTAAAAAAGACCGTGATGGGGTACACTTGTTAAATTTTGAAATAAATGAATAAAATAAAAATACTTAAAATAAATGAACATTCTGCATTACATTATTTTTGACGGGTGATACTCTAGTAAGAAATGATATTACATGCCATTTCGTCTTTTTTAATCGTTAAAAAAAAATGTTTCCCTATGTGGTAAGGAATTGTTTTTCTCTTTTTAATGTCATTAACTGTTCCATTTTTTAAAATAGAACTGTACGTACAGTCAGTGGCGTAGCTAGAGCTTTTGCCGCCCGGGGCGGACTCCAATATGCCACCCTTTTAGGAGACACCCATAAATGACGTCACGCACCGGGGGGGGGGGGGGGGGGGAGAGGAGAGTCACACATGTGACGTCATTCAAAACGCGCAACTTTAAATAAAATTTCCACTTAAATATATAATTACCAACACTTTATTAAATGATGTTTTACGTGGTTTCACGCGTATTACGATATTAGAGTGAGTGCAGCATTACACTAAAAAAAACATTTAAATGACCACCAAAAAAAAAATGATTTAAAACATGCACATTTCAAAAAGAAAATACGGCTTTTATGCAGGGAGGGAGGGTCTTTGTGACGTCACATTGAGGAAGGGGTCTAAATTTTCGTTTCGTAACTCCGTGTGACGAGGGGGCTGTGGGTAAAAAATCAGCCAAAATCAAATGACGTCATTTATGGACGGCCCCTTAAGTCAATCATATGATGGTTTTTATAAATTAATAAACATGAATAAATAATTGTAATTGAAACGATGCACATTGTATGAGGTGGGGGATAATTTTACCACAGCATGCCCTACTTATGTAAGTATTAAATAAAAGGGGTATCTCATGAGATGGTTTACCTATAAATACACATTTATAAAAATACAAGATAATTGTTTTGAAGGCCACAAGAAAGTTATTGTGGTCGTAGGTCCCCCCAACCCCCAAATGAGACAAAACATATTCCAAATGCATGCCCCAAAACATTTACAATTAATATGCTTTTATTTTTAAATAGATGTTGCTTTTTTTTTTTTAAAATAAACAAAGACATTGTATACATCAGTGAGTAAACACATTTCTTATTATTTATACATTTACTTACTTACCTAGCTTCCATAGTAGAAAAATCGTGTATTATGTTATCAAATTTAAATTATTTGTAATATCTTATTCTATGGACAATATTGCAAGATTTTTTAGTCTTAAATAACTTATTGTGGAGCGAATATAATTTCTTATTCAACTAGATACATTGATAGCAATTGTTGAAAAAACTCTTAGCCAAATATTAATTTTGGGTAAATCTATACTGTTGAATATATTTTAATAGATCAAAGGGGATATCCCCCCGTTTTTTAACATAATGCCTCTTCTTGTAGTGTGGGTACAGCCGGGGCTGGTTTAGGCTACTGCAACCTATGCTGTCGGAGTGGGCCCCGCGCATTCATAGGTCCCACCTATCTTAATTTTCACTAATAATCCTCATTAATACATTATCCCTACCCGAACTGTGCCCCGCGCAATCATTTTCGCATACTAAGCTACATAGCGCCCCGTAAATGCTAAGACCGCCCTGTGGAATGCCTGGATCCTTTCTCTTTCAATATCGAAAAATTCTTTATCATTGTAAATTAAAAAATTCTTTTTATTCAAATTCTTCATTTACGAGGTTAAATGGTATTATACGCGAATATTTCTTTGCAAGGACACGTAACTAATCAGCGCGTTCTTTTATTTTCTGTTATAATTACATCTATAGATAAAAACACTTCTCATCGTACTTCTTGCTCGAAAAATAGAACCACGTCTACTGAATTTTCCCCACTCATATTTTTCTCCTTATAACCCGGTGCTCAATTGATATCCCCAACTCTCTGTAACAGCGTTCTGTATAAGTACAATAAAAATATCTTTGTTCCATGAAATATGTTTGCATTAATTTAAAACAGATAGGAGCTCACATAAATTGAGATAACACAGAAAAGAATAAAAATATTTAAAAACAAGTTTTAAAGATACCACGTTTTGTGAACTAAAAAGAAGAAAATAAACTAAAAACGTGGGGCGCATTCGGCTGAAATTNAATTTCAGCCGAATGCGCCCCACGTTTTTAGTTTATTTTCTTCTTTTTAGTTCACAAAACGTGGTATCTTTAAAACTTGTTTTTAAATATTTTTATTTTATACTTTTTAGTTTTCATTTAAGTAGAATTGAGTACTATAATTAATGAAATATTAAATTGTCATGTGAATCAAGTATGCATGCAAAATTTCATCAAAACATCCAGACAAGAAAGACATCCAGACAAGAAAGCAAATTAAGAAAAACTTCCCTTTGTTGTTGTATTTCCTTGGTTGTCTCCCTCACACACAAGAAATAATAGGCATTTTGATTAGTATTTAATTAATTAATTAAGTAGAATTGAGTACTATAATTAATGAAATATTAAATTGTCATGTGAATCAAGTATGGATGCAAAATTTCATCAAAATTGGATGATCAGAAGTGGTTCAAATAAGGAATTCAATTTTTGCCCCGGAAATCCAGACAAGACGGCAAACTAATATAAACGTGGTAAAAAGACTGCATTGAACTGAGTAAAATTCCAGCATCTGATCTAGTTTTACTAGTTACTTCAGATGTCAATTTTTCATAAGTTAATAAGTTACCTTACAATAACTTTATGAAACCTGAAAATTAATATAAGTTACGCAAAAATTGTCATGGCGATATTAATGTTACATATTTTCGAGCCAGCGGTGATTTGTTTTTTTAAATATTTTTTTAAACAGTTTTCTTTTAAAAGCGCCATCGGTGACGTATACCACTTAAGTTTTCACCTTACTTTTTTGAGCAATTTTAAATTTTAAAACATTTTGCGTTAGTTATGACAACAATTGTGTAATAAAACAAATGTTGCTCGAATCCGTTAATTAAGACTCAAAATTAAGAATATTTTTGTTTCATCTTGGTTTTCCCCCTTCAAAAGAGATTTTTTTTTTTCGGAAATGGCTTAGATTTTTAAATGCCCACAAAAGCCGCCCTCTGAATGAGTGCCGCCCGTATATAGTATATTGTTATTATTATTTATTTATATTTCGGGCGCGCTGCGGGGAGACAGGCTCGCTCCCTACGCTCTGTCTTAGTAGATATGTCATTTTTGTTGTTTACATCGTCTCTCTCCCCTCTCTCTCTCTCTCTCTCTCTCTCTCTCTCTCTCTCGCTCTCTCTCGTTTTTATTTCATGTGGTAAATAATTGTTTTATCTTTTAAAAAAAGGTAATTAACTGTTACTTTTTTTGTTTGTTGTTGTTTATGTTCCGATTTAAGAGCCGTCCATAAATGACATCACGCGATTTTGACCAATTTTTGACCTCCGCTCGTCACACTTTGTCACAAAATCTTAGACCCCCCTTCCCACACATTTTTAGTCATAAACCTAGGACGCCCCCCACCCCTAAAAAGAAGAAACAAAAGCAACCCATAAAACAAAATTCTTGACAATAAATCCCTTATATATATGACACAGAACTCAAAATCCTACATGTGGAAGAAAGTCAGCAGTCCCGAGCCTGCGCTCGTCATGGGGCTTCCCTTAAAACCCTCTCAGCTATCAGGCCCCCAAGGGGACGTAAAAGCTGAGAAGCGCCCCCCCCCCCCCAAATCCGCACTGGAGCGGTCGCTTATAGAAGCGGGCACCTTGGCGTCTAGGACACTAGGTCGAAAACACCTCCCACTAAGTTGACCTCCCGAAGGAGGGGTGGAATTTTTCCTACATTGACTCTCAATTACTTCGGCGCCACCCCGGCAAACAGAACTAAAAGAATTGATATTTTCAAAATAATATGCACCAGGCGACCAACATTTACAGACTGAACGTGACTGAACTCCCCTTGCTGTAAAATTGGGGTTCGGGGGAGGGGGCTGTCGACTGAACACCAGAACACGTGGAGGTGAACAAAAGCAGGCGGCCGACATTGAGTTTCATAGCGATAAACTAAAAATGCATTAATTTTATTAAGGTACATTCGATCGATCTGAAATTTTGATACAATGCATTGTAAGGTGACACGAGTCTATGTGCAACATTTCAGCTCGATAGTATCACAGGAGGTGGGTCATTTTTTCCGCTGCACGGAAGGACCAAGAGAGAGACGGCGGTGAAGTTAATCTAAGGGATTTAATTTTAAAAAAAAACAATCGATGGATCTGAAATTTTGATACAATGCATTGTCAGGTGACACAAGTCTATGTGCTAAATTTCAGCTTGATAGCATTACGGGAAGTTGGTCATTTTTTACTTTTATTTTTCCACCGCCCTTACGGACGACCCGACGCACGGACCAAAAGAGAGAGAGCCGACGGTGAAGCTAATATAAGGGATTTAAAAAGCCATATTTTTTAATTGAAAACAACCATGTTTCAATTTAAATATGTATTTAATATTTAATTAGTCGGCAATCTATATAGTATCGTAACTAGGGGACCCTAGGGGCGTACCGGGTGAATTTCTTTTTAATCTTGCCGGAGTCGGTCAGATTTATGAAGTAAAATCCGACCGGAGCTGGGTCGGATTTGTAAAAATGGCCGGACTCCGGATTTGCCGGAACCATTATATAAATTTATATTATGGCCTATGGTGGATTTATGGGGGGGGGGGGGGGGGCTGAGCGGGCTAAAGCCAGGGGCCCCCGACGGTTCGGAGGCCCCCAAACTTTTTATACTTTATAATAAAAGTGTAGGCTAAAAATGTTTGCACGAACCCTTGAAAATATAATAAATTCAATAAATTTATAAATATTATCTATACAACTAATTGCGATTCAGTCTTAATAATCGATAAAACTTGATTTAATTGGCTCACTTAGAGAACATAGTATAAAAGATATTTTATATTTTTTTAAATTTCTCCGTTTACTCAAGATCCACTGGCCGTGAGGAGAGAGCAGAGGCACATTATGCAACTTGTGTCAGGTTCGATTCCCAGCAGTGGAAAAGCAAATTTTTCTTTTCACACTCAATTGTAACATACCGCAAACACTTCAAACAGTTATTTCTTCGTGTTCGTTTATTTTTTTTTTCAATATTAATATTTAGTTACAGTCATATATTAGCTGTTAACAATCATTTTATTTTAATTAAGGGACGCTGGCTGCATAGGGCCCCCGTTTGATTGCAGCCCGGGGCCCCATGCAGTCTTAATCCGCCCCTGATTATGGCTCTACGACAAGCGGATTTGGCCAGATTTATGAAGTGAAATTCTGCGGAACAAGATTTGTAAAAAAAAAAAAATAATAAAAAATATTAAAAAAAAATAAAAATAAAAAGGCCGGATCCCGGATTTTCCGGAGCCGAAAAAAGTCGTGAGCAAAGTTACACAGCAGCCACTTTTTTTTTTTTTTTTTGCAAACTGCATAATTTACTGCGCTGTCATTCTAAACCTCTGCGTGGCGCAGGGCAGAGAACTGCGCGGCCGCACAACCACGCAGATTAAAGGGAACGTTAATTGATCATCTTTACATACTGACAACTTTGAATGGGCGCGAGTTTGTTAAATTTTTGCATCAAGGCGCGTCAACACCTGTGGGCGGGTGGTAACAGTTATTAACATCATAAATCATTTACAAACCAAACCTTATACTTAAAAAAAAATAAAATAAATCAAGCCCAAATTATTTTTAAAAAAAAACCCACTATACTTTCATATATTTTTTTGTTATTACAGTAAAATATGTTTGAACAACTAATATTTACGTTTAAAAACATTTAGACTAGGCTTTTAACACGGTCGCGATAGGAGTGGAGAAGGGAATCAGAGAGGGGGGGTGGTCGTAGATTTATTTTTAAAAAAACAAAACAAAACAAAAAAAACACATTGGCTCGTCTCAACTGGTAATTAACTGCCGTCTAGATCTACCGGATATACTCGTTCAACAGCCCGTTGATTCATAGGCCGGCAGCTCTCTTTGGAAGAGGCTAGTATTAAAAGTGTGTACCTAATCCGCTCGTAAGCCGAACAATTTCAATTTCCTCTTTAAGGCTTGCAGGTCTGTGTGTATTCGAAACTTGTAGAATGTAGAAAAGAATCTTGACGATCAAGAAATCACCCATTACCCGCTAGTAAGCCACACCCCCCCCCCCCCCAAACTTTGAAGTTCCACTAGATCTTGGAGAAAAAAAAAGTTGGCTTTAGAATGAGTATAAACGGTAAATGTTGTTTGCGCATTTCAAAGACTCGTTAACTTGCGATCATTGATTGATTCAAAGAACCATACTAATTTTTTTGTATTTTATTTTTGTTTCATGTTCAGTGGGAAAAGTTGTATCAAAATACCTTGTAGTTTGACAGAACTTTGACAGATGACACGCGTGAAGCCATCGAAAACGTCATTAAATAAATTGCAATCAATGAATTAGTTAAGTAAAAATTTATTGAAATTTGCGAGTTTTTGTTGTTGATGTGACGTCACATTTCTTTAACACCCACCTCCCCATCGCTACAAATTCTTGACCCCCTCCCCCTAGGCGCGTGACGTCATTTACGGACGGCCACTTATACTGAAATTCGGGTTACGTCGCATCTTATAAACGTCGTAACCGGAGGAACCCCTGTGTGTGTGTATATATATATATATTAGGGCTAGTACTGATTTTTTTGTTTCTTAGATAAATCGTGAAAAATGTAATTGGTTAATCGATTAATTTTGATTAATTATATTTTATAGCGCATATATTTATAGATCCCATTAAGCTGCGATTCATTATATTCATTATTTCACGAAATCGGTTAAGTCACTGTAATTCTATGGAATCCAAATTTTGAAACGTAACACAACAAATTCGTTCTGCTATGCAAGAAATTAGGAAGAAAAACTTTTTTTACGCATGCACATCTAAATAAATTAGTAATAATACGAGGGAAAAGTATTGCAGTAAAAAATAAAAGAAAAAAAAAATTATATATATGTTGTTGATGTATATATTATTAATAAATTGAAAAAAAATTATTAGAAATATTTTCTTAAATTTTAATCGAATTTCAATCGATCAAATTAATTTTAAGCGATTAATATTTTTAATCAGCCCACGGCTATGTGACTTTTAAAAATATTTTTCTTAGTTATCATCTATATGTAATAGAGGCTAAAAAAAATACACACACACACACACACACTGATACATCAGTGATACGTTATTTTTTGGTCCCCCACCCCCGTTTCCGACAACATAGCAAAAAAACTTATGGATTGGCTGGCAAGTGTGCATTCAACCCCCAAGCAAAATTATTTTATCTTTCTCTAAAAACAACTAAAAAAAAATACAACCAAACAAAGAGCATTATAGTTAAATTACCTACCATTCTTAATAATAATCGCCTGGCGTCCAGTTCACCAGTGATACACACAGACATATGACAAAGTCCAACACTTCAAATAGTGATACGATGCTGCCGCCAATCAAGAGTCCCATGGTGCCTCCAATGTCACCTTAATGAAATATAACTTAATGAAAATATGAAATACAAACCACCCGGAAAGACCCGTACATAAAGCAAGTCACGTGACAATCTCAATTCCCCCTCCCCTCCCTCCCTCATACTTGAAAAATAATTCCTGTCACACTTTACCTGGTTACAAAATCACCAAATAATTAAATTTTAAAAAAAATGTTAATCATTAAAAAAAATCATGTTAAGCCTGGTCCCTATTGGAATTCAGGACGTGTTAGCGCATTTTCGTATTATGTATCAGTACTTATGTTAGATATCAGAATTATGTAGTTATCAGTAATTGTGTTTAGATTTTAGACATATTTTTATGAATTTTCTTGTGTAATGAATATACCTGACATTTTTTTTATTTAAAAGTCATTTCTTTACATTTAAAAAAAAAATTATTTTCTCTTTAATCTAACTACAAGTCACCACAAATGATGACGTAAAACTCTCTAAACTTTTACACATATTCTAATGACGTCAACTAAAAAAAACAACTAATTCTTTTGCACCCTTTCGCACCACTCTTCAATGCCTGAAGGATTATGCAATCGACTTCCGGCAATGGCGGCCGTTCCCTGCGCTAGTGTTACCTCTCGATTCGAAATATTTTTTGGTAGTTTTAACGGGGTTTTTTAACGGATCGAGTAACTGAGTGTTGATGCACAAATGGCAGGTCAGGACATACAAAAAACATATATACCTCATGGGTCTAGGACTTATGGATGCTGAGATCAAGGGTGATGACGGACGGACGGACGGACGGACAAAACGGGTGCAATAGCGCATTCGACTTCTCGAAAATGCGCTAAAAATCTATTCTTTTAGAAAGTTCAGGTACATTTAAATTTACTATAAATCACATTTTTAACAGTGCCCTAATCTTACAACATTTCAATGACTCCAGAAAGTTCAACATCGCTGTCAATTTTAAGTCTAATAAAGCCATGTTTAATAACATGGACGGTATACTTGATCCCCACCCCCAGCAACAAATCTAAGACCACGCCCCTCACTCCGAGCTGGATAATATACCGTAGGGACGGCCCCTTAAATAATGTCGTTTGATATCTTGTTAGTTATTATTACTATTATTAATTATTATTGTTCTTGGAAATGAATGTTGTTTTATATATAACTGTTAACGATTAAATTGAAATAGCTGAAACAGCAAGTAACGTGATTATTAAAAAAAAAAAAATCTGCCCTAATAGAAACGCTGCACCATCTTGCTAATGATTACAAAAGTGAGTCAAACCTTTCAGTAAAGATAGAAATTAAACATATTATAAATTGTTTATGTTTCTTTAAAAAAACAAAACATTCTATAAAAATAAATGTTTTACATTCTTTGCAATTACGCATCAAAACAAATAACACTGGGACTGTTAATAAGATGATTTTTATTGTTATGCACCACCTGGACTCATAAAATCTAAATTAGTATTGTTTAATGAAAAAAAAAAATAAAAAAAAAAAAAAAATCAAATAAACACACAAACAACATATAAGTTTTACCTACCAATTTTAACAACATTAATAATTAAACTGTTGAACGTTTACACAAGTATACATGGACTGTTAATAAAAAATTTTAATGGCATAAAAAGTAAAATATAAAAAGTCATACTTACTAATTAAATTGAAAATACCAAAAGCCACCCGTTGCTCAGTTATCGTGTAACTGATTTCAGAGAAGAAAATGTTGAGAAAGATGAAGTTTTTACTGTGGATGGAAAACATTGAAATAATAAGAGAATAATAATAAGTCTCGAATGAGTCAACATCTCAATTACTTAGCAATAATTCTACCTCAATCAAAATTATCATGCCATACAATAGTTATGGCAATATTATTCTCGTAGTTGGCTGACTGCGTTTCACATACTAAATTAGTTTTAGTGGAACATCTTCAACCAATGCAAACATTAACATAATAATCAAACAAAACACGCACTACTAAATTGATGGCATGGCTTTTTTTTTTTACTACAATTGTTTGAGCAGAAAACTTTGGTCCTAAATTAATTTCAAAATTAAATATCTAGAAGATGCATACCTTTAATATTTAGGGACACGACGGAGTTAGATGTAATAAGGAGGATATGTTTAGAGCGGACTTTTGTGTCCTGGTAAAGTAACGCGGGGATAGGATTGAGGTGGTGGTTATTATAATCTTGGGCATGATTTACAGTAAATTTGCAGCTGATATTTTGGAGAGAAACACAACTCTGTTGTAATCTGTCAAATGCACGCGTGAAAAAGGAAGGGTGAGAGGGTTTCTAAAAATAAAATCAACTGCTAAAGTTAATTAAAAAAATAATGAGCACAAAATTATTGTATACCCCACACCAATTTTTGCAGCGGTTCCAAAAGCGTAGTTCTCTTCAGTATTACAAACAATTATAAACGCTTTTTACTAAATTTATCACATAAAACAACTCATGATATCAACGTTTGACCTGCAAGCAGATGTAACTGTTGGATTTCTTCAGGATTTGAAATGAGTGGACTCGCCGACAGTTTTATCTTTAGTGTTACTTTGTATAATATCTTTATCTGCAAATGTACAAGTGCAGTTTCCAAGTCTCTACTGCTGTTGGTATTAATCCCTGAAATGAGTGATCTTGTCAGTCGAAAACGCCCAATCGAATTTCACGTTTTAATCACGAAAAATTGTGGAATGTTTTCTTTCTTTTTTTCCCTCCCCCACCCCCACCCCCATGATCTCACAGATTTCTTTGACCAGCAAGAAGCGCCCCTGAAAAACTTTTCACCGACTGAGCTACGCTAGTCGTCAACTCGACTCTATTTCCTTAAATTTTGAAAATCTCCAATATGTGGTGATTTAAAACTTTGGCATACATAGAGTGAGAATTCGGGTTACAGTTCTCATTAAATCTTTCATGTTGAGGTGAGTTAAAAACAGTGGCGGCGTTAGGTAAGTGCGGGGCCTAGTGCCAGCAATGACCCCGCGGGGCCAGAGTACCAGTAAAGACCGCTAAGCACCAGTGTGCTATGGTATTTAAAAATATGAAATATCTTGATTATTGTGTAATTTTAATACCGCGTGTCACCTTTTTATTAAATTATTATTATTTTAGTAAATCTATTGTGAATGACGTATACACAAATAAAGGGGATTGGCTGAATGGTACATCTGACCTATTTTCCGCTAACGGTGTAATGCTTTCAAAGACGTCTAGAGCTACGCTACGGAATTTGACCTTCAAAAAGGATTACAAGAGTGCCTCTTTCGTTTCTTTACAATCGTTTCCAGCATACGTTCTACTATCCACTCTTGGTTCTACATGTATAGGCTATTGACCAGGACGAAACATGTTCAGGACCGAAACGCAAGTGCGGGGCCTGGGGCAGTCGCCCCAGTTGCCACCCTCAAACGCCGCTCCTGGTTAAAAAACACCGAATGTTTGAGTCCGATGCCAAGATGTGCTACCAGTTCCCCAATGTTTTAGTCCGATGCCAAGATGTGCTACCAATTCCCCAACACAGTTATTAACTTTATTAAGCATAATTGATCGCATTCTTCCAACTAGTCCGTTTTTTTCACAACACGTCACCGATGCTTCATTAAGTTTATCCCAAGGTGATTTTTGTTGGTTAATCTTTGACATTCAATGTCAAAACTACATTTTCCTGTGATTGTACCTTGCATGGTTTTCATTTCTAATTATTTTGTTTTTTCTTTGATGAAGGTCCGAGCGTCAATATTTTCATCGTTGGCCAAGGAGAAGGCAACAAAATCTACCATATTTTAGCCTTATTTCTGCTAGAACTATATAAGAATATCTTTTGTATATTATCATGCAGCGCAACAGTAACTGTAAATTGTCGAACTGCTTTTTTGCGATACCCCCCCTCCCTCTTTCCCCGCAATAAGACTTGCTTACACATCAGGTGAGGTCTGTAATATAGAATTATTGAAAAACGTATGTCGTGATGTTTGATCACTCTTAATTGATCGGGGTGCTATCAATGCTGTAGATTCTGCTCGGTATTCAGGGTTTCTAACATGAGCTGCCTTGTAGGGTTGTGTCATGCAGGTTTGCCGCCAATATCTGTAAGGGCTTTCAGTCTCTCAGTGGTTTTGATAGGGTCAGTTTCCAGGATCACAATTTCTCTCCACCATTTTAAAGGCTTTCATTGTGCACTTATAAGCAGACTCTTGATTGATATTATGTTTAACCTGAAGGAGATATAATATCTAGAGATTTGCACCAATGGCTGCTTTAGAAAAAATTACGAATACAATTGTCACACAATTCCTTTAATCTTAATAAAACGTTAAGTCCATTCAGGATTCAGGAATTTAAAGAATGTTCAAAGTTCGAGCATATTATCTGTTCCCCGATACAGTTAGTTATGTATTTAATACTACTGAGAGGAAAGAGGACGGATTTAAATTTTAAAAAAAATATTTCAATGATCCACGCTCAAGCAAAAGGCAAAGGGTGAAGAGATGGAACTTAAAAGAAAATAATTACTTTAATTTACTTTAAACATAATATTTATATGATTAGAAATTCAAGAGTTTATTAAATTAAAGTTAAAGGAAATTAATTTAAAAAATCACACAAACTTTTTAAGGCGTACGATTTTGTTCACACTATAAGAACAAAAAGAAAGCAAGACATTGTCTTTCTGCTACTTGAGATGACTGAATATTTTTGCGACTTGAAATGAAAGCATGAGCCAAAACGTATCACTTAATAATAAATTCTTTCGTTAAAATCTAAAACAAATAACATGTTATATATTTTATATATTTTTGTGTGTGAAAAAATAATAAACTTTGAACTTTGCATAGTTGTAAATACTTAAAAACAAATTTTGGGAGACGATAAATTAATAATGACTTTGGCGTGAAGGCGCCGTGAGCAGCAAAAACAAAATTAATAGCACATTTCGTTTTGCTAAGCTTGAACATAATTATAATGTGGAAACGCCAGATTTTACAATGTATTCTATTTACCTGTAAAAATAAACATCAATGACAGCTTGGTTATTAAACTTGGTCGCGTCTATTTGAATGTCATGTGCCAGGTCAAGGTGTGCCGTGTGGAGAGCCCTGATTATGCTAAGAGCGCCGAGCTCCTTTACTGACGTCGACGTCTCGTCTAAAAGAGAGCTCCTGTATTCCTCACCGACTTGCAGCGTCCCACCTTTCAGCTCAAAGATATTGAACACGACACTGGTTTTAAAGATCTCTTCGTACAACAACGTGAAACAATCGATCGCTTTTTGTATATGATGCAGGTAGTTCTCCACGCGTGAGGTTATTGAGTCCTTCAGCTCGTTCATCCAGATGTGCACATCTTCGGTGTTGCGGTCACTGAACAGATCTTCGATGTTGAACTTGGAGACGTTGAAGTGAATCATGTATTGGTTCAAGGTGTTGACGATTTGTCTGTATTCCTTGAAATTCCTTTTGAAATCGCTCAAGCTCCTGTACGTTACATTAAGGTCATTCAAGTAATACGACAGTGTGTCATCACACTCCTTTTTCTGATTCCTCACCGTGCTTAGATGCTGGGTCAGCTGGTCACTCGTCCACTCGAACATTTGGTTTTGTATGGTTTCTTGTTCTGACAAAAAACTCGTGCAAATTTTGGAGAAATTTAACATCGTTTGCTGGACGAAAGGAAAGCATAAACATATTAGCCTGGGAAAGAAAATGTCATATTCCCTACCTCCCAAATAGATTATGAATATACACACTATGTGAACTCGCTTTCGGCGTCATATAATCAAAATTCTATAATTTTATAGCAATTTTAGAGGTCATTATCAGATGTGGAAATAATGGACACATTATGTTTTTAAAAATGAGTTTAAAAAAGGATTTTTAAAAAACACCCTTTTATTGCAATGCTCTAAAAATGACCAAATAAGTTATTTGCACGCGCTATGGTTTCCTTTCAATTTGAACAAGAATAAACGTGTGGGTGCCAAGTACATTGGTTGTCGAGATTAATATACTGCATGTTTATTAATATACTGATACTGCATGTTTGTTAATATACTGATACTGCATGTTTATTAATATACTGATACTGCATGTTTATTAATATACTGATACTGCATGTTTATTAATATACTGATACTGCATGTTTATTAATATACTGATACTGCATGTTTATTAATATACTGATACTGCATGTTTATTAATATACTGATACTGCATGTTTATTAATATACTGATACTGCATGTTATCAGGATTGTTCAGCGGAATTTAATATCCCTGAAGATTTGGAATTTAACAAAATTTCGGTATTTTGTATTGTCAACAGAGTTACAGGTGTCTGCCAAATTTCAGCTCAATCGATCACTGCAAGATACAGATTTGACTCTAGCAGAAAGACAGACTACAGAATAGCGAGTTAAATATAAACGTGTAAAATACTTTTATCTTTGACTTGAACAAAATAATGGTGGTATTTATTGCTCATTTGAGAAAATTCTTGCTTGTTTAATTTACTCACACGCTTTACAATACCATTGTTCTGTAACTAATCTCGTTCTGAAGAATGAGATCAGATTTAGTGAGGGTTAGTGATATTTTACAGGTTCTTCTATGAGCCACAAAGTTTATATTGGGAACAAGGGGCCGTCCATAAATGACGTCACGCACCTAGGGGGGGGGAGGGGGGTCTCACTTTTGTGACGATGCGTGGCG
>MUZC01000249.1:1879887-1893200 GCA_002072015.1 Radix auricularia
TTTTAAATATTTTTTTAAACAAAGAAGTTAACAGTAATGATTTATAGTCAATGTTTAATTTGTATGAATTAAAATAAAATATAATCTAATGATGTTAACACATTTCGTTTTTTTCACGGCCGTTTATCCCCACAATGATTATGATTCAGCATCACCCCCAAGAGTTCCCTTTTTACCCCAAATGAGATAATTTATCGCTGTTAACCGACCCCTAGGTTTAACAGGCCGATAGCGGTAGCCATGTATTTTTCATTAGTTTATAAATTCCACAAGAGGATGCAACAATTTAAACACTCCTCGTCCATTGGTGACATTATATTTACAACTCTTGTGTGACGTACGTGAAATCCTGAAGAGAAAATAATTGAAAAAAACAAAACAAAACAAACAAACTTGAGAGCTTCGGAGTACAAAGTTATGATAAGATTGGATATTTTAATAATGTTATAGTAATTTTTCAGTCCTCAACTTGCAGGAATTACTGTATTTTCAAGATGGCACTCTACTTTCCTGCACAAATGTGGGGGTCGTACAGTATTGGCTATTTTCCGATTTCCTCTTCCAGCGCATACCTAATAATTTTTTTAGAAAACATGAGACGTGATACCAATGTGATAATTTTAGGTCAAATGCCTTTGATGTGCATATACTTAGTAGAAAAACTGTCATTAAAAGATTGAAATCAATTGGAGGAATTGTCTTACTAGTATCTATATATTCTAGGTCTGTAACAATGCAATGATTCTTGTAACATCAACAGTTATATTCACGAGCTTAATCATGAAGGTTAATCACATCGAATGGTTTTTGACATCATCGCTGCATTGCTCATTAGCTGTCTTGCAATGCCTTGGAATGCGTTACATTTATTTTAAAAATATAATAAATAAGACAATCTGAATTCATACTTAATCTTATAGGGCTTTAAGTTTTGTAGGGCCTCATTTTGCTATCAAATCAGTACAGAGAAAATCATGCCAAACGGGCAAAAGAATGCATCGGTACCTGGTGAAATGGAAAAATTCTTTGCGGTCGTCTGATATGTAAAAGTTTGAGAATCACTGGCTTACAATTTATTTAATGTCTTTTACTTAGCTTCACGCGTGTTACAATATTACATTGTAGAAATACATTAAATGAATACTTAAATGACAAAAAAAAAAGTGATTTGAAACACTTATTTTGAAAATAANGGGGGGGGGGGTCAAAGTTTTGTGACGTACTTTTGGAGGGGGGGTCTACGATTTTGTGACGACGCGTGACGTAGGGGGGGAGGGGGTCAAAAATCGGCAAAAATCGCGTGACGTCATTTATGGACGGCCCCCAAGAACAAAACGATATTTTCTTGTTGTAAATTTCGGTCCCAACTGACCTTCTGTAACACACAGAATTCATTATATAGATTGCTTAGTACCAGTGGCGTAGCTAGAGCTTTTGCCGCCCTTTTAGGGGCAACCCATAAGGGACGTCATGCAACAGGGGGGGAGAGGGGAGTCACACATGTGACGTCATTCAAATCGCGCAACTTTAAATAAAATTTCCACATACATCAGGGGCGGATTAAGACTGCACGGGGCCCCGGGCTGCAATCAAACGGGGGCCCTATCCAGCCAGCATTCTTAAAATAAAATGATTGTTAACAGCTAATATAAGACTGTAACTAAATTTTAATAATGAAAAAAAAACGAACACGAAGAAATAACTGTTTGATGTGTTCGCGGTAGTTATAATTGAGTGTGAAAAGAAAATAATATTTGCCCGTGCTGGGAATGGAACCCGACACCGGTAGCACCCCAAGCATGTACTATGCCCACTCGGCCAGCGGAACTTCTCGAAAATGGGAAATTTTAAAAATAAAAACTATATTTAATATCATGCGAAGTGAATCAATTAAAGTTTTTCGATTATTAGGTACTGTCAATACTATCATGTCTGAACGCGATAAGTTGTATAGATAGTATTTATTAATTTATTATATTTTCAAGGGTTCGTGCAAACTTTTGTACACTTTTATTATAAAATATAAAAAGTTTGGGGGCCCCTAAACCGTCGGGGGCCCGTGGCTTTAGCCCGTTCAGCCCCCCCTTAATCCGCCATAGACATACATATATAAATATCAACACAATATTTAATGACCGCCCTCTCCGCCCCTTAGCTACGCCACTGCTTAGTACCAAGAATTATACACCGCAAAAATATCCCGAGCGAATCAACATTCCCAATAACTTACACATTGATTGTCTGGCTAGTGATAATAAACATGTCATTTATGACTCAGATATTTTGACTTGTATTTATGTTATTTAATGTGCTTCTTCTTAAATCACTACCAAAGAAATTCTACATGAATAAAAAAAAATCCTTAAAAACATACATACAAATTGTGTTCACTTAAAATAACAGTGACAACCTTATAGAGTTAAGATAACAACAAAATCTTACGTTTGCCGCAACGCGATGTTCATCACTTAGATTCCCACTGCCAAACACTTTTCTGCTCAGTATACTAAAGGCATTCAACGTGACATATATACGTCGTATGTTGGTGGCCATGTAGCCGCCCTTGATCAGAGTCTCATTGGTTCTAATGAAAGCCTCTTCGAGAGTCTCAACTGGCATGATCATCTGTTGGTATTAAACAAACCTGACAGGGCACAGTTTTATAAATGTTGTACATAAAACAAGCCTGACAGGGCACAGTTTTATAAATGTTGTACGTGAAACGAACATGACAGGGCACAGTTTTATATATGTTGTACATGAAACAAGCCTGACAGGGCACAGTTTTATATATGTTGTACATGAAACAAACCTGACAGGGCACAGTTTTATAACTGTTGTACATGAAACGAACATGACAGGGTACAGTTTTATATATGTTGTACATGAAACAAACCTGACAGGGCATAGTTTTATATATGTTGTACATGAAACAAGCCTGACAGGGCACAGTTTTATATATGTTGTACATGAAACAAGCCTGACAGGGCACAGTTTTATAAATGTTGTACGGGAAACGAACATGACAGAGCACAGTTTTATAACTGTTGTACATGAAACAAACCTGACAGGGCACCATTTCAGACAATCTTTAAATAGGAAACACGTTAAGCCTTTCATCAAAAGTTAAATGAAAACATGCTTTAAAAAATTGCGAGGCTATTATTTTAAACTAAGTAACTGTAAATATACTTAGTCTTTAAAACTATTTTTAAACATAACTTACAAATAAAAGAGGTTATTGTATATAACGATACAATACGACAAATATGAAAAATGTATTAATAAAAGTGGGTCATTCATTTGTAACATTTCCATGAAAGTTTCACAATTGTCACTCCGACTTTCGTTTGGTTGTACTTGTTAGCAGGACGCACAGAGGATCTGAGGGACTAGTCGACACATAGTTTAGGGAAGAACATTTCGATTAGATCATGGGAATCAAGATCTGTCACGGAAGTCACTCATACTGCAGTAGCTCATTTTAAGATTGCTTTTGCTTCAAGATTTTTGAAAGCTGGAAACTGAAATAGCTTCAACTCACTAAAAGAAGCATAACACGAAGCATCAGAATCTGATATTTGTAATGAAAAAAAAAACAAAACAAACAAACTAAACCAACAACCCTGAATGAAATCTTGTTCAAAAAAGGAACTGGATAAAACTTTATCATCACATTTTGCAGAATACTTTTTTTGCAACATATTTTTGGCATTAAGTATCCATCCTGTCAAAGTTTTGACACGACATGCGACCAATTTAGATGGTAAAAATAAATAGAGAAGAGGCACGAGAAATCTGTTTCAAGCAGATTTTGTTACTGCCAAGCAGAAGTGGACATAGCCAATATAATTTATAAAATAGTTGTGCATCGCAGAGTTTGTGAAACTGTCACGGAATTATGGAATTATCGACTAGAAAGAAAAATTCTGGCTAGAATCATTTTTAACCATACATTTCTCCACCAATTTTCACTGTACTCTAGAGTTCGTTGATACGTGTGTAAATTAAAAAGAAAACACTACAAAAACTCGATTGCCAAGTTGCACACGATCCATTTTGTGTGCAATGTTTTACAGATTAGCTGCGCAGTTATTCTAAACTGCTGCGTGGCTTCTGTCATATATCTATCTGCGCAGCATGGGGGTTGAGTCGTTGTGAGAGGGAAGGGGGAATTTCTGTCACAGTTGGAAGCGTTATTTCTACAGGCAAACTAATTCAGCTACTTTTGAAATGTAAGCAAAGGAGTAAAAGAAAATACTAGTGTCATTGATAATTGCTTACTTATTCAGTTACTTTAATTAGTCGATTTCTAGAAAGAAAAATATATCAAAATTAAAACAGTCATTACCTTGGGTTCGATTCCCTCAAAATATTTGAGCTGAACGCATTCGCTGAGATCCCTAACAGGGGAAGTTCCCTTTAAAATTGCTTCTGACAATCGGCGCATATTGTTAAACGCAGCGTAGAGCATTTTCATTCTGTATTAATGCGGAAAATGAGAATTTATTAAAGACAAAATATAATAAAGTAGAGATCTTGGACAGAGGATAAAAAAAAAGACATTTTAAAATGCAGTTTTTAGTATTAAAAGGACTTTGGTGATACAAATACGAGTTCACTGAAGTAAGAAAGTGTGCTATGGTGTACCGAGTGGTTTAAGTAGGGCAGCAATATAACCTTACACAGTGTATTGCTTACATGCTTGTTTTTCAAGAAAGTATATGAAATGGGAAGTCCCACGTAAGGTTGCGGTTATTTTTTAATGCGTTATTCATAGACGCACTTCTTTTGCGGGATATATATATATATATATATANATATAAAGACATGACGCATTGTTGTTTTTATATAAAGACATGAGGCATTGTTGTCTTTTCGTACCACCCATTAAGCTAAGTCGCTTTATTATTTGGATAGCTCTCATCGTAAAATGCTGATTTAAAATTCTTATTCTTAACTAAGAAAGAAAATTTTCGTGTACGAGAACAACACATATTTTTAACTTTGCTTATGTGGAGCAACTATATTGTAAATAAATAATTAAATCATTTACGCACAAATAAATGCTTAATAGCAGGGCTGCGGAAATTAACGATTAATTACGCGATAGAAATTTTAATAGATTAAAATTAATTTGATCAATTAAAATTCCATAATATATTTCATATTTTTTGTTTCCAATTTATTAATAAAATATATTCTTTTTCCTTACATACCTTTCCCTCGTATTATTGTTACCTATTTAGACATGCATATGTATACAAAAAGGTTTTTCTTACTTATTTCTTGCATAGGAGAAAGAATTTGCTGTGTTTCGTCACAAATTTTGGGGACCATGGAATAGCCGCGACTTAAACGATTTCGCGAAATAATGAATCGAGTCTTAACGAGATCTATATATGCATTATAAAATATAATTAATCAAAACTAATCGATTAAACGATCAATGCCCCCGATTAATAGAATTTAAAAAATCAGTACAAGCCCTAGTAAATAGTGTTAATTAGGGAAAGTATTTATGATAGAGCGCTCATATCTTAGACAGAGAATAATATCTGCAACGAAACCGTGGCATCACGTTGACGATGGGACTTTCCTCAAGCAAAATACAAAACAGAATTAGGCTTAGACAAAGGGATCAACTTTTTTTCATCTAGACTTGCTCCACGAGGCGTTGAACCACTCCACTGGGATACTCTGATTTAACCAAGTACTGGCATCACCGTATACCAAGATGACACAACATCCATATTTTTTGGGTCAGGCCTACCTTCCGCGGATATCCCCTTCGAGCAGGATGAATAGCACCTCTCTGATGTTCTTGTCCTCCGTCTGACCCATAGTAAACAACTTTCTGAGTATCGAGCTGCCAAATACTTCGTGATCCTCAGCTAACTCCTCTTCAGAAGAGTAACATTCAAAATTTAAATAGTATACATTGTAAAGTCCAACAAGCTCAATGATCAAATGTATTTTGTCAACTAGTTCTTGGGGCTATTACGGAGCTATGAATGTTAATATTCTAACTCTAAAGGGGAATGGACCCAAAAAACACCGTAATGACCATAGTTCACATATAAAAATGTGTTTAAAAAAGCCCCATCTTTTTTACCTCTATTTCTTTTTTATACCAAACACCTCATAAGCGCCCGCCTAACGTTTTAATACCATGGGGATGTGGTCACGGGGTGACCAATGTCAACAACAGCAGACGGATACATATGCTATATAGAGATAAACTAAAAAAAATGCATTAATTTAATTGCGGTACATTCGATCTGATATGTTGATACAATGCATTGTCAACCAAGATCTATCTGTGGTAAAAGTTTGAGATCTCTAGGATCATCAGAAGTGGTTTAATCTTACATTGAAAATTTTGAAATTTTGAAGAAAGACAAAAAAACAAAAAACAAAAAACAACAAAAAAAAAAAAACAACAAAAAAACAACAAACAAACAGACAATTAAACAACCCGTAAAAACAATGCTTTTGACTATAAATCCCTTATATATGAGACAGAACTAAAAGTTTTGAGTATGTTCAAATATTTATAGACTGAACGGGACTGAACTCCCCTTGCTGTAAACGGAGTGGGAAGCGGTGATAATCGATGGCTGGACTGAACTCCAGTGTCACGTGGAGTTAAACAATATCAGACAACTAAAGATGTTATACAGAGATAAACTAAAAATGTATTAATTTAATTAACGTACATTCGATCGATCTGACATTTTGATGCAATGCATTGTTAAGTGACACAAGTCTATGTGCAAAATTTCACCTCGAAAGCATCACGGAAAGTGGGTCATTTTTTACTTTAAATTTTCCGCCCGATCAAGAGATCCCAACAGACAAGGCGGTGAAGTTAAAATAAGAGATTTAAAAAGGAAATAATGCAAGTTTATAAAAACGTGTGAAAAATGAGTAATGGCTGGTGACTAGTGAACTTTTATTAGCAAAATATCAAAGGGTTATTTAAATTAACTTTCCTCTCTGGATGTATTAATTCCTAGCAAGTAGAAATATCTAGTAATATTCTTTGGATAGTTAACAGTACAAATTATTTTAACTAACTGTTAAAGAAATCTTTGAACACTTACTTATCATCTTCAAGTTATAGGATTCTTTTGTATTGACGAATCCCTTTTCGAATAAACACAGTTGGGCCGTTAGGACCTCTTCGGTCATCATCGTGATCGTTTCGGCTTGTTTACTGACTTTCAACAATTTCTTCAATGAAATTAAATCAGTTTAAATAAAACGGAAAACATTCTTAAAATCAATCAAAATGCAAACCACTATCTATTTAGCTACATTATTTCATTCAGACGGATTTACGGTCTTCCATTGCCATGCTCGCACCCGCAGCCATAGCGCAACCCCAACCGTTGCGCACACCAGCCGTTGCGCACCTCCAGCCGTTGCGCACCCGCTATAAAATGTAAAGGAAGTAAAATCTCCCTCTGATTTTTGTATTAACATTCGTCTTCAATATTTCAAACTGGCAGGATCTTTCTGTTCCGTATAATGAGTACTCTGTTCCCACAAAATGCTTTACATATTAAAAAAATTTGATTAAAAAAAAAAGAAAACAAAATAAAAATAAATTATATAAAAAAAAAATAATTATGGTTGAAACTTGTTTGTCTATTCTTACATTCATAATGGCTTTTATCTTTGCGCCATAAACTTTGTCGTAGAATCCTTGAAGTCTGTTGACACTTTGTGTAAAGTTTCTGTAACGAGATTTCTTGTACTGATTTTCTACATTGTAGAATTCGTTAATGTCCAAGGCCCATCTGAAACGTTTCATGATGCGATCTGTTTCTCCTGGAATACGGAATAGGTTTAGGTTGTTTGTGATTTTAATGTATTCTATATATTTTTATTATTAAAACTTTTAGTATACTAAAGCAAAGAGATTAATAATTATAAATGGTTAAGATAGCGCACAAATTTTACAATAATAATAAAATGATACTTTATATAGCGCTGTATCCCAGCAAGGAGCCGGGCTCACAGCGCTTTACATGGAGATAACAATACATATATTAATTAAATAAATATTCATATCATACTAACTACATAAATGACAATACGTTATACATCGGCTACGTTAATCATTAAAAGAAATGTTTCATTAATTTTGAAAATAAATTTTGAAAAGATGTGTCTTAAGTGCAGTCTTGAAGGACTTAGTAGTTGAAACACTACGGATGTGTAATGGTAAAGAATTCTATTGTTTCAGTTCGTGTCTTAGGAACACAGAGAATGCGTTTATCTGCAGAAGAGCGTAGCTGACGACCTGGCGAGTAGACCGACAAAAGTTCAGTAAGATAAGAAGGGCATGAAGTAATTGAAAACCGCTAATAAGAGAGAGCGAAACTGTCATATTTTTTTCCCCAAAGCATCCACAGTTAAAAATCTCTAATGTAAACATTGCAATCATTGGCTGCGATTAAAATATTAATAATAGATTTTTAAAGGTGGTAACACTATGTAGTTTGCCCATAAATAACGTGTTAAAATAGTTAAAAAAGAGTATTTTAAAATAATAATTAATAAAAACATCAATTAAAAAAATGTCTATCCCATAACAATGTTGCGCATTCCTTCATTTTCCCCGATGTTTAACGTAAGTGCCAGTGCAGAGATTCAAGAAATGTAAAAATGTATTTTTTTAAAAAAATTCATAAAAATTAAAACAGATAAATTTCTTCAATAACTTTTTTTTGGCAGGTTAAACGAATACTTGTAAAGCATGTTAATTATAATCGAAACCAACATTTAAAAAACGAATTTTAAACGAGTTAAATAATTACTCCCAACTTTAACTTGTCATAACTTATGTCAGCAATGAGTTGAAACATTTAGAATGGAAAAAAACTCCACAACAATTTATTGGAGGTAAAAAAAAAATTGCATTAAGTTAAACTTAATGAATTAATTTATATTTGCTATACAGGTAATTGTTTAATTTAATACCCCAATCTACCCTCACCGCGCACTTGACTATTTGAAATATCAGTAAAACCAATTTAAATTATATATACTTGACACCACCTACTTTAACCCCACCCCATAACAACCTCACATTTAATTAAAAACAACCCACTAAAATGACGTTTCCCGCAAATTTTTGTTTTCATCGTGCTATGAGGAAGAAGTTTTTTGACGTGTGGATACAATCTGTACCCGTGAAAGAGTTTTTTGACGTGTGGATACAATCTGTACCCGTGAAAAAGTTTTTTGACGTGTGGATACAATCTGTACCCGTGAAAGAGTTTTTTGACGTGTGGATACAATCTGTACGCGTGGAAGAAAAGGTTTAAAAAGTTTTCCTATTATAGCACTCACCGGGACTGAGCACACTGTGAGCATCTTTTGACAACGCGCTGTATGAGAATAGCGGTTCCAAGTACTCGGACTGGCACGGGTTGTGACAAGTGCAGACCTTCTCCTTGACAACGTTGTATTCAACTAAATAAAAAATTTATAAAATTCAATCTTTTTTGTTTAAAAAAAAATAAATAAAAAATAACGACATTTTTTTTTTTTAGCTATCTTTGGCTCTCTTTGGATTCCACCACAGCTACTTTTTTTATGTTTTTATTTATTTATATTCGTTTTATTTGTGTACTATTTTTTCCTTGAATAGGGCTTTCAGCCGAAACGTTCGCTGTTTTCTCACGCCCTTTCAGGCTCGCTCATATCCTTTTACATCTTATCCATCTATTATTGCTAAACTAACCGAAACAAACGAGCTGTTCCTCTCAACAATGATAAAATTATACATTTTTCTTGTACTCAGTTTACCGGCAAGACATACATATCTCCTGTAGACATACATATCGTTACTCTAGCCTTAAAAATACTTACTACCATAACACTATGCCCGTGTTGTGCACAATTTAAATGTCACAATTCTTTCGTAGCTTACCTTTAGCACCCCTTAAACATGTCACATATTGCGCAAAATTACACACAGGAGCATCTGGAGATGAATTTAGCAACATTTTAGTATGTAGCGATATTTAAGTATGTAGCGTTATTTTCTCTCGAAACTATTTTAATGAAAACATTTTCAATGCGTTTTGAGATTGTCTTAAAATAAAATATGAAGAGGAAGAAATCTAGCAGGTTGTTCAAATGCGTTTATTTACAAAATTACAATTTTATTGTGCTCTGTAGACATTTTGTTTGGCCCTATCTTAAAAAAATGTAAGTTATGACTTTCATTTCTTAGCATGAAAAGTTAAAACTAATAATGAAAAAAAAAGTTCTGTTTATTATTTTCATTCTTAAAATTGTATATTTTAATTTTGAATTAAAAAAAAAGTTTATCTTATCTTCTTATCGATTACAGACTCTCCTTCTTTATAGGGGTGGACTAAGACTACATTGGGCGGACTAAGACTACATGGGGCGGCCCCATTGGGGATCCTGGCTCCAATTCAAACAGGGGCCATATTAAGCCAACGTCTTCTGAAATAAAATGACTGCTAGTTCCTTACATCCCTTACACCACGAGTCTACACACTTCCGTACGACCAGAAGAGCGTAATGACAAAATGTTAATCTAAAGAATATCAACAATATTTTTAAAACAAATATTATTCCTTATTAAGCCCTTATTACGCCCATCAAATCAGGTTTTTCGATTACTAAGAATATCGGTTCCGAATCAGATTAATAAATAAGATTTTTAGTATTTGTAAAAAAAGTCCCATAACCTCTTTTATTCGAGGTTCTAGGGGATTCTAATGTTTCCATTAGAGCATTCTCGGGCTTAATAGACACTGGCGGCGCCCATCCCTCTCCAGGTAAGCGGAGGACTTTCTTAACGTTAGTCATTTCTCAACATTTTTTTTGGTGGCTTTTCGTGGGCTCGATCCCACGCCCCTCAGTTTGTGAGGCGAGCGCACTATTGACTTCGCTACTCAGCCGATAAAATTAATAAGATTTTTAAAATTAATTTATGACATTTATTATAATTTCAAGGATTCATACAAATATTGGTCAACCTTTATCATAAAATATACTAAGTTTGGGGGCCCTAAAATAATTGGGGGCCCCTGGCTTTAGCCCGTTCAGCCCCCCTCATCCCCCAAAGCTTCTATAACAGAAGATAATTGCATTTTACGTTTTTCCAGGGTTTTTGTCTAGTCTTGTAATTTTATTAGAGTTTTTAAATGCTGATAGAGTGTTGGTATTATACCTGCTTTGATCGTCAACCTATTCCATGTCCCAATTTCAGATGGGCAACGAGAATTCGTAATATTTTTGTTCTTTCATACGGGAATAAGAAAAGTTATATATTAAATATATTTTTTTGCCTATATGAAGCTGAGAATTATAATAAATTAAAAGTTTTGAGACGAAATGCAACTTTGACGACACAAAAATGACACTTACTTCCTGGTAAGTAGAAATCTTTACAACCACATTTGTCCACGACGAAGGCCAAGTAGCAATCCACCTGACATGTGGCCATCGAGTACTTGTACCTTTTGTCGGTCACTGTGCCCATATTACTGTCAATGCAGTTATCATACGGCCAACCAAGACGTTGTTCCTAACGTTTTTATTTCACGCAAAATGTTAGTCATTTGTAGGACACGGCTCCGGTAATGTGTTCGTGGTATTGAGAAAGAAAAACTAAACCAACTGAATGTGTGTATGTGTGTGTAAGTGTTTGTGAGACTGAAAGGGAGAGAAAGTGAGGGAGAGGAGGTAGGAGGTCAAAGATAACGCCATTAATATCTATTGTGTACTGTCAAACCTCTCATAAAGAGAGCATCTCTCATAACGAGAGCACCTCTCATAACGAGAGCACCTCTCATAACGAGCACATCTCGCAACGAGATTTTCGCAAAGCGAGCAAAATTTTTATGGAAAAAGTTGCTTCCTTAACGAGCGAAGATTCGCATAACGATTGATGCAGAAAGGGAAACTCCGTTTTTCCTGGACATTCGTTTGTGAGCCGGCACTTCTGCTCTAATGTAGTCTTCGTTGTTAAAGCACTCGGTATGTTAGCTAATTGTTTTCGTGTGTGATCAACCGTTTTTTCAAATTTTGTATTCAGACAGTATTCGTACTTTTTTGTGTGCAAAGTTTAATAACCTGTGCTGAATTACCTTCGAAAAAAACAAACACAAGAAGACAATTTATAACAAAGAAAAAAAGTAACTGTTGAAATGAAACGAAAAACCATTGAGAATCGAGAACAAGGTGGCTAATCTAGTGCTCACTTAAAATCGGCCAACATCAACAATCTGCACTATTCTCAAGAACAATTAAGGAGATGAATGCTTCAAATGGAGTGTCAAGAATGTCTATGAAACGATTACAACACAATTTCGTCAAATTTTGAAACGTCAGCCAAAAAAAAAAATGTCTTTTAAAGTTTTCTAGTTAAAAAAGCATTAAACTCTATTCATTTCTCTTATATAGAATGCGTACGTTTATGCACGCGGTATTTTTAGACAAGTTATTTTTTTTATTTCTTAATATTTTTATTTGTTTTGATTTAATTTTAACGTATTATTGAATAAAACTAATTAAAAAACCAAAAAAAAAATAAAAATTTGTTATGATTTTGATATTTTTAAATTCGAAACGACCGGACGTGATGCGCCGAGAGACGCTAAGCTTAGGCCATTTTGTGTAGGACGAAAACCGACGTGGCTGCTAAAAATATTTTAAAATATTGATATTATCGGTGAATTTATTGACAAATTTCTATTTAAATCTTACGAAGAGTGCTTGGAAACCTAGAATTAAGTTATTTTGATAAGCATTTTGAAGAAAATCATATTTTGCAACCTATCGGAAAAGCAACTATAACAAAGGTTAGTTTTCGAGTGTTTCATCTTTCACAGATTTTCGAGTTTTTTAAAATTTTAATAAAGTTATCAATCTAAGTTTTTGTTCTTAGTTATCCAGAAATAAATAAACACCATTTTAAAGTGCATTTAGAGAAATTACGTAATTTTATATTATGTATTTATTTTACTATACTAATAATTTCATAACTAGTTATTCTTAACAACGGTTGCTAAGTAATGTAAACAAAGGAAAGTTTTCTGACTTCTGTTAAATATTAGATACTAAAGAAAAAATGTTGCATTCCATTATAGTCCTAATGGCTTTACACAATATTGAATATTTTGAAAAGTTACAAATTGGGTAGTTTTTTTTTTAAATTTATATTAATTTTTCAATTATGCCAAAGCCTATTTTAAAAATAATAATATGACATCATTGCATAGTCAACTCATTTCTTTTTGTTATATTCCCAGGGCAAA
>MUZC01000249.1:1893420-1923409 GCA_002072015.1 Radix auricularia
TAAAAATGGAAATGTTTTCCAAATGAACTTGAGGGACATAAATATCTAAGAAATGAAATCAAAGCGAGATGATATGAGATGGATAGCGGCTGTACAAATTTAACATTTAAGTGGAGAGACAATAAACACAGCCTCTCTTGTTTCCAATTACATCTCATTGAATGGATTTTAACTTGTTAACAGAAGAACATAAGTTGAATGAGTTTTAGACCATTGCTTGTGAGACAACCAGATATAAAAGTAATAAAAGCATATAATAACTTTATGTGAAATTTTGATTACAGTGACCAGCTTAAACATAAATGCAACACCCTAAATGAATGTCCTAAGAAAAACACAAAGGTGTTATAAAACACTTTTCTTCCATTTGATTGAAATTACTAGGATGAAAGTTGTATTCTCTTCCATAGTGGAGTAAAGAAAATCCTATCATAAAGGAGTTGATTCGCCGCCCAACCGTTACCTCCAGATACATTTCACAGAGCACTAGGTGGATTGCAACATGTTGATATTATTCCAATTTCTTCAAATGCTAATACTAAAGCACATACGGGTACAGTAGACTGTGCGGATTAAAAATATTAAATAGAAATTGTGAACTGTGTGCTAAATCTTGAGGGAAGATAAAATAGAAATTTCAGATGTGACACTTACCTTAGTTTATTTAAATAAGACAAGAAAATTTCATGAGGATTATCAGTTATAATTGTGTGCATTCATATTTATGTTGGAGAAAAATTATTGCCAATTTTTATTGTGGTAATGTGAATTTTTAAAGGGAATCTTTGAAGGTAACGCATTTTTCAAAATTATTTCCCCTTTTTATATACTTAACAAAAAAATTTGTAAAAAAATCATTTGCAGTTATAATTACTTAATTTTTTCAGGAAAGATACAAAAATGAATTTACTTTCCTTACAAAGTAAAAATATTAACTTTTTTAAATAACTGTATTTTTTTCTTTATTTGGATCTGATAAAAAAAAATAAAAAATTATTTTTTTAAAATATGGTCATGTAATTTATTTTTCAAATTCAAAATACTTAATCAAATGTTGACAAATCATTAATTTTCAAATACCTCATTCATTTTCCTACAAATTAATCTATTACATGATTAACTTTGGACCTCAAGTTTTAATGTTATTGAGCTTTTTGTAGGGTCATTAAAAATTAGACAAAAAAGGGAGAAAATCAAGGAATGTAAATTTGTCATAAATTCATATTTTTGTATAAAATTTTTGTTTCAAATCTAAATTGTATTCTAGTGGTTTCACTCTTTAACAATTCATAATTCATTATATTTGAATATATGTTATTACACATTTTTGAAAAATGAGTACTTCTTCAGCTTGGAACGGGTTATCTGTTTCACATTGATTTGTACGGGGAAAAATTGTTTGGTGTAACGAGTGCAAGAATCTGGAAAGAATTAATTTCGTTATGCGAGGTTTGACTGTATTCACCTCATCAATGCCTGACTGATACTTGTCACGTCTTTCGTGACTGACCTATTTTGAGTGTGTTTGTGGGCTTGTGAAATAGTATCATCTCTCACACACTAATTCATTGCACCAATAAGGCTCAGGAAAAATGCTATTTAATAGTGAAATATCCAATCTATATCACAACATACAATAAAGTTCTTTTGAATTCAACTAGCCTGCACTCTATCCTACGACTTCTCCTTTCCAACTACACAGCTTGCATAACCTCTCGTGTCCTCTCGACTCGTGACCACACACATCCCAGCCTGGACATTGGCCTTCAGTTGACCCTAACAACCAACTGCATTCCTTACATAACACATGTTTCACGTGACAATACTGAACAATATATAAATATATATAAAATATATATCAAGGCTATACTGATTTTTTTTTCCGATTAATTTTATATTTAGATCCCGTTAAGTCGCGATTCATTAATTCGTGAAATCAAATAATTCGCGGTAATTCCATATCTCCTTAATTCTGTGACGTAAATCAGCAAATTCGCTCTGCTATGCAAGATATAACGAACAAATACCTTTTTGTTTACGTATGCACGACAAAATAAATAATAATTCGAGGGAAAAGTATGTAACAAAAATATAAATTATTAATAAATTGACGGTAGAAAATAGAATTATTCTCTTAAATTTTAATCGAATTTTAATTGTTCAAATTTTTAACGATTAATCGATTACTTAATCGTTAATTTCGGCAGCCCTAAAATAAAAACAATGGTTACTATAAATTAAACTCCATGAAATGAACTTGATGAAAATAAAATATCAACTGTTTTAACCACTATAAGATGTCTTATAGCTAGTAGCTGAAACCAATCCACAGTGATGGAATGAATGACATATTGTTAAATGACGGAAGTTTGGTTATTACGTGGGTGGAAAAAAAATGCCCTACACCTTCAACTTTAAACTTTCTGTCATGTTTATGCAAACAAACTATTTACAATAAATTTACAATAGTTGCCTTTTTTGTAGGGCTGCGAAAATTACCGATTAATTTCTCGATTATTCGGTAATTTTCTTTATCGATTAAAATTATTTTAATTGATAAAATAGCTATTAAAATTAAAGAAAATGTTTTGTTTTTTTTCGATTAAAAAATAAATAATTAATTATTAATAATTATTAACAGTTTGTTTTTATGAGTTCAAACTTCTCCATTTAAAAAGAAGTTGTTGAAAGTGTAAACTTAAAAAAAACCTGTTTTATAAGGACAATTATATAAAATAACCCATTGTTTTTAATTAATTAACAATAACAAAATTAAAATTCATTCAAATTATATTGAACTACTTATATTTAAATATATCTCCTAACAATATTATATTTTTTAAATTGAAATAAATTAAATACTTAAGTTATGGGCAATTTTTAAAATGCCATAAAAGGGTACAAAATGTGAAGGAAAACAAAAAGTGAAAAAAGTGATTATGAGGTCTTGGAAAAAAAAATTCATAACTTTTGATCCATTCGGGATAAAAAGATGATATTTATCATCAAACAATTTCTATATAGCTGAATTGCTTTTTTTATTTTAAAACTAATTTGAAATATTCATCCAAATGCCTAAACTTTCATACGTTATCTAACTTTTTTTGGGTAACTATGTTTTAAAAATAACTCAATTAAAAAAAAAAAAATCAATTACCTGTTTTTGTTACTTCCCATGAAATTTTCAGTTTAATGACGTCAAATATCTTAATTTTTAGCTTTAACAAAATTATAGATAAATTAATCGGTAATTTTTCGAAAGTTAACGATTAAATGAAATTTAATCGATAACAGCCCTACTTTTTTGCCATCTAGTTGGGGCAATAAAAACGCATAAACAGTGAGGGGGGGGGGTGGAGTTACTAAAAAGCTGTTTATCATTGTGAAAAGTCAAAAAAAAAAAAAAAAAAAAATCGTAGTAAAACCTGATTCACCTTTTTCAACTCAAGGGCGACAAATGTGTAACTCCCGGCCGCTACGGCTTGTCCTTTCTGTTCCACTAACGGGTAATCCCGTTTGTCCTGTACAAAAATATGTATTCCTGACCCAACATTAGGTCCAGCCATTCGTTCGTACTCTTCAATGTTGAGAACAAGCTCAAGTCCACGGGATGAGCCTGTAAACGTTTAATATTAACTTAAAGTCATATGTAATAACGGGAATGTCGTATGAGATACTGCAATAGCCAGAATTGATAGCGCTAAAGCTCTGTCAGATACTAGAATGTCACATGTGCTAATGAGGATGTATTGTCATATTAGGGACGGACTAACACTACGTTAGTCTCGGCAGGGGCGCGGAATAAAGAAAATCAATATTAATATTAGGGAACTTAGGAAGCACGTTCTGAAAAATTATTTTTTTCTAAAACAAGGCATAAAATATAAAACAAACTATAAAATTGGCGCCCCTTAACATTTCCGTTTAATCGCATTCCTGTATTATGTAGCGCTGCATGACTCATTTTGGCACCACTCTACCTTGGCGCCTGGGGCCATATGTCCCCCTTCCCGCACTGCCTAAAAGTATTCAAAAGTATTAGGAATGTGACCGGCGCACTGCACAAACGGGCTTAGTTCTTTCTGTCCTGACGGCACTTTGAAGTTCTGCCTCATAGAAATGCAAAAACAAAGCACATTTTCTAGTCTATACAGAAAAGGGAAGTTATCTGACACGTGTACATTTCTAGGTGTTGTTTAATTTAATATTGTTAATTTGCTGAACGTGAAAGTACTGTCATTAATCGATTTCGCGAAACAATGCATCGCAACTTAACGGGATCTAAATACGCACGACAACATTTTGAGTAATGGAAATTAGTCGATCAATTCCCCCGATTAATCGAACACATTTTCTAAAATCATTACCAGCCATTATTTCTTTACCTTGAAGGCTAAAACATAAAAACCAGAACACACAAATGCAAAGGTGAGGTACACATATTTCTCTTTGAATAAATTAAAATTCTGTGTTCGAAAAAAAATCACACGCATATTATAGAAATATTTTAGCAACTTCTATAGTTAGTTTTGAAGAGATAGATTTATTTAGGATTTCCTTAACAAAAAGCATCTACTTTTGTTTATCGTTGGCCTTTTATGTACTTCTCGAATAAAATAATGCTGTTAAAACATATTTTTCTTAATAAAAAAATGTTTTCTTTCTTATAGTAAAGTATAGTTCCCTTTTCAGACCAAGGGGTCAAATGAAGCAGCGTTCATACATTTTTATAATTTTCAGCCTAGGTATACGAGGGGACTGTGTGGCTAGCACAATCCCCAGCCGCCTGTACTTCCCCAACTGATGTCGGGTGCCCATTGGGAGCTGGGTGGCCACTAGAACAGAACCCAGGCCTCACCGAGACTCGACCATCCCGCCCAATTTTACTATAATTGATATGAGTAAATTTAGTTATAGTTACGTATTATAAGTTGAAAAAAATCCACTGAAATATATTAATTTTAATTATACCAGAAATCACTATGGAAATTTATTTAAGAACTTTTCCAAATTTAACCAATACTTTTTTTTTTTTTTAAAGATCACTAAAAAATAAAAAAAAAATATAAGTGGATAGAATGTCTTTTTTACAACATCGTGAAAGCCAATTGATAGAAGGGAAGTTTATTTTGAATAAAATTACAAAAAATTTAGCCTCACTAATTGAATAACCTGTAGGCAGTGTAGTGAAGTTTTTTTAAATAACAATAATAATTAATCAACACAGTGAAAACCGATAGAAATGTAGTATCATTGCACTGTTTGTTTCAACACAACAGCAAAATTTTATTTAAACATATAGCAAAGCTGAAGAAATTTGATGCCATATTAAAACTATTAAAGTTAAAGCAACTCATTTCTTTCCAGAGTACCTGGTGACATTGTGACTAACGAGCCTGGGTTATCAGGTCCGTTGAAAGTAAAGCAGAGCCCGTAGTCTGTCAACACAGTGGAGAAATTAGCGGCGCCACACCCCTTTTTGCCTTGCCATTTACAACTGTGTAAACGATTAAACGTTCATTCTTAAAAATATACTAAACTTATGCGCTAAAATAAATATTTTAGAGGATGTTTAGCCTACTCCTAGTTATTTAAAGAGTTTTAACGCTGAGGCCGAACTTCCACAGCTAAATATGGGCCGTACATAATGACGTCACGCGCCTAGGGGGGAAGGGGACCCGCATTCGTGACGATGTGTGACGAAGGGGAGGGTGTGTGTGTGTATGTATGTAGGAAATGTGACGTCACATCATAAAGGCGCAACTTAAACATAAAAGTTTAACATAAATATTTGATTGCTTGCAATTTATTTAACGACGTTTAAAATGGCTTCATACGTGTTACGATATTAGAGTGCAAACTTACAATACATAATATTTAAATGACAAAAAATTAACATGGAACATGCTAATTTTCAATTAGAAAATATGGCTTGGGGGGGGTGTGTCAAAGCTTTGTTACGTCATATTGGAGGTTGGGTGTAACTTTTTGTGACGAGTGCAGGACGGAGGGGGTTAAAAATCGGCCCAAATCGCGTGACGTCATCTATGGAGAGCCCCTAATATCTTGTTTGTACAAACTACAAGCCGACAGGCAGACAGATATCTAATAAAGTTTTTCTTTGAAAGCATCGACATCATTTAGACATTTAGCCAAGGGGCCAAGAGCTGGGAAGATATTACAAACGAGATAAGATTAAAAATGAAACGTTGACGGAAGCAAAGAAGACTTGGTTTAAGAAAAAAAAAATCATAAAGATGAGATTGTAATAATCGTTTACAATGGCTGTAATAGAGATTATTTCAACAAGAATGGGGGACAAACAAAAGCTAGAAAACAAACAACTAGTGTGTGTGCGGGGGGGGGGTAATACAATAGAGTGAGAAATGGATAAAGAAACGCATGAGAGAGAAATAGGGAAACTGTTATTACAAAATTAACAAATGGATCACTGAAGAGTTAAGAGTCCTATAGTCTCGGCAGAAAAGAGAGAGAGAGAGAGAGAGACCGCAAGACGATCACGTCAGAGTTAAAACCAAAATATGAGGTCAGACCAGTTTTTAAGTTTTATCAGCATTCAACTAATGTACAAAAGGTCTCACCTAAGGAGCAGCTTCTCGATTCGGTTACCCGCCAAGTGGTACAATTTGTCCAATGTCATGTTGGCTACACCAGCTTGGTACACGTCATTCATTGTTAGATGCCCGTCAAACATATTCTTGATCACAGTCATGAGGCCGTGGCTTTCGGCAGCGGAGATTCTTTTCAAAGTTGAACATTGAGATACTTTTTTTAAAATCAATGATTCATTATCTTCAGACCCAAATACCTTAAGCTAACGTGCATGAGATTGTAGTTATTGCTTATAGAGTTTATAAACACTGGCTGGTGTGTGTTAAATAGTAAGGTGTCTGGCTGCACTCACCTGAAAACGTTGTCATTGCAAATCGTGACTGCAGGGAACTTGGCGACTTCCGTGTAGATCTTATTAACGTTGATGGTGGTCGGTTTTTTGATGAAGTGATCGTACTGGACGAGGCAGTGTAACGTCACGATACCGAAGCACACGATTACCAGGAACAGCCACAGAAACCTTCACGAGATAAATTGTCGGTTGAATGAATCTAAAACCAACCATAAATATTCTAATAATTTGATTCCCTGTGTATCTTAATCTTAAAAAACCTACACACTGTCATAGGAATCCCCGAAGATCATGAACTAGGCAAATTCTATTATTTTACGTCCAGTAGAGAAGTCAAATCTCGACCCGTTGTCACATGCGGCTTTTTTGAAATCATAAACTTTAGGAATAATTATCTGCATGGAAACATTAAAAAGAAGAGAAAAAATATTTTCGTCATGTACTCTGGCTTAATCTAACACAGGGGTCAGCGAACAGGAATAAATTACCCCATGGGAGGTAAAAAGACGATTCTTGGGGGTAACGGAGACTTATAGGGGACATACAAATCCGCTCAATATATATTTAAAACCCGTCATGTGTACATGTACGTTTGAAAGATACGCCCGCTACTGAGACGGTTCCATCTAGAAAACGCATTCTATGAATGCGAGTACATTCTTTGCTATTCAGCTGGTTGAGACCACTGATGTCATTAGTAATGCGCAGCTTGTGGTATATGTTCGCTGAAAAGGTTTTGAAATAAATGAAGAGGAAACGTCTTGGCTCTTCTTGAATAGCGATATCAAGGAGTTGATAAATTCATTTAAGTTAATTAATAGTTTGATAAGGTTTATTAAATTTTGAAGACTGTATTGCTGTGTCTGCTGATGGAGCTCCAGCTATTTTGGGTCATGTACGTTGCTTTTCGCCTTTCGCATGAGAAGGGAGTCTCAAATTTGAAGTAAACTACAGTGTGGTCTATTGCTAAGCTCTGCTTGGGCCGCGTGCCCCAAATTCAATTAAAACTAACTTTTATATAGCAAAGTGCCAACACAAAGTGCCAACACAAAGTGCCAGCACAAAGTGCCAACACAAAGTGCCAACACAAAGTGCCAACACAAAGTGCCAACACAAAGTGCCAACACAAAGTGCAAAGACAAAGTGCCAACACAAAGTGCCAACACAAAGTGCCAACACAAAGTGCCAACACAAAGTGCCAACACAAAGTGCCAACACAAACTGCCAGCACAGTGGCTTGAATTAAGGAAGTAATATTTTAGTTGCGTGCGGCTGACGAGGCTCTGCGTGCCGTCTGTGGCACGCGTGGCATAGGTACTATCACTGGTCTAAGATATCTTGTAAAAATACGATTTGGTAAAATGGTAATTTTATCGATTCCATTTTTTATTTCCTGTTCTAAATGTGCACTATAGTATTTGTTTTAAGCAACGTAAAAAAGGTGATTAAAAATGAACACATTTTAATTATTTCGTCTTGGAAGCAATGTATTTACTTTTAAGAATACGTTTAGCCTTACCTCCTGATTAAATTTGTATTGTAAGCCAGCACGTATCTTATACCATGAAAAGTTGAGATGTTGGCAAACTCGTAAAGTGCCTCAGCTACCACAGCGAGCCTGCTGTTGTTCAACTCCTGATTTTCGGGACCCATCACATTGAGAATGATGCTCTTACATTGAGTCACGCTTTTATGTGAGTGCCGCCTATCATAATGTGGGCCCTCCGAGTGCCGCCTATCATAATGTGGGCCCTCCGAGTGCCGCCTATCATAATGTGGGTCCTCCGAGTGGGACCTCGCTCTTGGTGTTATTTTCTCATCTAAAGCGTTTGATCTCTCTGCCCCTGTATAAGAAAGCACAGCTCCATTGACGTAGTGGACATCAAAAGGATTGAAAAACTTTTTCAGACACAAATTGCGACATGTTTTGTGTTTCAGAAATTATCTGTAGCAGAGTTTCTCTTAACGTCGTGGTTAATTGTAATTTAAAATAATAGATTCGTGCCAGTTAAAACATATTTCATATAATAACTCTAAGCTCGTTATCAGGAATACAGAGAGAAATGCGTGACAGATAATGCTTCTAACAAATTTCATTTGTTTTCCAAACAATTCGTGGCGACAAAAGTCTCTTAGCAGTTAGCGGTATTATAAACTTTATTTTATAATTCAATTGTATCATTTCTATTTAAAAATAGCACTATGACTTGATTTTAAAAAATTTCATTATGAAATCATGATCAAAATCATAGTAACTAGATCCGAAATCCGACCCGCAGTTTAGCATACCCATTAAAATTGCTACTAAATAGTGAAAAAAGATGGAAAGCAACAGGCAGAAACTTCCCGCAGTGCGCATTATCGTAGTAGTTTGAAGCATTCCTTCATATCCGTCTATAGTGCGTCTCAGTACGATGGGCATAGTGCTGCGCGTTGCAAATATGCACACTATTACATATAAATATACTGCGTCTTGCTAGCCACAGTTTATGGCGAAAAAGATATATATATATAGATAGATATACCATCGGAAACGTGGGGGGAGAGAATAAAAATTAACTCCATGTGACAAATAAGTTAGGCACATTAACATTTACGCCAACATTCAGTCATGGGGTGCTCCTTGAGAAAATTTAGCGCTCATGGCAACTCCATACGACGGCATAAAGAGAGCAGATTTGGTGCAAGTTCAAACGAGTGATATGAAACAAAGAGAGTTCTTTGTAAGGAATCCACTGAAAATTTATTATTAGAAGTGTTTACCTCCAAAGCTAGATTCCTTGCGTGGCCTCCTTGGCATCAACGAGTTCCCTTTCATGTTTACTGATCTTTAATGTGCTGGCAGGCTTCAAGAAACATTTGCTGGCGCCTCCAGTCAAAGACAGAACTACAATAAAACTGCTGGGACTAATCCGATCAGACAATTGTTGCCACACAAGCACAGTCTTCATAGATTATTGAACTCTCTTCAAAGGGGTTTTCTTCAGACTGACAATTATATACATTATGAACGTATTAAAATTATTTACAAAAACAGTTCTGTACAAAACGAAAACCTCAGATTACTGACCAATATTTGTCATTTTAAAATAAACAATATAGTTTTAAAATTTATTTACTTAGCAATTATTTGAGAGAACCTTATCTTATTTTAAATATTACAGATAATTCTTCTAGACGTAATATAATTACTTCCTACTCTTATCTATGTCTTATGTCTACGCGTGTATGTGTTATTTTCTTGCATTGGTGCAAGCAACCTATATCACATCCTAATTGTAAAATGGAAGAAATAGGATTTGTATGGGTTTTTTTTTTTGCATATATTTTTTTTCACTATGTGTATCTGTAGATAATTGATGCCTTAAATATTGCTACTACTACTCTCTTTGTTCTTCTATCCTCTACTGTTTTAATATTTAATGATTTAACAAACTAATGGTTTTAAAATTTTCAATTTTGTGTATTATCCAGGAATGAATGTTGCTGCTCATTTTCCAATATCAATATATTATTGAATTTATTGTTCAATCAAAGTTGCATATACCCCAGAATGCCCCACTTTTAAGAAGCCTTAACTGTTTAACATTACATGTCATTTTTCAAATAATATATACACAAACAATATAAAAGAAAATCGTCTTAACAAAATCTTGATTGGTTTCATTTTAATATTATATAAATATTATAAGTATATAAAATCCACACGTCTCATTAGTGAGCAACTATACTATTACCTTATTTCCTGTGCGTTCTTTTATCTATATACTGATGGTGCACTAGTGGCAAAATGACTACTCACTAAAGACATTCGCCCGTGTGCAAGATTCTGAAGTGCAACTAATTCAAAATTCATTGTTGCGCAAGTAACCTGTTTGAGTAACGCCTTTGCACGTAACTTACATGGTTTCTCATTCAAATGAGATTCTTAAAAAAAGGTCCAAGTACAAATAGTCCATAAAATGTTCGTTTTTTCTACGGAAAGCTCAATATGGTTCCAACACATATACAGCGAAAGAAGAGATCGGGGTGGGACATATAATTAAATAATATAAACAGGGGTGAGAAAAATGCTAAGTTGTGGGAAAAAACTGATTGATACTCTTAAGAAGTATTTTGACGTTATAGCAGAATATTTAGATTGACTAGAGTCTGGAGTAACATCATTAGGCACACACATTTTCTTTCTTCCCGTCAGGCATTCGGGCATGGATTGCGTTTCCTGAACAAACCAGGAAAACCAACGCGCTATCAATATTTCAAATTGTAATAAAAATGTAAGGCTAGACAAAAACCATTGTTACGCGTAGGGCACAATATTCTACTGAATAAAAATGTAAAAGCATTTTTTTATTTAAAATTTGTGTGTACGTGTGGGTGTCTGTATGTATGTGTGGGTGTTTGTGAATGGGTATCTGTGTGCATGTGCAGTTGTCTATGTGTGTATGTGTATTTATGTTGACATTCGTTTGTACTGCTGAACAGAATTGATTTGGGAAAGGGGGGGGGTTATTGCTTGACTACTATGGCCGTTAGCAGGAAAATACGTGTGTTTTCTGATGCTGGTTAATAATATCAAGCTATTAGTATTATAGTATATGCTCTTGTCGCCGTCAAGCATCAATTTATCTTACATGTCCTATTGTCAATTTTCGCCGATGTTGTCTCATTACGTGCTGACGTTTCCATTTTTTTCAAACCCCATTGGTGGATAACTTTAAGATTACTCTTTCACGTGACTTCATATCTGAGTATTTTCTTTATGTCTCTCACCATCTTACAGGATAAGTAGTTGGAAATGTTTATTTTGCTACAGACTTGAGCCCATCAACACTACCAACAGTTGGTCTTTTATGAGCGATTCAAAACTCAAATTACGAAGAAATAATTCTTATATTCGTTATTATCTACTCGTGTATAGGGAATTCGATAATTAAATCTCTTATATTAACTTCACCGTCATCTCTCCGTTGGTTCGACGGAAAAACAAAAGTAAAAAATAACCCACTTTCCGTTATGCTATCGAGCTGAAATTTTGCACATAGATTTGTGTTACCTAACAATGCATTGCATCAAAATTACATATCGATCAAATGTACCGTAAATAAATTAATGCAATTTTAGTTTATTTCTATATCAATGTATGGTAGCCGTCTGTTGTTGTTGACATCCACGTGTTTGCTGAAGTTCACTCCAACCATCGGTGACCACGCCCACACCCCCTACCCGCCCCCGTTTGACAGCAAGAGAGTTAACTCACGTTCACCTGGTAAATGTTTTTTGCGCGGTGAATATTATTTCGAATATAATCAAAACTTTTATTTCTGTCTCATAAAAAGGGATGTATAGTCAAAAACTTTGTTTTTACGGGTTGTTTTTATTTTTTATTAAATTAAGTCACAAATAGGCCTGTCAACGTGTGCCCGAGAACCCGGATACCTGTGTTTTAAAACAAGAATATTTTGTTTCTTTGACTTGTTCAAATGAGGAAAACAGAACACAACGCCAATAATTAGAAAGGACGAGAAAAATACCTTTGTCCTGGCTTTGAAAAACGCCACACAACTTTGGTGTTGAGACAAGCCAATATTGTTTATCTAACCCCGCCCCTTCCACTCAATGTTTTCTGCACTCTTTTTCCCACCAGACTTAAAAAAATCATGTTAAGCCTGGTCCCTATTGGAATTCAGGACGTGTTAGCGCATTTTCGTATTATGTATCAGTACTTATGTTAGATATCAGCATTATGTAGTTATCAGTAATTGTGTTTAGATTTTAGACATATTTTTATGAATTTACTTGTGTAATGAATATACCTGACATTTTTTTAATTTAAAAGTCATTTCTTTACATTTTAAAAAATTTTATTTTCTCTTTAATCTAACTACAAGTCACCACAAATGATGACGTAAAACTCTCTAAACTTTTACACATATTCTAATGACGTCAACCAAAAAAAAAACTAATTCTTTTGCACGCTTTCGCACCACTCTTCAATGCTTGAAAAACTATATATTTGACTTCCGGCAATGGCAGCCGTTCCCTGCGCTAGTGTTACCTCTCGATTCGAAATATTTTTTGGTAGTTTTAACGGGGTTTTTTAACGGATCGAGTAACTGAGTGTTGATGCACAAATGGCAGGTCAGGACATACAAAAAACATATATACCTCATGGGTCTAGGACTTATGGATGCTGAGATCAAGGGTGATGACGGACGGACAAAACGGGTGCAATAGCGCATTCGACTTCTCGAAAATGCGCTAAAAACAATAGCAAAAAGATGCTCTGTAAACTTGTTTTCTAGAAAAGAATAATATTTCAATCGTTGAATGATTTTCCCTGTAATCACAACAATAAATGCTATGGATTGGTCCACTCAGTAGGGGTAGTAAGTCCTGGAGAGTTTGTTTGTTTAATTACAACAATTAATAGTTAACAGCAAGCATGAGCGCAAAAATTTTGAGATGTTTCGAACGGGTTACCCGGGTACCCGTTCAAAATTTAGATGGGTAGCTGGGCAGTTATTAGTTCATTATTTTGTTCTGTTTAGTATATTCTCTTAATTAAAATTTACGGTCATCATTAATTTATACAATCCAGTCATGATTCATTTCTGTGGTCATTATTTACTTTCTTTAATCAGTCACACTCCCGACATGGATGACCCCTATCCTTTCAGTCGTCTGCTCTACCTGCCCCAACCTTGTTTTATTATTGTCCTTGATCAGCTGGACTTTCTGCGCTACAGTTTACTGGCTCTTTTCAGCTCTTCTTGCTCTTGACTAATGTCAATATTAATTAAGACTTAACTCCCATTACTTCCTTACTTCCTCTTATTTTAAGTTTGCTGACGTCACATTTATCTAATGTTAGGTCATCCGGCTTGGTTGTAGCCATGTCAATATCCGATTTAAAAAAGGTTAGTGAAAATAAATTGAAGTAGCCATATTTCAGATAAAATTTCTCACTGTTAATACTGTTATATGTGTTTTATTTTTAAAAACTACACAAAAAAAGAAAAAAGAAATAAATTAAAATAAAATTATTAAAAAAAACAACAACAAAAAAAAAACAAAAAAAAAAACAACAACAAACAAACAAACAAACAAAACAAAAACAAAAATAACAACAACAACAACAAAAAACATCTGTAAAAAATGATATTTTAAATGTTTTCAATTATTTTATGCATTTTTATACATTTTGAAAAAGACGTCTGTTAAATGATATATTTATTTCTTTATTCTTATACATATTTAATCAGAGTGTTATTTTCGCTTGTACATCTCAGTCTTAATCCTGTTGGGTTGATATTACATTGACGCCGAAAACGTATTCAGTCACCATCCGATCTAAGCCCAACTACTGATTCCCATAAGGCGACCACTTCAGCAGAGATACAACCAGACATATGACGAAGTCCAAGAACTCAAAGATGGACACAATGCTACCGCCAATCAGCAGTCCCATAGTGCCTCCAATGTCACCTGCAGGAGATGGGACTCGGTACAATTAATTAACAGTAAAGTCAGGCTCATCAGGTGACAATAATTTGAAAAAGTTTAAAGAGTTTAAATTTCAACAAGGCAATGAATTCTGTCCCGTTGAAATATTAGATTAATTCAACTATTTTTTTCTGCGTTTGACACTTGAAAAAAAAAAAGATAATTAAAAAGTATTTATTTCTAGGCAATTAATGAGATGAAGCTTTCACTTTCTCCTGTTACATTTTCACAAAGACAACTCTTATTCGTTGAAAGCGTGTGTTAGTAACCTGAGTATTTCTAAGAAATGATCACATGTAAAGAAAAATCCGACCTCAAATTTTTTTTTTACTCACACTTTAACTCTAGCCTTAATTTCTGGTTTAGTCATTATATAATTTTAAACACCCATTATTGTAAAGTGTAAACAATTCGAATAGATTCAACTAATCAACATGTTAAAACGTATGTATGTGTTAATTATGAATAAAATAGTAGATAGGAACAAAAAATAACATTCACTAAATACATTTAAAATACCAAAAACTGACAGGATTTTAATATAGATAATTTGAGAGAAAAAGACTTTGAGAAATATCTTGTTTTTTTTTTTTTTTTTTTTTTTTTTATTTTTTTTTCCCCAAATTTTAGGAGATAGATAGTATTATGCCTAGCGATAATATTATTGTAATATCCAGAAATAATCCTATGATGAGAAATGTAGATAATATAATAGACTCATTACTATACTCACTAATTAAGTTATAAATGCCAAAGTCCACCTGTTGCTCTGTAATGGTGTAGCTGATTTCAGAGAAGAAAATACTGAGAAAGATGAAGTTTCTTCTGTGGACAGAGAAACAACCCATGATGTAGAAAAATTAAAACAAAGACAAAAGCTACAATGTCCATGAAATAGACACAGAAGTGCACGGGAACATATTCAACTTTGATGAGAAAATACCACGAGGTGAATGATAACACATATTTGACAGTTGTGAGTAGCTGTGACTAGAAAATACCAGGGGGTGAATGGCAACACATATTTGACAGTTGTGAGTAGCTGTGACTAGAAAATATCAGGAGGTGAATGGTAACACATATTTGACAGTTGTGAGTAGCTGTGACTAGAAAATACCAGGAGGTGAATGGTAACACATATTTGACAGTTGTGAGTACCTGTGACTAGAAAATATCAGGAGGTGAATGGTAACACGCATATTTGACAGTTGTGAGTAGCTGTGACTAGAAAATACCAGGAGGTGAATGGTAACACATATTTGACAGTTGTGAGTAGCTGTGATTAGAAAATTTAGATAAAAGATAGATCATTTCTTGTCATGACTTAAAAACAAAAATCTAAAAGATGATTGCATTGTGGTTTACTGTAAATTATTCATAACTGGAATGTATCTAAATTTGCAAATACGATTGTCTGTGTGAGGAACGCAGAACATCTGGAAACACAAAATTTAAGCTGTATTAGTTGTGTCTTTTCTTGTGGTTTAATCTTTCCTGTCAGTTATTTCCTGCCTCAAATTTTCGGACAGAATTTCATAAATAAAATTATTTGAGCTGGTCCTGATTAAAAATTTTCTTGTTCAAATAATCGGAAACAAAATGTAATCGAGTAATCTACTAATTATAACGCACACATAGATCCAACTACTTGTATCTGATCTGCAACAATCCATGACTTTACTTAACAGTTCACATACAAATGTTAATTCAAACTGTAGCAATGACGTAAGTGATTTTTCTATAAATTAAAAAACAACAACAACGTAGAGTTAGTTTAATTATAAGACTTAAACAGCGTACTGACTGCCAGTCACTTTATGGCAAGCAACAAGGCATAACTTTAGCTAGTCACGCAGACAAACCAGAGCGCTTACATTTTCTGGAAGCAGACATAGTGCATTTATTGACGATGCATCCTGAATAACTGAGCATTCTTTCGCAAGGAACATAGGTTGCTGGTACACAAACAAATGTTTGCACAAAGCTGCTTAGGACAGGAAAACGATGTTTAATATGTTTCCACCACATCCTCTGTTTCTGGAATGGAAGATTCTTCTTGGTATTGTGTCTGCTCGGCCTGTGTACAGTGTACTGCATCTGATTCGTCAGCTGACGAATGCGATTAGGAGTCACTCAGCAACAGAGAAAGTTTTTTTTTCTTCTGCGCAGGTGCCCATGTCCTCATCATTGCCCTTTTCTTCTGAAATTGTTGGACATCCCTGAATGCATTGGACAGGACTGTCCACACTGCTTCACGTTTCTCTCGTCTTAGACTAGTGAGTTTCTTGTAACGTGGACCTAAGGCCACAGCCAAGTTTTAAAAGCATGATCAATACCTTTAATTCTGTTGGTGAAGTCGTTCAATGTTGTAGTTTGAAATCGTGCTAAATAATAATAAATAATAACTAATTTTCAGTCCATGACGGACTATGGGGCAAGGCAAGGGGCGTTCACAAGTTTCATTAAGCAAACACTAACGAGCAGATGATTGTATGGTAAGCACCATAGCGCGGGGGCCATGCTAGCACCGAGACTCGAACCCGAACCTCTCTTTTACCTCGGTTAATATATCATACAGAATAGGTCTGCATAAAGCTTTTTTTATAAAAAAACAAATTACACAGACTATTTGTGTAAGGAAACAATAAATGAAAGCTTTATTATCGACTAATACAAATAATGGTAGACGTTTCGGCTCATGCCTTCATCAGTACAATTTTAAGATATATGTAAGTACATGTAATTGTTTTTGTACTGATGAAGGCATGAGCCGAAACTTCTACCATTATTTGTATTAATCGATAATAAAGCTTTAATTTATTGTTTCCTTACACAAATAGTCTGTGTAATTTTTTTTTTTTTTACCTCGGTTCGGCAGTTCAGCGCGCTAGCGGTAATCCTAAGACTGACATATATTCGGCCATTTGGTCCCCATCTGATACTGTAAGTTTAGCTGCCCTTTAGTTTTTTATATGATCGATGTGATACTGCTGTAGGATATCTTTTATTTACAACATTCAGGCTGACTTCATGTAGATACTGTTCCAATGAGCTGCCATATCCTGCTGCAATTAGTGGAAGAGGACATCATATTTCGGGAACCAGACGCTGGAATGGCTTCTCTTAAGTTCCGTTGTGTTGGCTGAGCTGTGCTTGAAAGGTCCAAGCAACTATAGACATTTTGCCACAAGAGGTGATGAGTCAGCTGCCTTCAGACCTGCTAATATGCTAAGTTTAACACAGTGTGTGAAACATGGTATGGGACTGTCACAGGATGACCCCTTCTGACACCATTTTATGTCACGGCCGAGGTCCCGTTTTCTCACTTTCTCGTGATTGACCTAATTTGCGTTTTTTTGTGGGCTTGTCACACAATAATTCACTTCATTAAGTGAATCCAGGGAAAATGTTCTTTAATAATGCAATAACAAATATGTACACTTATTTTACAATATGCAACAATGTTCCTTTTACTTCCACTAGCTTCGTCTCTATCTCCCAACTTCCCAACTTCTAATTTCTAACTCTGCAGCTCCAATCTCCGTGCACACTTCACACTTCCAACTCAACACCCGTTTTTCTCGTGCTCTCTCTTCTCGGGAACACATCATTCCGACTGCCTATTGGCCTTCATTCGACCCTGACACACCACCGCATTCCTTTCATCGCAAATGTCTCACGTGACAGTGACAATAAACATTTTTTCTGATAGTAGCAACCATGTTTCGTGCACTGTCCGTTTCGATGCATCATATTTTATCAGTAATGCCAAATGTTTGCCGAAAAAACTTTGGATCGATTTTTAGCCCACTTTTGCGTAAGCTTGCGAGCTGAAATTGTGTAGGCAGGCTCATGCCATTAATAAAAATGATGTATAAAAATGTAAGATCGATCGAATACACTGTAATTGAATTATTGATTTTTAAAATTATTTTATTTATCTCTATGTATCACGTTAATTTTTTAGCTAGAGTGCCGCGGTGCGTATTATGCTCAACAACCTTTTCTGTCGTGCAATAGGGTGCGCAATATATTGACAATACTTTTTAAAAATATATTCACGGTGCATTATAAACATATTTTAAGAGAGATTACTTAGTCATTACTAAAATTTTGTATTTTTCAATTGCCTTGGGCAGCGTATTAATAGTGTTATAATAAATATCCTTATAGTTATGTCTCGTTCATAAAGAATTTATGATCAAAAACTTTTAAATATATATTTATTTTTATATTCTGCTGTTAGTTTATTGAAAACCAACTGAGAAACAAATTGTTACCCCAATGTTGGATAGTTAAATGACTGTGAGAAATGGACCGGGAAAAATACTACCAGAATGATCGACAGTGTAAATGTTTCTATGTAAGATCATGAGCAGGAGGATTTAAACGCTGTCACTGATGATGAATGTCATACAATAAACTAACGTTATAAAATATGATCATGGTATAGAGACGTGCTCATAATTTAACTTTTTAGCTACAATCCTTGAATTATGCTTCACATTCGTTAAATGTGTCCGTAAAAATTTGTATTTGTCCGTAAATTTTGTTGACAGTTTTTATATTCGTCAGTAAATGCTATTTTATTGAGTTGGTAACCCTGGATATTATTCAAGTTGTTAGGCATGTAATTTAGATAAGGGAGTTGGAAGCGATGTGGCGTGAATGTGATATGAATGTTGAATGACACGGAAAAGTGTTGACTTGGTTTCAAAAGTTTGAAATTTTAATTAGACGCAAAGAATTTATACAATATGTCCAATTTACCTGTAGAAATTGACATCAATGACTGCCTGGTTAGCGAATTTCATCGCATCCTTTTGAATTTCATGTACCAAGAGAAGGTGATTGTCATGGAGAGAACTTGTGACTCTTAAAACGCTGAGTGCATTCAATGACTTCATGGTCTTGTTTAAAAGAAAGTTCCTAAACTTTTCACTGACTTCCATACTTTCTCCTTTCAGCTCAAAGCTGTTAAACACAGCTTTGTTTTGGAAAATCTGCGCATATAAGGTCTTATAACACTCGATAGCTTTATCCAGACTACCCGAGTTTTCTGCAAGCGAGGTAATTAATTCCTTCAACTGCTGCATACTGCTGTGTACATCACGGCTATTTCGGCTGTTGAACATCTTGGCGATCTTGAACTTAGATACGTTGAAATACATCAAGTATTGGTTCAAGACCGGGACGATTCGTCTGTACTCTTTAAAACCGAGTTTGAAGTCAGTCAGACTCTTGTAAATCATCCTGAGCTCGTTCATGTGGTCCGACAGTTGGTAGTCACACTCCTTTTTTTTCTCTGCGGCTTTGTCTCGCATGAGCGCCAATTGTTGTGTTGGCCATTTGATCATCTCTCTGTCTATGTCTCCTAGCGAGATCAAGTACTCGGTGCACGTATTCGAGTAAGCGGCTGCTGTGATCTGGGAAAAACAAAAGCGTTGAGGTTGTAATAAATGATATGACGACGGAACAAATGTCGTATTTACGCAATAGCATGAGGGGAAACTGCACCAGTGGAAAGGAACCGACTAGTGTTTAAAAGCGGATACAATGTCGCCTGGAATGACATTTCATCAAGAAACTTGATTCCACCAGCAGCCTGTATTTTTGTGCCTAATGGTTCAGTAGTAAGAAGTAAAAAAAAAAACTTTTTTCATGCGTTTTATTGAGCCACGGCTAACGAGCTAGTAATTGTGTGGCTAGCACAATGTCCAGCCGCCGTTACTTCCCTAACCAATGTCAGGTACCCACTAAGAGATGGAGGACATTACCATTTTATGGTTAGCACTATGATATTGTTAAGAAATGTTACAAAGTTTGTTTATAAAGGCTGTATGAGTTCTTTGTTATGATTTTTTTGTGCGTGGAAATTCTTGTGTTTCCAACAAGTCAGCAAATACTTATTTACCTTATTAAAATAAATATTTCTAAAAGAGATATAAAGAAGCACGCAATTTCTTTCTATTAAAAAAAATCCTAACTTGCAGAACCTGCTACCAGACGGGTTCAAGGCATAATCATTACACACGAACCAAAATCTTTAATTATTTTCAGGACTTCGACTACTACATATTTTCATCTAAACTTAAACAAAAAGTCTAGCGCTGACCTTGACCACGATCGTCATTCATCACAACCCTCTTTAGTTAGTTATTTCCTCTCGGGCCGAAGACGGCACATAGGGCAGAGGTCATGGATTTCCATTTTTGACGATCTGTTGCTAATTGTATCAAGTCCTGGTTATTTCTTAGGCCCATGGTTGAGCTTTCTCTTATGATTGTTCTACGCAGGGTTTCTTTTGGTCTTCCTTGTTTTCTTTTGCCTGTTGGTGTCCACATGAGGGCCTGACTTGGGAGTCTTCTCTTGTCCAATCGAAGGACATGACCGATGTAATTCCATCGTCTTCTCCTTATAAAATTTGACACATATTCTTGTTTGGTTTCTTTTCTTATTGTTTCATTTGATTTGAGATCACTCCATTTTATATTTAAAATTTTACAACCCTCTTTACACAACCCTAAACCCCGACAATCCAAACCTAATCAAATAACATGAACTCACAATTGCCTCCCTGTATATATGAGCGGACAGAGTATTTGTCGTCATCACCGTCGAGCTGATGTTCCCGAAAGTTTGCAGGTGCGTACTAATGTCGTTTAGGATATAAAACGTATAATTTCCTTTTCTTTGAATTTCGTTCAATCTGCTCACAGCCATTTTAAGAGTTTCTTTTGGAATTATGACCTGTTGATATTAACGGATTATTTTACAACGCAACATTTCGCATTATACAAAGGAGCTACATATAGCTTTATTTGTTTAAAATTTTTTATAAAGCTTCTATTTAAAAAAATTTTTAAAAAAATGTTCATGCACTAAAAATGATGCAAAAATCACATTTTTAAAAGTAAAAGAGCACTTTACAACTTGGCTAACTTCTATAATTCAGAAAGATGTCTCGCCAGAGAAGCGTTGGAGTATAAGTGGTCAATAAACTGTCAAAGAGAATTTTTGGTGGGCAAAGACAAGTATTCACAAGTAGTCAGACATTCTCTATCTGAATATATTCTCTTACTAAGGCTGGAGATACTGACTATCATAAGATTTCTCTGCAGGAAATGATCTTCTAGGGAAGAAATCAATTCCACCTGTTTATCCTGGTGTGAGAGATGAGCAGGTGGCAGATAAACTAAACTAGTTTTTTTTACGGAGAAAGCTAAAACTATTAGGAGGAGCTTTGGTTGACGTGATTTACAAGTTGTGGAGGATGAGTTCTCAGGCTCCAATTTTCTTCCCATTTCGGATAAGCTGTTGAGTCGTACATGATTACATCTAAACCAACGTCGTGCACTGCTGACCCCACCCTTTGATTGTTTGGAAGTCTTCCTTTATGCACTGGTTAAGAATGTTAATAGTACTTAATAGTAGAATTCATTCCGCAACAGATCGTACCTATCGTTGAATAAATTAATTGCCGATGACAAACAGCTTTATAAGAGATTTCACACGGATTCTTCCAACTGTGCTGATGTCTTTTTGTGTCATTATAGATAGCAGCAAAAACATTGAAGTTGAGCGATGGTAAAGCAGAAGTAATTATTTTTGGCTATTAAGCAAATCATCGGAATTTTGTAATAACGCTTCCTGCAACCCTTTGTACAATATCATCAGAGATTTCTGCTTCTTTCTATCTTTCTATAATTCTCATCATGGTCTAACCATGCCGGACACCAAGCAAGTAGCAAGCTGACTGACCCCATCGACCAATCAGATTGCAAGAAAAGGTAGTTCACAGCCTGGGGGGGGGGTCATCGAGACCAACAAATCGTTGAATTGAGGTCAAATAATATTTTCTTTCAGAAAAACAAAATTTAACATGTATTTCGTAGTGTAGTTGTTATTACATTTGCCAAGCACACGGAGGTCGTAGGTTCAATCCCCAGCTAAGACATTACTTTTTTAATTTTTAAAAATATTAGTGTTTGTGCCCGTTCTTTTCCCACTTTCTTTTCGATCACCATAACAAGCACAAGACGAGTTGAGTTAAGCTTGACGAATGACCTTTGCCAGGTTATGCCAATAAGTTTATGTTTGGCAAGCTATGGTGGTGCAGGGTGGGGGTGGCAAATGGCTAACCACAGTGCACATGTTTCCAGATCAACAATGAGTCACTATTATCCCTTCATCCGAGGATCATTCGCGTTGTTCTGATTTCATCGTGATGTAGTATGTGTTTGTTCAACCCCATCCCTCCGCCCCACTTTCTTTGCACTATCTATGAGCAAATCTGTGGCGTATGCTATGCCGCGTGAATCTAGTATACAAATAAACCACAAAGACTTTTAATATTGGATCTGTGGCCAAGTCTTGTCTTACAATCTTCCGGCTCTAGTTCACGCTTGTCTATTTAACTGAATAAGAGGGCGAAAAAGGCTATTGCTCCTGGAAATGTTTATCTACCATTGAGCGCCTTCCGAAGGCAGCGGGCAGTGGAACTCCCGCCATTTATGGAGGGGACCAGAGAAATAAAATACCCGGAGTGGAGCAAAATCAGCTCGACTTTCGCATAGGAAGTGGAGGGATTTACAAATGCTAGGGACCCAAACTGAGCAAAGACAGCTACCCATTGAGCTGTGAAGAGCAGCCCCCCGTCCATTAGTTGCACGCAATGCTAACAACACCGCCACGTAAAATATCTTTGTTACAAAAAGAAACACAGATGAGAGAAACAAAGACATTGCAGTCCTGGGAGAGGATAGAAACTTAGAGGAGGAATGCATAACACCAGGTTGTTGTTGTTGAGGATTCTCGTCCATGAAGAGCACCCACCGATCATCGTCTGGGTCTGCGATTCCTCCAAGGGCACAGGCCACCTACGAGAGATCTCCAGGCATCTCTTTCCTGGGCCAGCTTCTTCCGGATCTTCCATTCATGGCCAATTCTCCCGATGTCTGCCTTTAATTCTCAGTACGATGTGTTTCTTGGACGGCGTCCTTTCCGCTTACCCTGTGGGTTCTATTTTAGAGCTTTCCTTGTATTAGAAGCAGGTTTTCTCCCATCACTTCTGGAGAATCTCTTCCTCAATGGGCTTCTGTTTTTTCCGCTGCCACAGTTCCCGGTTGCTGATTTTGTCAGGCCAGTAAATTCTGGCCTTCCTTTTAAGACAGTCATTGATAAAGGACTGGATTCTTGTCAGGTTTACGGCCGTTGTTCTCCACGTCTCAGCTTCATATAGCAGCACAGTTTTCATTATAGCGTTAAAATCCTTATTTTTAACTAGCTCCTTAATGATTGGAGACCCAAAACATCCTTGAGTTGTTAAAGAGCCGAGTTCCACTCTAGTGACATCTCCAGAATGATTAGCCGTGTCCTTATGTGGTCAGTGCAGGATCTGTTGGTGCGAAAGACAGCATGTTGGTCCCGCAGCAGAGGGTCTAAAATGATTTTCATCCTGTTAAGTGGTACAATGTTGTTAACGTTTCCTGACAGGGTAGACCCCTTTGTAGTTGGATTGGGAGCCTAAATCCACAGTCTTTGGGGGTATTGATAAGATATCTCTCCTTCTAATCGGAAAGAACTTGCTCTTCTTCCTCATGCATTTCCGACTATACTTGGAATCAGCTAAGCAAGGTTGACTGTATGGGAACAGAAGAGAATACTCCCAGGATATAAATATGGTGTTAATTTCAAGACATGACAACGACTCACATACTCTGGGCCAAGGATCACTCATTAGATGGCAAGTACTAGTTAGGAAACTAGTTGGATGAGAGGAATGTGTCAATAATAGATTCTTTTAGAAGCCTGAAGCACAAAGAAACGTAGCATTAATTTAAATGTCTCCCTAAGCTCTGCGCCAACAAACGCACGTGAGGAAGTAGACAAAGAAGAATTTTATATAATAATTACTGAACATCGCCAAGGATTACCCCATTTTGAGATTCGCATAAGAGACATTATGCCATGATCGGTACTGAAAATTTGCCTTTATCAGGTAAGTAAAGTGGTATCTTCAATATGAAATGTAAATTGATCTATTGAATTAGATTGAGCCTCGTCAGTTTCAATGTCAAATCATTAAAAGGAAGTGCTCCTGTTCTTTTATATATTTAATATGAAAATTAAAGTAAAAAAAATAAATAAAAAATTAAAGTTTCATTACTTGAGGATCTATTTCTTGAACATATTTCAGATTGAGGACGCAATCAGTTAGATTATTTTCAAGAAGGGTACCGTTCAAAAAACTTTCCTTTAATGTATGCAAGTGCAACAAGCCATTGTTGATGATTTCATATCTGTTAAAACAAGGATATTTAAACTGATAGGAAATTAATCGTTCTTAAATAGTTGTTTCAACCAAATTAAAAATAATAACGGTAGTTTTTTTGCAATTTATTTATTATGCGCAAGGCCTAATTGAGGAGCTTGATGTTATAAATAAAATATAATTTAAAAAAAAATGATTTACTATTTAGATTTATTTATTAAACAATTAGTTTACTTAAAATAAATATGTAAAGATAATTTTTAAAAGTTTCAATGTATTCCAGAAAACTTGCGAAATATCAGTCTGAAAACTATGTCATTGATCTTGATTCGAATAGAAAATATGGAAACGCAAGATGGAGGATACCTCAGTGGACCAGATAAACCATTAAAAAACCATGGAAGTAACAAATAAAAATTGCTTTGAGAATTATACAGAAATAAATACTAAACAATTATCTTATCTTAGATATACAGACGCTCCTTCTATGCAGAAGATAATTGCGTCCACAGACCATGAGAGATGATCTGTTGGCAAGTGATGCAGCGGTCACAGGCCACGGCTATAGGGGTCTCACGCATTACCCAGCCGCCTAACTATTGTCTAATTATTTACCCATTCAGAGCTGGGTGACTCGGGGACCCCTCAGGCCCTGGTAACAAATCCTCGCCTTCGCGTAGATTCGAAGTCGTGACCATCGGTACGCCAGTCGAGCGCGCTACCACTCAACCATTGCGTCCGTAAAAATTATAGATGTACTTAAAAAAGAAGGTTGGTTTGGTGGACTTGGAAATGCTATGGCCTTCGATTGCTATCCATAGTTTGAACACACGTCAGTAGTTACAATTTCAACCAGCAAGTGTTTTGTTCTGGACTTATACAAAACGTAAGCAAAATAGAGAAAAAAATTGAATAATTTTATGCTGTTTTGAAACGTCAATCACGTCGAAGCTCTTTGTAGTGCTTAGATTTATATTGTAATTGACCTAACATTTCACTGTTTAAATAAAATTAACTCATTAATTTAGTGGAGGGGTATTCTAATTTTATTATAATTGGGGTAGGTCATTATAAACGACGTCAAGCATATTAACTATTCCATGACATGATTCTCAGACAATATATTGACCTTTTTTCATTGTTAAAATCCACCTTTTATCGGTTGGTTGGGTGGGGAATTCATTGATGGGGGAAAATGCTTTAAGTGTATTCCTCAAAGATTTATTAGAAATGTGTTTTGACAAAAAAGATTGTTTAGAAGTCTGTTTTTGCCTTAAAAGATTTATTAGAAGCCTGTCTGTCATTCAAACAGACGCCTCACCTTCCATGGAGCTCCCCAAGAAGCAGGACGTGAAGCACCTCTCGTATATAGTTTTTAACTGCACCGCTCATGAACATCAATTTTATGATTACGGAGTTCGTAAAACCCTCGTGACTTTCCGCTAACAGCTCTTTAGATGAAAAAAAAATCTGTATTTAAGTTATAACGCTTGTCAATGCAGCCCTGATTATTCATCCTTAATTAATACAAAATCGTGTCTATACCTAAGGACGACAAAGTGAAACTCTGTGCTTTACAGATGGATGTTCACATCAAATAAAAGTTCAAAGAGAACTGAATTTACATCGATGTTTGCTCAAGATCTGAGCAGACATTGAAGTTTACTGTTTTATGTCATTTTCATTTTCCAATCATGATTTTCTTTGACTCGATTAGTCACATTTATGTCAAAAAAATATTTAAAAAAAAATCTTAGTTTCTTTTCTCAAACACTCTATTTTCGTCTGGACTCCCAAAATGGTGTATTCTCGAGTTTGATAGGCTTATTCTCGAGTTTGATTGGCTTATTCTCGATTGTGATTGTCTTATTCTCGATTGTGATTGTCTTAGTCTCGAGTTTGGTTGTCTTATTCTCGAGTTTGATTGTCTTATTCTCGCGTGTGATTGTCTTATTCTCGCGTGTGATTGTCTTATTCTCGAGTTTGATTGTCTTATTCTCGCGTGTGATTGTCTTATTCTCGAGTTTGATTGGCTTATTCTTGATTGTGATTGTCTCATTCTCGAGTTTGATTGTCTTATTCTCGAGTTTGATTGTCTTATTCTCGAGTTTGATTGTCTTATTCTCGAATTTTATTGTCTTATTCTCGAGTTTGATTGGCTTATTCTCGCGTGTGATTGGCTTATTCTCGAGTGTGATTGGCCAATCAACTGACAGTTCTGTGTTGCCTACACAATCCCCACGTTTTAAGTTACAAACTTTGCTAATAGACTTTTGTACATACTCCACCAAACGTCACTAGTTCCCAAAGCACCAATTTGTCCAGTTTTAATTTTGGTCTTTAATGAGATTTTATAGAATATATTGCACTTTTATTGTGTGTTATTTATAGCAAAAAACATGTGAGCAAATTTTATTTGCTTACTGAAATCAATTCATGAACATTAAATTTGTGATATGCATATGGTAATATACCAATTGACTACAAAGTAGTTTCTTCTCGGCTTCCTAAGTGCCTTGGAGTTCTGTGTCCGGGCGGATACCATAACAATTATGTGTAACATAGCTCAAAATTCCTGGCAAACACACATACTGTTTGGAGATTTTCAATTTAAAACATTAAATAGAATCAGGTTATTTAATGATGACATTGCTTCCACCCCTCCTCACGTAGAGGGAAACCTATAGTGAACTTAATTACAAAATAAGACTTAAAAAACCTTTGCCAGTTTGCATCACTGAAGATTCGTTTAAAAAAAAATTATCATGTCTTTTGGCTATAGATACGTAAGAGTAGGAAAATTGTCATAATTATATTAATAAATAAATAAATTCAAGTCAATAAAGTACAATTATTTCGGTGAATATTTACTATCAAGGCTTGATCAAACAGACCAGAAACGAAGCCATTAAAGACATGGTAAAATGCACATATGAATCCAACTTCAATATCGCTTAAAATTGGCGTTCTTTTTTTATGGAACCCTTTTTATAAAGGCAATGTTGATAAAATGTGAACAAATTACAGAAAAGTGTTTTACTTATCAACTTCAAAGCATATGATGCTCTTGTATTGACGTATCCCTTATCAATTATACACATTTGAGCGTTCAAAATTTCTGCATTCATCAAGGCGATCCGATTGGCTTGTTTATGAACTTCATTAAAATTCTGTTAAAAGAAAAATTCGGGAATAAAAATGTAAACAACTCTTGTCCTGATTTTATAATATTTTAAAATATACCATAAATCCATTGCAGTATAATTCATAGCATTTTCTGGATCATGTTATTTTATTAAATCAAACGTCTCTGGCTACAAATTATTAAATATAATAATAATTTTCCTTACAAACATAATTTGACCTTTAACTGCGATTACATTGTCTCTTCTTACATTCAACAAGTTTACAATAGTTTTTGATATTATTTTGTCGTAGAATCCTTGAAGTCTGTTGACACTTTGTGTGAAGTTTCTGTAACGAGATTTCTTGTACTGATTTTCTACATTGTAGAATTCGTTAATGTCCAAGGCCCATCTGAAACGTTTCATGATGCGATCTGTTTCTCCTGGAATAGGAAGTTGATTTGCCCTGATGATGACTTTCAGCTTTTAGTTCATTGACAATGCAACATAACATTTATATATCGAATGACTTATATGCGATAAATACACTATTCAATAATTTTTTTTTTACTTTAAAATTATAAATTTGAAAGATATGAAGTTTGTCGGTCAGGAGATTAATTATTTTAAAAAAAATAATGATATGTAACACTTGCTTTTATACCATTAAAAAGTGGGTTTCTTTTATTAGAAACTGTGACCCTTTGATTTCCGAAAAAGGAATAAAAACATTTTTTTTGCTACAGCTTATGATTTTTTCTATCATTTAAAGAAGGCTATAGAAATCTGTGTTTTCCCATTAATATACAATATTTCTAATTTGGTAATTATAGAAATATTTGAAATTAAAGTAAAGATTAAAAAAAAAAGCAACCTGAACTGAGAACACCTTGAATATCCTTGGACAAAGCACTGTAAGAAAAGAATGAATCCAAGCGCTCCACTTTGCAAGGATTGTAACATTTACAGATTTTCTCCCAAACTTTTTCGTAATGCTCTAAAAAAGAAAGAAACTTGCAAATTTATTTCAAGTTTTTAGTGACAATGTTTGCAGATTATTTGCTAACATACAAAATTGTTAAGCCTTTCATTTCGGTTACTCTATTTATCTAAGGCCGTTTGGAAACAAAATTATTGTTACACGTTTGAAAATTTTTAAAATTAAAAACAGTTGTACAGATACAAACAACAAACGGATTAAAATTAGGAGAGAGTGATAAAATTTTACTATCCAAAATAAATAGATACTATAAGAAGAACAAGTAGATGTTTTCTAAAAATAACCAAATAACATTAAAAAAAATTTTTTCCAGAGTTAGTTTCAATTTAAATCTTTGGAGCTAGAAGTCCCTTTTAAAATTTTAAATTTCAACCACTTTTCTCCTTTACTCCTACTCTGACATCCTAGCTATTAGTTAAAATCTTAAATTCGGTGACATCTAAAACACGCTGCGTGAGGTTTTCAGGGAAAATCACTCTTTTATTCAAAATAATTTTCAGCTGCAAAAGGCACGAGTTTCTCACAAATCCCAGGGGCCCAGACACACGCGTCTAAAAATATAAGTACGCGTAAATGTTTCATTTGTTTCCCATCCAACTTTACAATGTTGTTTTCCACTATCAACTGAAACAATTATCTTATGACTTACTTTTAGCAGGTCTTAAAGATGTTATATATCCAAAGAAATTACACACGGGGGCATCTGACGATGAAATAACAAGTAAGAACATTAACATGTCAGTGACGTTTTCCATCACGTCATGTTGGTTAAATGTTTCCAAATCAGTTCAGTTTGTGTTGTGATGAGCAAAGATAAAAAAATGTAAGAAAAGATATATTTTAGATTTCATTGCGTTGTCTTATAACATCCGTCATATCACTTTAATAAATAACAATTTACCTAATTTTTAAAAAAAAAACGTATCATCAACCTAAACAATAATAACGATGTTCTAATAGTGATATTTGTAGAACTGATTCATTCAGACACCACATTTTCAGAAATATATATTACACTCATCACCATTGACTGAGTGAATAAGTGAATCTTAAGTGATTTATAAATAATAAAAGCGCGTTTGATACGTATAATTTATGTAGATAAATAAACGCTTCAAAATAATCTCCCATCTTTTTTTCCAAATCCCTGTAAAAAAAAA
>MUZC01000249.1:1929044-1945060 GCA_002072015.1 Radix auricularia
TTAGATAGATGGACCAGTCTTACCTTAGTACCATGTCCTAGATAGATGGACCAGTCTTACCTTAGTAGCATGTTCTAGATAGATGGACCAGTCTTACCTTAGTACCATGTCCTAGATACATGGACCAGTCTTACCTTGGTACCATGTCCTAGATAGATGGACCAGTCTTACCTTAGCAGCATGTCCTCAATACGATTCCCTGCCATGTAGTACAGCTGGTCCAATGTCATGTTAGCCACGCCAGCTGAGTACACGTCGTCTAGCGTTAAGTCACCATTCGAATATTTTTTGACGACAGCCATGAGGCCGTGGGCCATCGATGCAGAGATGCAGAGATTCTTTTCAAATTTTGGACAAAGGAAATAACTTTGTACAAGTTGAATATCATAACAAGATGAATGGCCTTTCGTAATTTTAAAGAAAATGTTCCTGTTTTCAAGACTTATTGTTAAGTTTTTTTTCTTATTTCTTTCTGTTGTTAGTGATTTTATTTTTATATTAAATCATTTTCTCTAAATTTAAACCACACTTACTTGTTAGCTATTAAATATGGTATGGTTAAGTCAGATATTAAGACATAAAACACCAGTGGTTCACACTGACTTGTTAGCTATTAAATATGGTATGGCTAAGTCAGATATTAAGACATAAAACACCGGTGGTACACACTGACTTGTTAGCTATTAAATATGGTATGGCTAAGTCAGATATTAAGACATAAAATACCGGTGGTACACACTGACTTGTTAGCCATTAAATATGGTATGGCTAAGTCAGATATTAAGACATAAAACACCGGTGGTACATACTGACTTGTTAGCTATTAAATATGGTATGGCTAAGTCAGATATTAAGACATAAAACACCGGTGGTATCTATGAGAAACCTCAGTCATTTAATAAAGAAACATCTCTTTTTAAAAGTCGAAATTCGTTGTAACACCAAGTGACACCACTTAGAGGTTGATAGAGCATAGCATGAGGGCGGTTTTCAGAGGTTGTAAGCAACAGTTGAAGTAAACATGTATTTGCGTTGAGTTCGGAGACGTGAAAGAGAACGCGGTGCTTTGGTCTTCGGTGTTAAGGTTTCATAATCCTGAATGTTTATAGCATTAGCTACGCTACCAGAGACATAATTTTGATGGCAGTAAAATAATGTGTTCTGAAAATCTGTCGGACACGCCTCGTTCCGTACATCCAATGCATCGTATGTGACAACATGCGCGAACGATGGGGTAGGATAGGTCTGGCCAGTACATAGAGAACAATTTTTATAAGGAACTAGTCCATAGAGGAATCAATATGTGGTCCAGGTGACGAGAGACAAGTCTTGTTACGGCTGCATCCACTAGGTTTAGTAGTTAAACTGAAAGATGGAAATCAAGTAAGTAATATGTGGCTCAATAACCTGCCCCTTAAACCTCTCTGTATAATTAAATGCGGAGTCGAGAAATATTTATTAAAAAAAAGATAACAACATTACGCGATGTTTGATGAAGATACTGTTAATGGTTGGGAAGTATACGTTTGCTACTGTCGCTTAGTTGTACAATGTTTTTGTTAAAGATTAGTATTGAAAACGGTTTTGTTCTTTGTAATCCAAAAACTTTATTGGTATACATACATTATTCGCTTTTCTTATTTTTTACTTAGCCAATGACCAAAATTTATGGAATAATTTTTTTATATATACAAAAGATGATTCTCTATTGATGTGTCTCCGTGTGTAGTACATAATCACAGCGAATAAATTTGTACTCACCTGAAAACGTTGTCATTGCAAATCGTGACGGCCGGGAACTCGGTGAAGTTTGTGTAGATTTTATTGACATAGGTGGTGGTTTGTTTTTCAATAAATTGTTGGTACTGCACGAGGCAGTGTAAGGTCATCATACCGAAACACGATACGACCAAACACAGCCACAGAAACCTTTAGGGAAGGAAACCAGACGGTTACTCATCCCAGGCCTCACAATTGTTTTTGAAACATTTTTTTTTATTGCCACCTAATAGTATATAATTATCATTAATTTTTGTGCATTAGTTAAGGAAACATACTAATCTGTCATTTTGTTCCCGTCTATGTTGTTAAGATCTTCTAAAACAATTTGCATATAACAGACATTTTAATTAATTTGTGGAGCGAGATGTAAGTCATTAGCATAGACCTGGACAGCCGTACAGATTTTTGCGGACAACTCATACGTGAAATACTGACAACAGTATTTTACATGAACTAAATTGTTTTCCTTACAATAAATGTAAGGTTTTACTTTATGTTTTAATGATGAATTTCTAAAAATACATTTTTTAATGAATAGGGAGAAAATTATCAAACAAATAAAATACACATAAAATAATTTTAAAACAAAAACAAAAATAAATTAAACGTAATTAATATATGAACTTTCTTTGGAAAGTGCGCTTAAGTAAAATCTTAACTTGTTTTTCCCTAGGCCCTTTAAAATCAAAACGTTTTGCTCTGCAAGTCTTTCATCGCCAAATATAATGTCAACCATAACGTAAGATCTCTAAAAATTCGGAATATCTTTTATCGCAGCAGGCTGGTCCAAGGGACAGAATTTTTCAATACAACAACATTTATAGAGTACAATCATTGTAAAGCTCAGACAAATACTAATGTCAGTAACAGAGCAGGATGACTATTAAGAATTATCAGATACAACATTGCTTCATTTCCCTTACATCGTCATACCTCCGAAATAAACGCGTGTCGGATGCCAGCACATATCTCACTCCGTGGAATGTCGAGATTTCAGCAAATTCGTGGAGCGCCCCGACAATCAAAGAGCGTCTTCCTTTGTCTTCGAGAGGAGTGCCGGGATATGTTTTCAAAATGATGCTACTTTTGACAGGGACGAACCGAAGGGGAGAGCGGCTGACACGAATGAAGCGTATTGAAGGCGATCTTAACTTTGAGAATCTTTTGACATTTCCAGGGTTCGACTTGTCGCCTGCATGACGAAAATCAGAATTGTTTTGGTACAATTTTTACATATTACCCCAGTCTTTAAATAAGTAGTCAAGGCGGAAATATATTTTTAGTATATATGTTATCTAAAGATATTTTTAAAATGAAAACATCCTGCACTAGCTATAACTATAACGTTGGCTAAATGCATCAATGTTTGTTGAGCAAAATCAATGTTTTGACTAAAATTTAAAAAAAAAATTGTTTTAATTTGATAAATTATATGGTTTTCCATTAAGGCCATAGGATTGGCATTAATCCCCTATAATATGCATGTAATGATGTGTTGTAATTGCCGAAAAGCCCAGAGAAACAGAAGGAAAATGCAAGCTTTAAAAAAATCTAAACTAGTAGATATTTTTATTCAATTCGATCTACATCTAATGGTCAACAAAATATTTTTATCCAGTATTTCAAATTGATAAATATTGAGCCCTTTGTCTTTGCCGTACGTCAAGTTATAAATATAGTTAATTAGCTCTAAAACATGTTTCCTATGTTGACTTACCTCGAAACGCCGAGCGACTTATTTTGCCTGAAGCTGTCATGACAACAATGTAAATATCCGGTTGGTCTGATTACCTTTAGGATCCTTTATTATAAAAGGAGAAATTAAGTCATTTGAACCTTCCCACATCATTGCAATTCTGGTTTCTCAGTGGTAAGGGATTATAAACAGCTCTAAAAGTACATTAAGTCTCTAAATGATATTAAAGAAATCTTTAATTTAAAGTTAACATTTTAGAAATGTTTTTTGCAAACTACATTCTTAAAGGGTACAGCGAAATATCCGGATTTTAAAAAATGTGACGTCACGTCAAAACACGTTGCTTTAAATAAAAATTCGACATGGATTTACGCATGTTACGCTATTAGAGTGCAGCCTTGCACTAAATACATACTAAAATGACTATAACGTGATTTGAAACATTCTCATTCTCAAATGTAAGATTTGTACAACATAAACTACGTTGTACACAACGAGAGGTAGCGCTCTCGACTGTCATACCGATGGTCACGGGTTCGAATCCACACGAAGGTGAGGATTTGTTCTCGCGGCCTGAGGAGTCCCCGAGTCACCCAGCTCCGAATGGGTACCTAACAAGACAATAGTTAGGCGGCTGGGGTAATGCGTGGAACCCCTATAGCCGTGGCCTGTGACCGCTGCATCACTTGCCAACAGATCATCTCTCATAGTCTGTGGACGCAATTATCTTCTGCATAGAAGGAGCGTCTGTATATCTAAGATAAGATAAGATAATCCTAACATGCTATAGCTGACTTAACCTCACCGAACGTTATCCGTAATTATACGGAATTATTACGTCAAATAAATAAAATAGTGAACCTGCACCTGTTAAATTTTAGAATAAGTCTTAGTTAAGCCTTGTTACGGCTTATTTTTAGGGGCATTGTAGGCTAATCATAATTAATATAATTATTATTATTTTTCAATTTGTTTTCAGTTTAGTAAACAACGTCAAAGTTTGGGAATAGTGGAGTTATTTTACAATGAACGATGTTAACAATGGCAAGGCCAACTGTAACATCTGAAATGTAAAGCTGAGTCGAGGTGGCCAGAATGAACGTTCCTATTGGACAACAGGACGTATCAATCAAGTTATACATAAAATTTTTAACATATAACAAAATAAACAAATTAACAAGCGTTGATCATGAAATCATTCAAATTCATGCAACATATAGAAAAAGAATCTATATCAATAACAGAAAATTATATCGAGTTAAAAAGTTACAAGCATACATGTTACTTTACTACTTAAGATGACAAACTAAGTTAACTAACAGCATATTAAACTTAAATTGTCTGAATAAAAGAACAGTTTTTATTATGGTTCTAACTCACGACTTATTGTACATCACACTACATACTCAGTATAACACTGTTAGCTTGGTACACACTACACAGTTCGTTGAACTTCGTTTAAGTTCGCTCATTCAATTCATTGCAAAGTGTTCATCGTTGACTTTTACAGATAGCAGATATTCTTCAACTCTTCATTTGTGGGGTAATAAATATTTGAATAAATAGTAGTAAATACTTTATATAAAGAAGTAAAGTACACCCTATTAGCTCTTACGCTTAAATGTTGAGATAACCGGATCCGTCAAATGTAAGAACCAAACTATCCGGATTCGTAAAATAGTAAAAATAGTAAAAATCAATATCCGGCTGATTTCTAATTTCATCCCAAAAATTTAAAATGTAGATCAAATTGTTGAAACACTTCTAACAACTGTCGCAAACTGTCAACAACTGTCAACAGGTGTCAAAAACTATTAATACCAATGATCTTATGATTGACAGAGAAAGTTCTCTCCAAATAATAGCAATCATGAAGTAAAATCTTCATGTGCAAACAATCTGAAACTATCACAATTTAGTCAATATATAATATAGCATCCGACAATTATGGACTTAAACCCAAATGAAAGTGGCAAATAAAATCGCGTAAATTATCCTACCTATCATTGGCTTTTCATAGATTGTTACAAAAATAACTTTCCATTACAATCACAATATAAATTATACATCAAAGTCTACATTTCGGAGTAGACTAACAAACTTGACTTATTTTTTTTTGTTTTCTTTTTGTTGCGCATCTTCATTCATTAGAATTGAAAATATTTGACGCGCAATCTCGGTGTGCTTGCATCTCACTGGTGTGCAACTTTTGAAAATTGATTTGATAAAAGCACTACAGCGCCTATCTCAGACACTAACAACAAATTTCTTCATAGACAAAGATCATCTTTCGTCTTATTTTGACATATGCAGCCGAGTTGCTAAGGGAGTGAGAAGTGGTTCCAAATTCAAAAGTCCTCCCAGCCCCCTCTTGAGGAGGGCCTTCAAAGGAGTATACATTATCTACTGTCATGATGTCGAATGTCAAAATGCAGGACCCCCGCTCCCTCCAAAGAGGCCAAGTCCCTCGGTTCCCTAAATCCATAGCAAGGCCACTGGACATTGGACATATGTAGCTTTATTTAAATCTAAGACTGGGGCCAATCAGTAGGGCTAAATGGATCAATTTCTGTCTTGCTTTTATGTAAACGAAGATTTTCTTAGATCACCTATGACACGTAATGTGAAAAGGTGAATGGGGCGAGCAAGAGACATTAAGAGGCTAACGCAATCACAAAGCTCGAATGGGGCGAGCAAGAGTCATTAAGAGGCTAACGCCATCACAAAGCTTGAATGCGACGCCACAAAAGACCAGAATTAGACTCTTAACACGTTGTTTTTATTTCAAGACTTAACTTCAAGGGTCAAGGATGGGGGACCAAAATATTCCTCTGCGATATTAGATGCCACTAACAAGCCGCTGATAAGACCAGAGGAGACAACACTCCCAATTAGAACACTATATAAAATTAATTAATTACAATAGACCGATATACATGAAATGCACCACTAAATATGTTGTGACATTCTCTTTTAGGGTCGAGCTCACGCTTTTAATACATCGACAATTCTTTTGGAATAACCAAAATGGACATGCAGCAATTGCAAAGTTTTATTGACTTCATTTGTAATTTCCATCTTTCAATCAAATTCACATCAACTATTCATAAGAGTGCTGTTAACTTTTTGGACATACAAATTTATTTTAAAGAAAACAAAATATCAACATCCATCTTTTACAAGCCTACAGACAGCCATAGTTTCCTTCTGTATACATCGTCCAATCCTCAATCTTGTAGGAACTCTATCCCATTTTCACAACTATTAAGACTTAAAAGACTCTGCAGTGATGAGGCAGTTTTCTTGGAAAGAAGTGATGAGTGCTGGGCTTTTTTAGAAGGAGGTCATACCCGGAAACAATCTTAACATCAGCTGTCAATAGAATTAAAGGCATGACCAGACAGGACACATTTACATCAGCTGTTCACGATGAATGTGATAGATCCAAATTTATTTTAACTTTCCATCCCCATAATTTTAAGGCCAGCCAGGTGATTCTCAAAAACCGATCAATCCTTATGGCTGACCCTCTAACTCAGCAGGTCTTCAAAAAACCTCATCTTTTTGCTTTCCGAAGAGATAAAAGCCTGAGAGACATACTTGTAAGAAGTCACCTTCCCACAATGAAATCACATTTTGGAACAAAAGGTTGCAACCGTAACCGTTAGAATACTTGTCCATATGTGGTTGAAATTAACAAAATTTCTTTCCCTCTTGAGCAATTCGTAATAAAAGATGGATTCACTTGCACCAGTCGTAACGTGATTTATGCAATTATTTTCAAGAGATGTAATAAAATGTATGTGGGTGAGAAAGGTCGTCGTCTTGGAGATAGGTTTAGAGAATACCTGTACAATATAAATAAACAGGCTCAGTGTCCTGTGTCTAAACACTTTAACAGTGTTGACCATGACGGCATTTTGGATATTGCAGTTACTGGTATTCTATATGCAACTAATACCCATGATAGAGTCCACACGGAAAATAGACTCATAAAACGATTTGGTACGTTGGCTCCATATGGAATTAATCAATCCACAATTTTACCTGACTGCAAAATCGTTGTGGTTTTCACTGTTACCTTAGATACTTCAACTTCCTCCTTTTTCTTATATTCTAAGTACATGCCCTTGTTTATTTTTGTTTCTCTTTTCTTTTCATTTTTTTAAATCACATAGACTCTAATATGTTTTAATTTTAAGATATATGTAAGTAAATATTTTTGTACTGATGAAGGCATGAGCCGAAACGGTTAATATTTTTTGTATTAGTTAATAAAAAAAGCTTCAATTTATTGTTTTCTTATGCAAATAGTTTGTGTAATTTGTTGTTTTTTTTAAAATCCGGGTCATTTTTTCCTGACAAGCCGCTGTATAATAAAAAAAAAAGAAAAAAAGAAGATAAACAAGAAGAAATTATTAAAGAAAGAACAGCAAGCTTTATTACTGGAGAACATTCAAAATGGTTAAGACTGACATCTTCATATAAACCATTATAGCTATAGCTAGAAACGCTCGGAAATAAAAGCAAAAAGTTCTAACACTGTTAGGGCTTTTAATTTATTAATTGTAAATTGGAAATACAACGCAATCTAATACATCACTGAGACAGTCAGTTGGATAAAATAGTTTTCTTATTCTGTATGCAAGAACAAACATATAAATTCTTGTTTTCCAGTCTGGAATTCGGGCAAAAGGAAAAAACAAACACTATAAATATTTAAAAGTCTAATAAAAACTCAAGACTAGACTTAAACCACGGATAAGCGCAGGACGAAATAATCTTCTGTATAGGAGTATCAAATATCTTGAGTGTAATTGGGCGTTTTTATGCTGTTAAATTTTTATAAGAACAATTTATTAAGTTGGATGATTTACAGTTTATGTGGTTCATTTAGGAGTGTCGGGGTTATCAAGAAAATAGTTGTTTTTGTCTGATGGCAATATCTAAGGGATATTTAAAGTGAATGAACCTTGTCGTATACCAAAACACGTGCATCAAGCTGGCTACATGGAACAAGACTGTTGGACGGCTACATGGAACAGGACTGTTGGACGGCTGCTTGGAACAGGACTGTTGGACGGCTGCATGGAACAGGACCGATGGACGGCTACATGGAACAGGACCATTGGACGGCTACATGGAACATGACTGTTGGACGGCTGCTTGGAACAGGACTGTTGGACGGCTACATGGAACAGGACCATTGGACGGCTGCTTGGAACAGGACTGTTGGACGGCTGCATGGAACAGGACTGTTGGACGGCTGCTTGGAACAGGACTGTTGGACGGCTGCATGGAACAGGACCGATGGACGGCTACATGGAACATGACTGTTGGACGGCTACATGGAACAGGACTGTTGGACGGCTACATGGAACAGGACTGTTGGACGGCTACATGGAACAGGACTGTTGGACGACTGCTTGGAACAGGACTGTTGGACGGCTACATGGAACAGGACTGTTGGACGGCTACATGGAACAGGACTGTTGGGCGGCTACATGGAACAGGACTGTTGGACGGCTGCTTGGAACAGGACTGTTGGACGGCTGCATGGAACAGGACCGATGGACGGCTACATGGAACAGGACCATTGGACGGCTACCTGGAACATGACTGTTGGACGGCTACATGGAACAGGACTGTTGGACGGCTACATGGAACAGGACTGTTGGACGGCTGCTTGGAACAGGACTGTTAGACGGCTACATGGAACAGGACTGTTGGACGGCTACATGGAACAGGACTGTTGGACGGCTACATGGAACATGACTGTTGGACGGCTACATGGAACAGGACTGTTGGACGGCTGCTTGGAACAGGACTGTTGGACGGCTACATGGAACAGGACCGATGGACGGCTACATGGAACAGGACTGTTGGACGGCTGCTTGGAACAGGACTGTTGGACGGCTGCATGGAACAGGACCGATGGACGGCTACATGGAACAGGACCATTGGACGGCTACATGGAACATGACTGTTGGACGGCTACATGGAACAGGACTGTTGGACGGCTACATGGAACAGGACTGTTGGACGACTACATCTCAGATACATTGAGTTCTATATGCGCAATGTTAAAACTTCTGTAAATAAATGGTTATAAATTTTAAAAGAATGAACTTACTAATAAGATAAAAGTGACTACAGAAAGTATCTACTCTCTAACATACGTTTTGTTTTCTTTCCGGGAAGAATCGTGAGAATCCAATAGACGTCACTGAGAGGAATACAACAACTATCCATGTGTGTTTTATTTGTGTTTCTCATCATACTATTTAGTGTTGCCTTTCTACTTACCATATTTAACTTGACGAGGCATGTCACTAACAGCCTCATGAATGTTTATATCATTAAATCTATGGCTTTTCTCTGTTATCTTATCTTTCATATAAGCTCCTTCTATACAGAAGATTATTGCGTCTGTATTATCAAAATTAGGATAACCCACAATAAAAAAAAAATTGAAATAAAAAAATGTGTACATTTTCCTTAAAGGAAAAATGATTTTAAAAAAAAGATCTCTTGTCAAAGTGTAAATGTAATTTAAAAAATGGGTAAACGAGACTTTTAAAAGACATCTTTGATTCCAATACAATAATAGGGAAAAATAAAATTTCTTTTGTTGACAAAAATACACGCGTGGACACCGGGTATATAAAATCAATCGTATTGGTTCCAGTTATAAAAATACTTTGTTGACTCATATAAATTATAGGTCAATCAAGCGTATACAGTGAGTCTCCGAAGCACAATGATTGAGAGCACACAAGAAAATATTACTTGTAAGGCAAATCTTCAGAGAGATGAAATTCCACTGAACAATGCTGAACACATTCTGGATTTTAACTTCAACAACCAACGTGCTTGGAGGCAGCTGTGAGGCCTCAATAACAAATGACACAAAAGTACATGGCCAGCTTACTACTGGTGTAGAGAAGCTTAGTTTTTAATTTATAAGCGCGGACCTAAGAAATTGCGTATCTTTCGTGCCTGCCAAGTTGACCTCGAGATACTTTAGGATAATTTCCAAATCATCAATCACCACACACTCGGGTCTTACATCCAAAGTTTATTAGCGTTTACCGTGAGAGTATGTTCAGCCATTCACCCTCACATCAACACAAGTGTAGTCGTAGGGTATCAAGTGTATATTTAAAAGTCATTTTATAAAGAGTTTCACAGTTCATTTGCTGGTCATTTGACAACAATATTCATCTATTTAATCAAATGTAATCAGGATAACTGGATTTTCTATAATTTATTAAAAATTCAAACATTTGTTACTAGACTTTTCTATTGTAAAAAAAAAATGAAAAAAAAATTTGAACACGGTTTCCATAAATTCCAAAAAAGTGATGTAAGTTCTGTCTATAAAAAATACATATTTTCACTGCTTGAACAATTAATCGCTTCCCTTAAAAGAAAAGCCTTTGGAAGTTTTCTGATTGTCTTAAAATATAAAGTAAATTAAGGAAAAGGAAATAACGTTTAACATTTAAAAACATTCTTGGGGTTTCCATTTTTTGCTGAAATTAATTCAATATAGTCTAGAATGATAAAAATCAGACTAGTTAGGGTGAGACGGCAAATTTTATTGACTACAGATACCTTTGGTAAAAGCGAAATATTAATCACAAAAGCAAATGATCTTCCGTAAATGGCCTAATTTTATCATATACTTTCTGGGATAGATGCGTGCATTCTTGTAGGAACAAATGGTAGCTTACCAGCGTACATTTATATTTAGCCGTTCAACTCTACATTTTAAACACGAAGCTTGCACTAAAAGAGTAAAACTATTTTGTTGTATGGGAAATAGTTTAGATCTGCTTACATTTCTAACGGAATTTTTAAAAGGAATTCTTTTGTATATTTAGAGTTTTTAGCGTTCAACATATGAGGGAGGATTCAATAGAGGAACTATGATTATTATCTTTTTAAAAAATTCCTATTGCTAGTTTTTTTTAATATGCGTATTGTGTATATTTTAACAGTGACACACACAAACATATGACAAAATCCAAAATTTCAAAGATCGATACGATGCTGCCACCAATTAAAAGTGCCATGGTGCCTCCAATGTCACCTGCAAAAGATGGGCAAAATTCAGTGACCAATAATAATAATAATAATAATAATAATAATAATAATAATAATAATAATAATAATAATAATAATAATAATAATAATAATAAGGATGTTAATAATATTTTTAAAAAAAACAAGAACGTAAAAGCCAAGTTTTTTTTTTACTATAAATCTTTTATTTACGAGCCATAACTAAAAGAATGTGCATTATAAAACACATCGCACGACTATACAAAATTCCAACATTTTAGTTATGTCTTAGATATATAAAAAAATTTATAGTAAAATAAAATAACTGCAGCCTGCCTGCTAAATTTCAGCTCACTTTGATCAAAGGAAAAGGGTAATAAAAACAAATTTAATATAATGCGCACCGTGAGACAGCCTAGCATAAACATGTACAGATCGTGAATATAAAAAATGTAGGGTCAATATAATACGCACCGTACCGCACGAAAAAGAAATATTAAAAAGGTTTTTCAATATAATACGCATCGCGACAGTCATGCAAAAAAAAAATATTAAAAAAATTACATTCCGTCGATCTCAAATTTTAATAGATCATTTTATCGTCGGCACGAGTCTGTCTGATAGATTTCAGCTCACTGTAATAAGAGAAAACTGGTTGAAAAATATATCCAACGTTTTTTCGGCAAACAATTAAACAAGCAGACGCCACCAGTTAATTAATAAAAAGGATTAAAAGTATATTTAAAAAATTGTGTAAGAAACAAAGCGATCCAATAACTTTGTTTTTTACGTACAGCTAATTTATAACTACATTTGTATTAATTTCAATAATGCCCTAATATCAACAGAGACACCGAAAGGAATGTTGATACAGTTTTAGGTTGACACATTTTAATCAAATATAAATATTTTTTTAGCGTTTCTTCCAGTTCATTTGAAATAAGTTAAAGAAAGTTTGTCTTTTAGAAAACGCGGACAGGTTATGATTTAAGAGCTTGGTTCAATCTTGACTCATTCAGGTGTCTAGATCTGAATGTACAACTGTCCAGCTAATACTTTGAAAAAAGAATATCTTGGAACCATCCAGGTGTTCAGTTTCTGTAGTTTAGACAATCTTTATATATAATTCGCCAGAAATGAGCACAAGCTCAAGACGAAAACAAACACGCATGACAAATGACTCAAGCTACGGTCGACCAATCAGTTTAAGATTGACAAGCGAGGGTGGTGTAGCGCGGGGCATGTCTCGAGACAAACAAGGAGTCTTTCGTTGTTCTCATTTTTCCGTGATGCTGTTTGTATCCGTTCTCTGCCCCTCCCCCAATTTCTTTGCACGTCTATGAGCATGTCAGCGGTGTATTCTACGCCGTGGGTCACATCATTTGTTTTTCCAGTGTAGTCCAGACAACACTCTTCTGATTAACAATAAAAAGGTATGCCACCACCTTCACATTGTCTATTATAGAACAGAGAGTCAGGCAACGCCTCGTAATTTGTTTTCTACATTTGATACTAGATGATTGGAATTTATCTATAATCAGATGTACAGGGTTTAAAAGTTTATCACAAATTTAAAAACTCCAATTGGATACATCTTTTATTCTTAGATGTAATTTGTTTTAAAATAGTTAAAGTGTATCAATATACTCACTAATTAAGTTATAAATACCAAAAGCCGCCCGTTGCTCTGTTATCGTGTAGCTGATTTCAGAGAAGAAAATGTTGAGAAATATGAAGTTTTTTCTGAAAGCAGATAAAAGTGTAATTTAATTAGATTCAGTTTTTTCTTATAAAACTTTTCTTAAAAAAAACTTTCGGGTTCATTCAATAACGAAACGTCCTCGATAATCAGTTAACGACTAGAACCTATGCAATTTTCTCCTTATTTTAGGAAATGACCAACGGAACTTCTCTAGCAATTACGCAGTTTATGATGCGCACAGATCAATTAACAATGAAGACACGGAATGTTTTTCCATTTACCTCTGACCACAACCTTATGAAAGTCGTCAACGTAACGCAAGCTGATTAATCAAAATACTAGAAAGAAACCTGCTTGAAATCATGTCAAAGCTAAAGGTAGGTTCAATCAAATCATTTAGTCATATACGCGTACATGTTAAACTTCTGCAAAATATCGTGGAATAAAAATAAGTCTTGGAACCAGTTTAAATGATAAAAGAATGTATAGTAATATGAGACAGGACAAAATTATTCTTTTAGGTGGAATTTGGATGTTAGACTGCACTCAGCCACTAAACCTAAAAGCATATCCTGTAGGCCTGAGACTAATCTCTTAAGGCCTTGACCAATACTTGGGAAACCTGCTCCATCTGCTGAGCAGTGCCATACAACATTGTCTTCACGTGGGACTCTTTTGCCTCCCGTACCTCCCCGGCTATGTCTAGCGTGGGACACGACGTCAGCTGGTGTATGACCGTCTCAGAGGCTTGGCTGCAATGTCGGAAGTTCGAGTCCCTGTTATGTTCTAACCTTATAAAGTAAGAGTTGGTTGAGCAATGCTCGGTGTGCATTTGAGTCACTAAACTCTGATGTTTACTGTTTAGACCCCACCACTGGTCTGATCGGTTCGGCCTGGGCATTTTAGCGAGAACCTCCCCTGGCCGTCGTACTGTCAGCCAACTCCTGGTACCACTTGTTCCTAAAGTGGTCCAATAGCCAAGTCTTTGCCCCGATGTAAGTAACTGCGACATCCGGTTGGGGCTGGGCCGCTCCTGCTTTTGCCAGGGAGTCTGCCTTTTCATTGCCGTCAACATTCACGTGACTTTGGATTCACTTCACTGTCACCTAACCCCCAAGTCTTTCGAGCTTATGCAAATCTTCCAAGATGGCATCAACTCAGCCACTAAAGGCAGCGATAAAATGTTATTATTGATAAAAATATTTCCGTCGTTTTGTCTCAATAACATATGAAAATTTTCTCTTTCAGAATAAGTGAAGTGATATAAAAACTAAGAAATAAATAAATAGATAACAAGGGAGATACAGAACAAAAAATAAGACAAAATATGACATGTGGAGTACAGAAATAAAGAATAAGACAAGAGATGACATGTGACAAACAGAACCAACATATAAGACAAGAGATGAAAAGGGACACACAGAACTAAGGAACAAGGCAACAGAAGAAAGCTTGTTCAATAAATTAAGACTTTCCATTATCTTTATCACTACCTGTAAAACTTTACATCAATGACGGCCTGGTTCGTAAATTTTGTTGCTTCCATTTGAATTTCTTGTACCAAGTCAAGATGCTTCGAATGGAGAGGTTTGATTAAACTTAAAGCGTTAAGGTCATTTATTGTCTTGAATGTTTCTTTCAAAAGAGAATCTCTGTATTCCTTAGTGACCCTCAAACCATCGCCACTTCGCTCGAATGCATGAAATATGATATCTGTTTTGAAAACCTCTCGATACAACCTTTCGTAACATCCCAGAATTGTCTTTAGGCCTATCACAAAATTGGTAATTTGAGATGTTACTGATTCTTCCAATTCTGCCATCCAGCTGTGGACCTCTCTACTATTCAAGTTACTGAATAATTCGGCGATTACGAATTTGGAACCGTTAAAATGCACTAAATAATTGTTCAAGACTGGAATGATTTGTTGGTACTCTTTGAAATGAACCTTGAATTCGTTGAAACTCCTGTGAGTTGTGTTAAGCTTATTGATATGATCAGATAGCATATCTTTGCACGACTTGTTCATTTCAGTTATTACATCTCGGGATTGAGACAGGATTTTGGTAGGCCATTTGATCATCTCTTTTTGTAAGATTTCCGCTTCTAGCAAATAGTCAGTGCACGCTTTAGAGTATTCCCCAGCCACTTTCTAGTTTAAATAAAAGGGAAAATGAAAAGGATTTTAATTCTTGAAGAAAAAGTGCTATAGGTGTTAATTAGTAAAAATTGACTTTAAACAGATATCGTTCATAACATAAAACACTTGATAAGGATTAACTGGTAGCGTGCACAAAGTTTTCATCTATATCATTGAGATAAAAAAAATGCTCACATTCAGATTTAGGAAACAATTTTACCCATGTGTGAATATTTACGTTATGCTAGGAGGTAAATATGAGTGTATAATACTCCACATAAATTTCTAAAAGTGTTATTTAATTGACATGCTTATACAGTAAGTTGTTTGAACTCATTTAACGTCCAGCAGATTGAGTTGGTTGTTAAGTCACACATTTTGCCAACCATTGTCGAATGTTAATCACAACCAAAAGACTTGCCCTTAGCACAACACTCCTCCTCTCTCATTCGTGCTTGGGACCAACTACGGTGGAGTTATACCGTTAATTCCAGGGGCAAATTATTAACAAGTTAAAAATCTCAAGAGGACTTATAATAGATTTTTAAAAATCAAATTTTAATGCCATGCACCTTTAAAACACATTTTGTGAAATGCGAGTTTAAATTTTTAATTTAAATATATATATA
>MUZC01000249.1:1945290-1977558 GCA_002072015.1 Radix auricularia
ACTGAAAATCCTACATGTGGAAGAAATCAGCAGTCCCGAGCCTGCGCTCTTCATGGGGCTTCCCGGAAAACCCCCTCAGCCCTCTGGCCCCCTAAGGGACGTAAAGACTGAGAAGCCCCCCCGGAGCGGTCGCTGCTACAAGCGGCCGCCTGGGCGTCCAGGGCGCTGGGCCGAAAACGCCTCCCACTAAAGTGTTCCTCCCGAGGGAGGTGTGGAATTTTCCTACGGTGACTCGCTATCAACATAGTATCACTTTGGCGCCACCACGGCAAAGCTTACGAGTATTTATAGTTTGGATCGCCGCAAAGCGTGGGAATCATCACTGACCTAACTAGGGTTTAACCCCCACCGGAAGGTTTCCTCAGAGCTGGCGACCAATAGTGTTTCCTAGCGGTAACTTTTGCTATTCCGTACTGGCGCTCCTGGCCCTAAACCGGCACCGCTCAACAGCGTTGCTAGTTAATTGAGGGGGACGAAACGGTCGCTTCGGAGTAACCCGACCCTCAACGGGTACTTTGGTTTTCATCATCGGCATTGCATCTAAATGCTTTGCCTAAGATCCGTACAGCGACTGTAATCATATATAACTAGCACCTAACGCCTAGCATCGGACTTCGGCTATCCAAGCCTGGGGTTTGTCGGTTTCAGGTCGCAATGTACACCACGACCTTACTCGTCTGTCGAACCACGTAGAGGTCACCCCATCTCGACAGACTTACTAAATAAAAGAATCGATTAGACACAAAATGACACCTTAGAGCTTTTAATTATTTTTTAAATGAGGTTCTATTTGAATCGTGCAAATGTGTTATAAAATGTGAATGTCTTTTTTAAAAAAAAAAAGAAAGAAGGAGAAATAATGTGAGGTAACATCGCAAATGCCAATAATTTTATTTTACTTTAGTATTTTTTACTAAGACATATTCGATGTCCACGCTCTATATATAGAATATTTTCAATTCAGTGATTGATGACGAAATCGAGCTTTTATTTATAAAACTAAATTCGTTTAGAGAATGACTAGCTTAGGTTCGACTTCGAAAAAAAATAATATTTTAAGTTTAAAAAAAAAATGTTGAGATAGAATATTTCACGAGCGTGTTGAAATTAACTATCTTAGTATACACAGTCGAACCCACTTATTTCGGCCTCGGTTATCTCGCCAACCCTATTATCTCGACGCTTTTCGGCAAACCACTTGGCCGTCGACCCACTTATCTTGACCCCAGCTATCTCGCCAACCCTATTATCTCGACGCTTTTCGGCAAACCACTTGGTCGTCGACCCACTTATCTTGACCCCGGCTATCTCGCCAACCCTATTATCTCGACGCTTTCGGGAAACCCGTAGGTCATCGACATAATCGGGTTCGACTGTAATTCGCAAAAAGTTATGATAAGCACAGGACGACACGAGCTAGCAAGCATGGCTAGAGTGGTGCATAGTAGGGGGTGCATGTCTCGAGACCAACAATGCGTCTAACGTTTACTCGCGTTGTTGTCATTTCTTCGTGCTTTTGTTTTTGTCGATTCTCCCCCCTCTATATTTCCACTATCTATGAGCAAGTCTGCGGCGTATTCTACGCCACGGGTCGGATCGAGTTATTTAGATTACATAGAAAAAAATAATTATTCATAATCTAGTCTATACAATTAAAAACAAAGTTGTGGAATACCCTCCCAAAATGCTACAATGCTATCAGGCGAAAAAAAATTATTAAATTATCAGGTCGATAGGATTAAGGACAGTCAGTCATTTTTTCTACTTTAAATTTTTCCACGAGAACACGAAAGACAGACACACAAACTGAAATCCTAACTTTCCGCTGCGCGCGTATATATATANNTATACGTAATCAGTAATTATCACCCGAATAAGTTCATGATTTTACCAATGCATTCATAATTTTCACTGTTTTAATTAAATACCCAATAGTTTTCTTCATCTCTGTTTGCGTTACAATAAGTATTGTTATTGGTTAAATTTTATTTTGTATTTTAAACCTAATTAAACCCACAAATATTTCATTAAATAAATGAATTTTAAAAAGTAATTAATGCGGTGTGACAGATTAACATTACTTCAGATGATATCAAAATGTTTCAAGTCAATAGAAATAAAATAATAAATGCGTGAATGAAAATGTGTATATTTCATTGGACTATAACATTTAATACATTTTTTGTTTCTTGGAAATTTGAATGGTTAAAAAAATGCCAATCTATTTTCATCTCTTTAATCCCTTTCACAGTTTCCAATCTACTTGAAGGAAAATGAGCTAAGTTATCAATATTTTTGTCAGTGTTTGAAACTTGTGTATGAAATTTGTTTAAGTTGTTATTTGAAATGAAGTGTTTGACATTTTGTGGCTCTGAGAGTTTAGGGAGTAAACACGATTAGCTGTTCAATCACAGTTCTATAGTTCTTTTAAATTTATATTTGTTTTAAGGAGCGTTTAACCAGGCAAGTTTCTTCCAATCATGTTGGTGTCTAGTAGTTGTGGGGCGAAGTTCACTCAGAATAAGAAGGTTCAGCGCGAGCAATATCCCAAGCTATGGTTAAACTTGCCTCATTTTAAAGTGATAAACAAGGTAAGCTAAACCCCAGATTTCGGGTTTCATTGGAATGTTGTGAGAACGTTGTGAGAACGTTTTGAGTCGTTTTGACAAGTGACTCAGTGTTCACAGGCAATGGCTATGAGCGATCACGCTGTCCCCAGCCACACTTGTTTCCTTTATAGAGTCAGGTTCTCATTTGTAGCTGGGTCGACACAGAGACACACTGGGCCCGGGGATCAAATCGTTGCCCTCACAACCAAATGTGTAAGTTAAATACGCAGCATTGTAAAAAATTTCTTTACCTTTACGTCTATTCCTTGAAAATATTTCAGTTTAAAACATTGGTTCAGAACCTCTACAGGTGGAGTCCCGTTTTGAAAAAATTCTGACAAGCTTCTCATGTGATTCTGGTTATTAGTAATAATTTGAATTCTGCAAAACATGGATATGTTTCATTTGTTATGAGAACTTCATCTTTGTTAATTATGTTGTGTAAAGATAGATATATATTTCTATAATTCATCTTGGTATGTATTTAAAACAAGTCAGTTTACAAATTATACTTAAAAACTTAATTTTAAAAAACCTGTAAAAAAAACAAGTTTTTTATACGATATTTTGCTATAAGGATATTCATTATAATACGCAGGGCAAAACAATCATAAAATACAAAATTTATTTATGTCTCATAAAACATGTTTAATATAATGCGCCCCGATCGTGAATATATTTTTAAAAAGTACTGTCAATATAATGCGCTCGCTAGCTTACGAGGAAATGGGCTAAATATCGATCCAAAGTTTTTTTCCGGCAAGCAAGCATGCACGCACAGGCTCAGACACCACAAGTTAATACAAAGGAATTTTAAAAACAAACCGTAAAAAAAAATGTTTTGACTGAATCCTATATATATACGAGATGCTGTGCGCCTTTATACAAAAATATATTTTAATTAAGAAAATAATAAAAATTTCACATAGAACACCGTGACGTCACACATGGCAGGACGCCCCCTCCCCCTGTCTCAAACTGTCACACTTTCTTACACCTCTCCCCACCCTCTGGAGCGTGACGTACTTTATGGACGGCCCCAAAGAGGAAATTTGTATACTTTCATATTATTGTTATAATTCAAATTATTTTCACAATAATTTAATTGGATATGCGTAACATTTAATTAAATACTGTATTTTGATTTGCGCTATTTTAATGTAATAAAAACGAAATTAATTTTTTTTGTTATATGTCCCTTACAATACTTTTATTAAAACTAAAACAATAACATAAATTACTACTTGCAAGTTACACAAACTTTTAACCACCATGCTGTGTAGGTACTTGTTCACAAATCATTCTGCACATATGGAAATTCCACGCAAAAACTGGCATTGCGATATTAATGGTACATATTTTCGGCCCAGCGGTGACGTGTTTTTGTGGGAAGTTTTCAAATAAAAGCGTCATCTGTGACGCATCCCGATTCATCAACAATGAAATCAATACCTTTTTTAGCGATCTAAAAGGTTTAATCGAGTTTGCGCTAGTTAAAACAACGAATATGTATTCAAACAAATGTTGTGCGACCCGTTAATTAAGACTCAAAAAGGGCGGTTGTCGGAAATGGCTGTACTTTTCAGCTGCCCACAAATGCCGCCCTAAAATTGTGCCCTCCAGGGCGGACAACCCCCACCACCCCCTCTAGCTACGCCACTTTTAATATTGATTGAACATTTATTTCACATATTTTCAATTAATATCCAATACACATCTTATTTTATTTTAAAATTTGGATTGAGACAAATTACTTTTCAATTTTTAAAATAATTTTTAACAAGTCAACCTTTAAATTTAAAAAAAAATAATAATGATTGTTGTACAGTATCTGGCTAAGTTATTAATAATGTTGTATGTAAGAATGTGACTGAAAATTTGGAACAAATATCTTTAAAAATAAAAAATAAAAGTTATTGGCAAAATAGGTGTAAAGTTTAAGAAATGGGTAACACGTTTAAAAAATGTAGTTTATCTATATATAGGGGTCACTAAAATAAATAATTAAATACATACATAAAAAATTAACGGTAACTGACTTCTGTTAAAAATAGGAAGCATAGAGCTAACCCGTGAAAATGATATATATTTTAGAGTTTTAGTACACCTACCTTACCTTCCATGAGACACCTTATCTTCCATGAGACACCTTACCTTCACTGAGACACCTTAACTTCACTGAGACACCTTCCCTTCCCTGAGACACCTTACCTTCACTGAGACACCTTACCTTCACTGAGACACCTTACCGAGACACCTTACCTTCACTGAGACACCTTACCTTCACTGAGACACCTTACCTTCACTGAGACACCTTACCTTCACTGAGACACCTTAACTACCACGAGACACCTCACCTTCCGTGCATGTCTCCAAGGAGCAGGATGTGTAGCACCTCACGGACATTGTCATCGACCACCTCGCTGTTGGTCTTCAATTTCCTGAGTAATGATTTGCTGAACATCTCATGATCATCAGCCATTTCTCCTTTAGACAAGAAACCATTTTACCAATATATTAACCAAATTAGCAAACATGCAACAAATAGATTAAAAAGCCGTCCTTTAATTACAACGGCTTGCCAGTTTTTGAAAGGCCGTTAAAAGAACGTTTAGGAGATTTTACTGAGTGACAACATGTCTATTTAAAGTACATCAGCAAATTATTTTTTTAAAAATAAATAAAGCAAAATTTTTGAAGAAGAATGTAACAATACTGAGCAGTTTTAAGCCATATGATTCTCTTGTATTGACGAATCCTTCATCGATTGTACATATTTGAGCGTTTAGAATTTCTTCATTCATCAAGGTGATCACATCGGCTTGTTTGACAACTTTCAACATATTCTATTGAAGACGCAACTTACGATGAAATTCAAATTTGTAATTTTATTAGCATTTTATTATTTATTTTTTTTTCTAAATTCTATTTTTGTATATATTTTGTTTTTTTGACTCAGTAAGTCATTATTTGTTTGTACACAAATTTAATGTTTTTTGTTAGTAGTACATTCCTCGATTAAAATTAATTTGATTTATAAATTTGACGGCATCTCATTCTATCTTCTTACATTTAAAATAATTTTGATCGTTGATCCGTAAACTTTGTCGTACAATGCTTGGAGTCTGTCGACACTTTGTGTGAAGTTTCTGTAACGAGATTTCTTGTACTGATTTTCTACATTGTAGAATTCGTTAATGTCCAAGGCCCTTTTAAAACGTTTCATTATGCGCTCTTTTTCTCCTGGGGTAATAATCGAACTGCACAGATTAGTATTTTAGTGTTTCATTAAAGCAGTAGGCATATTGAGATAAAATAAATAATTTATAAACATCACGTTGATAACAATAGAATATAAAATATGATAATTAAAATGAAATTGACATAGGCAATAATACAGACGAATCATTATATAGCGTCACCAAAACTGGTTATTTTCGTCTGCTTTATAAAACAGAATAAATATGAGATTATTTTATCACGCGTCCATTGCGTAGCATAAATCTCGCACAGTTGTAAAAGGTTAAGCAAAGTATTTATTCCTGAAGATGCCAATTTTATTTGTGGCTGCTTAGTGCTTAATTCCTATTAGCTCATAAGCCAAAGTATGAGCCTGGCCAACCACATACCTTTGAAAACGTTTATCATTTGAGTTCACTTAACATCTCTGATGTAAAAAAAAAACTATTAAAAACTATGAAAAAAGTATTTGACTATAAATCCTTTATTTACGAGACAAAGCTAAAAGAATGTTCCTTATAATACGCTTCGCACAACGATTTAAAACAGTAGTTATGTTACATCTATAAAGGATGTATAGTGAAAAAAAATCTACTACAGTCAGCCTGCTAAATTTCAGCTGGATTTAATCACGGGAAAATGGTAATAAAACATATTTTAATATTTTGTGCAGCGCCGGACAGAATAGTAAATTTAAGCATTAATATGTACAGATCGGGAATGTATTTTTTTAAAGTATCGTCAATACAATACACACAACACTGCGCTACCGGAATGTACTAAAAAGGTACTATGACACCCCAAAATAATCATGTTACATAGAGATAAATAGAGATAATCCAAAAATTCCTATATTTAATTACAATACAGTCGATTAATCCGAAACTTTGATAGATCATTTTGATCGTCGTCACGAGTCTGAGTGCAAAATTTCAGCTCGATTGCATACGGGGAAGTGGGTTAAAATTGATCCAACGTGTTTTCGGCACACAATCAAGGCATCAAGCAGACACCATGATTTAATTAAAGATTTTTTAAAAAATGATTCAAAACATATTTCTAGCGGTTGATATTTTTATAAAATTTTATTAACTATTGACTAAATATATTTTTCCCATGACCTCATGCTCGTAAGGCAATCTAATATTTCCATTAAAACTTTCTCGGGGCTTGGTAGACTTGGCGGCGCCCTTCTCCTCTCTAAGACAATCTTTGGACTTTATTTTTAAGCCATAGTCATTCATCAATATTTTTATTTGGCTTAACGTGGGCTAAATCACACGAACTCATGTTGAGACGTAAGTGCACTATAGACTTCGACTTTTCGGTTGCTTTCTCTTTGTAAAATTAGTTTTGTTTTAAGAGCCACTTTCTGTGAGGTATCGAGTAGGGAAAGGATTGTTCGTGAATTGCCGTATCTTCTTTTATGGAGATTAACAAAAAATCATGTTAAGCATGGTACCTATTGGAATTCAGGACGTGTTAGCGCATTTTCGTATTATGTATCAGTACTTATGTTAGATATCAGAATTATGTAGTTATCAGTAATTGTGTTTAGATTTTAGACATATTTTTATGAATTTTCTTGCGTAATGAATATACCTGACATTTTTTTTATTTAAAAGTCATTTCTTTACATTTAAAAAAAATATTATTTTCTCTTTAATCCAACTACAAGTCACCACAAATGATGACGTAAAACTCTCTAAACTTTTACACATATTCTAATGACGTCAACTAAAAAAAACAACTAACTATTTTGCACCCTTTCGCACTACTCTTCAATGCTTGAAGAATTGTGCATTCGACTTCCGGCAATGGCGGCCGTTCTCTGCGCTAGTGTTATCCTCTCGATTCGAAATATTTTTTGGTAGTTTTAACGGGGTTTTTTAACGGATCGAGTAACTGAGTGTTGATGCACAAATGGCAGGTCAGGACATACAAAAAACATATATACCTCATGGGTCTAGGACTTATGGATGCTGTGATCAAGGGTGATGACAGACGGACGGACGGCCGGACAAAACGGGTGCAATAGCGATTTCGACATCTCGAAAATGCGCTAAAAATGAATGATCAACGACATCAAAAAAATAAAATAAAATAAAATACATGCTGATGTGCCTGCATTTTCTTTAGCTGCCTGGCATATTCAGCGACAAATAAATTGAGTAGGACGCATGTATTTTAAAAAAAATTAATTGGATGAAATAAATATGTAAGCCACTGACCCGGAATAAGAACATTGTGAAAATCTTTGGACAGCGCGTTGTAAGAGAAGAAAGATTCCAAATATTCCGAGTAGCATGGGCTGTAACAATCGCATATGCTATCCTTCAGGGCCTCGTAAAGTTCTAGATTGGTTGTTAGATATAAAGATTAAAACCATCACCTCCATTCTATAGCAACAATAAATGCAATTTGTTTAAAAACCTAAAAAAAAAAATCACCAATAATTACCAATAATTTGACTTCTGATAAAATCGCCTGACCTGCAATTTTTTCAATTACAGTAACAGTACATATAACGTATTTTTAATTGTAGCACCCGTTATACACACGAAAGGGTACAAAACAAGAGGGTGCCCGAGCAACAAAGTTGGTCATGCTTTCAGCAGCAGGTTGCCTTCCCCCCACTCACCCAAAAATACAACCAAAAAAAATCAATAAATTATAAACTCTACGTGTATTTATCTGTTTATTATAGAGCCCGGAGGGGCATCACCAGAAAAGTGACCACCCGAACAGAAAAGATAAAGTTGGTGCTCCGGTAACTGTCCGATCAGCTGTAGCAACGGGGTAACCGGGGTGCCAACCCCCCCCCCCCAAAAAAAAAAAAAAAAAAAGATTAAAAATGCTGAGTGTTACAGAAGATATAGAAATTATTTATGAAGCATCTGTTAGGGGTTAGGTCCATGCCACAGTTAATTGTTGTATCTTGAAGCCTGCAGTCCACTTATAACCTGAGAATATCAGTAAAGAAGGGAATGGGTACAATTATTAGAATCCGATAGTTTCTAGGGAAATCTACAATATAGAACCTAATGATAAAAGCATATGTAAAATATGCATACAATTCTGACAATTACCTTCAAAAACAAAGATACCATCGAAACAAAAATTAAGAAAGGGTTCTATAATGAAGATATCCGACGCGATGTAACCTATATTTTTGACAGAGGTATCCTTCAGTCAAAATAAAATGGCACATCCTTATGAAATTACTTTCAATAAAACTATTTTCGTTATCAAGTAGGATCATTTCCTGTACCTTGCCCCAACACATAAAATATTTCGTGAGATTAAAAAAACAATACAATCTCTTATTTGTTTAATTTAAGAAGAAAAAAGTTTGTCGTATCTTAAAAATAAAAATATAACAAGATACGTTAAGGCCAAGACAAATAAAATATAAAGTAGCGAAAGTAAGACAACAAACTATTTGCTTAGACAGTGCAGGTATTCAGTACCATGATCTACCTTCCATGACTTATCTATGACATCCTTCAGGAACGATATATAACATGATCTACCTTCCATGACCTACCTATGAAATCCCTCAGGCACGTTATATACCATGCTCTACCTTCCATGACCTACCTATGAAATCCCTCAGGCACGTTATATGCCATGCTCTACCTTCCATGACCTACCTATGAAATCCCTCAGGCACGTTATATACAATGCTCTACCTTCCATGACCTACCTATGATATCCCTCAGGCACGTTATATACAATGCTCTACCTTCCATGACTTACCTATGAAATCCCTCAGGCACGTTATGTACCATGATCTCCCTTCCATGACTTACCTATGAAATCCCTCAGGCACGTTATATACCATGCTCTACCTTCCATGACCTACCTATGAAATCCCTTAGGCACGTTATATACCATGATCTACCTTCCATGACTTACCTATAACATCCTTCAGGAACGTTATGTACCATGATCTACCTTCCATGACTTACCTATGACATCCCTCAGGCACGTTATATATTGAATAAAACTACACACGGGAGCATCTGCAGAAGAAGAAACACAACAGACCTAGATGTGTAGGCTGCCATCCTAACTCTCTTAAGACATTTTGAACGTATTGTTTGAAAGAAACAAGTTTAAGTTTTGAAGACTTATCATAGAATTCTATTTTTTAAATTTATGTGTGTGTGCATCCCAATAAAAATAAAAAGTTCAAATTTATTATTCATCATCCAAATTTAAAGTATTATACGAATGATCAATGTAAATCACATGTCCTACAAGATCATATACACTTATATGTATATTTCCTATGTATGTGTATTTTATATAAATGAGATTGCTAAAATCTTTTTTTAAATGAAATTGTTCTCTATTTGCTAAAATTGTCAAAGGGAAAATGACAAAAGAATGAAGACTGTAACTTGGACAATGTGATATATTATATGCATGTCTATATCTTGTGTTTATTATCATCTGTATCTCGTCAGCACTTTGTCCTAACTTTGAAACGGGTCAGACTGTGAGTCGAAACATCACCAGTGGTTATTCTACTATTCCAAACTCTAATTCTTGCATTGCTTTTGACCGATTTTTTAAAAAATATGTCAAAAACATACTAATTACAAATATCACTTGTCGTTAAAAGGTATTCAAAAAAATGTATTACCCTGTATAACGAAGACCCCGTAATCAATGATTTGATCATCATGTGATTATTGTAAGTTAAAAGGAATGCGATGTTGTGTTCTTCAAAATAGGGAAACTTTATAGTTTTCAAGGGCGAATCATCGCAAGACTCAGGATGATTAATGTGTAAATTAATATCGAAAATTAGAATCCATATTTTTAAGCTGTAGAATTAATTCAACACCATGAAAGAAAAGTAAATAATTTCATTTAAATTAACTTACTTCCTGGCAGGAAAAAATCCTTGCATCCACATTTATTCACGACGAATGTCGCGTAACAATCCACCTGACATGTGGCCATTGAGTTCTTGTACCTTCTCTCAGTCACATAATCATTGTCACTGTTAACACAGTTGTCATAGGGCCAGCCGGCACGCTTCTCCTAGAGTAATATACAATAGCGAGACAATCGTTTCAAAATATGATTAAATTTTGTTTAAAGATGTTTTTCTTTGATTCAGTGTTTAACTAGCATAGTTTGTTCATACAGAAATTCATTTAAGTTTTTAATATGCTTCATGGAATATTCAGAAATATTACGACAACGTTCCACAATCCGCATAGAAATTTGTAGATTTCCACCCAGTTAAATTAACATCATAAAGTCTCTCTATTTAAACTCAAACCGACAGGTTAAAAGAAGATGATAAAATAAATATTTGTCCTAAACCAAAAAATGCAAATGATTGTGTTATACGACAAATCTAAAAAAACACAACAACTGCGAATAATAATATGGGTCAAAAAGCAAAGTGTTAGAAGAAATAGAATTTGCAGACGACAATTAAACGCTTCAGGCTCAGATGCGAAGACCTTTTTTTAAAGTCTTTTTAAATCGACCATTCGGCCAGCCTATCAACACAAACAAAATTGAAATGATTTACCTTACAAATAAATAAATTTAAAAAATGGATAACATCTCTATAAGTGAACACTCTCTCCAACTCACATACCTAGGTAGTAAAATTTCAACATCAGGAGAAGAGATTCAACAACAAAAAACAAACAAAAAACAAAACGTTAACTCTCGACAATGATCAGCAGAAACACCATACTAAAGATCCACAACGCCTCAGTGATGGCAGACTTAACTTTTGACTTTAAAAACTTGAAGTCAACAAAGTACTAGATATACAACTCAACGCTTTCCAAGTAAATGCCTTTACAGAATCTTACAATTACGATTGTCTGATGTAAAAACATCTGTATAAACGAGGGAACTTTATCTGGTCAAAGATACTTAGCATCTACCAAACAAAAGATGGTCATACATCGGCCATGTTGCTCCTAGGGACATCATGAGATTACCACTAAAACTCTCTCCAATGGGACACATAACTGTGAGATGACACAAGGCAGAGAATTTCGATGCAGAACAAATTCCCCAAGAAATTAAAATTCTAGATTTTGAAACACTCCAAGATCTTCACAAGGCTGCAACAAACGAAGAGAACTCGAGGATACAAAATCCACCACATGACTCTTCTAGACCAGCAGGAGAAATCAACAAAAACCAACACGATCTTTTTTAGCCCTGCTGTTAACTAAAGTAGTTAAATGTTTAAAAGGGACATTGATTTGTTGTAAAAGTTACACTGTCCTTGTCATAACCAACGTTGGGATCTCAAAATGTTTTAAAACCCAATTTATGACATGCTAGCAACAAGGCCCGTCCAATGACGGGAATAAGTGTATGGTGACCTGTGAAGTTAACGGTAGTACATCACAACATACTCACATCAACTGAATCCCAAATGGAAAGGAAAAGTTACCAGTCGTCTTTTCAACCAGGGGCTTTGACCAGAGACCCTACCTCCCACGACACCGTGGTCTGACCAGAGACCCTACCTCCCCTACCTGCTGGTAAACTAGTGATTGGATGTAGGAGTTTGAGGTACCAATTTGCTATCGAGACTCACACAGACAACTGCCTTTTATTTTTATAGAAGATTTGAATTAGATAATTTCATTGCAAAAAATTTCCAATTTGTGTGTCATCTTGTTTTCTACCAAACGTAGGACCAATACGTAGGACGCAATAATATTATGTACAGAAGGAGCGTCTGTAACATATAAGATAAACGAAAGTAATTCCAATAGTTGTGGGTATTGAATGCGTGTTGTTTCACGTGACACAAGTGATAGTAGGTTTACTAAGGCGTTAGACATAATTTGGTGAGTCTTCGTAAAATGATATTATTGTAGACCGAGGTATAAATTAGAACCGTGTAAAGAGGAATTTTAACTTTGTAAGATTTACTACCTCACACATTTTTTTTTTAAAATTTAGTGACAGTGTTAATTCCAATATTTAACCTTTTTCAGCTCAAGGGCGACAAATGTATAACTCCCTGCGGCTATGGCTTGTCCTTTCTGTTCCAGTAACGGGTAATCCCGTTTATTCTGCGCAAAAATATGTATTCCTGATCCCAGCCTTGGTCCAGCCATTCGTTCGTACTCTTCAATGTTGAGAATGAGTTCAAGCCCATGAGATGAACCTTTGAGAATGTCATGTTCTATTATTATGGTCATATTTAATTGGGAGACTTTTATGCTAAAGAGGTGGTACTGAAAATGGTTTTTAAAAACATACATTCACTTTTGGATGTGGATGAAAGACTGTTGACGTATATTATCTTCTGAAAAGTCAATCAAAGCTACCCAGATTTTTTGAAAATAAACATTTAGAGCGTTCTAAAAGCCATTTTTTCCCTTCAAAAATAACAAAAAATAATAACAATAAAATATCACAATATAATGTTTTGGCCGACGGTTTGTGAGTTTTGAAAGGAACGCCCCTGGAATTCATCCACAAAAAACAATACTAGCAGCTTGTGTAGCTAATACAGTCGTAGCAAGAAACGGAACGCCAAGTATAAAATAAGAATTGGTATACTTTTGTCTACCTGTCGATGAAGCTTTGAGAGAGCTGGGGTATTCCGGACCATTGAAAGTAAAGCACAGTCCATAGTCTGTTAACACAGTTGAGAAATTTCTGGCATCGCATTCCTTTTTACCGTTCCATTTACAGCTAAAAGCAAAATACTTAAAAATATTACAACTTTAAAAAGGGGACACAGAGTTGGTGGATTAAATAGACGCAACACTGCCACCGAAAAGTATTGTTGCTTTTATCATACAGTTAAATACACGTAATATATTACTTAAGAGCTTTTTCAGTCATTAAACTAAATAAGCGTCCATATCAAGTGTCCTTTCGGTAGCATATTTCTTAAACGTCGATAACCTGTAGCGAGAACCTCAATTTTCATGTTAAAATAATATTGTTCAACATGTTTGTGCTAAGTAAAATTTCCTAGCGGCAGTACAATGATTTTTTCTTTGCGGGTTTTGTTTTAAAATGTGTTTCAATTTACTTTTATGCACATCAAGAAATGGGAAAAGTTAAGAGGATGTTGATTACTTTATGTTAAGGAAGATGACCAACTTATTACATAAGATTAATTTAATAATTAACTTGTCTTCAACATTTCAGCTTCATTGCATAAAAAAACTACAACTGACACCAAGATACATCTACAAACAAATGTTAAAATTCCAGGTCTTGATTTTTATTTGTCCTAGATCGTTAACCGCTGGATCCACACATACAATTATTTTAAACCTGTTGACGTGAGACAATGAAACTGGATATTTTTGGAATCTCAAGAGTCTGGTCTATTTCACAATAAAAGTATGCTGTAAAAGAATGTTAAAGTTATCTTATCTTAAATATACAGACGCTCCTTCTATACAGAAGATAATTTCGTCCACAGACCATGAGAGATGATCTGTTGGCAAGTGATGCAGCGGTCACAGTCCACGGCTATAGGGGTTCCACGCATTACCCCAGCCGTCTAACTATTGTCTAGTTAGGTACCCATTCGGAGCTGGGTGACTCGGGGACTCCTCAGGCCCCGAGAGCAAATCCTAACCTTCGCGTAGATTTGAACTCATGACCATCGGTACGACAGTCAAGCGCGCTACCTCTCGACCACATGATCCAGCGGAAAGATATAGTCTCAAAGATAAATTTCAAATTCAAATTACTTTAAACCTGATGTAGTAAGACAATGAGCCTAGATATGCTTGGCGTCTAAGAGTTGTTATTAGTCTCACCTCAAAAGCATGTTCTCAATACGATTGCCGGCCTTGTAGTACAGCTGATCAAATGTCATGTTAGCCACCCCAGCATCGTACACGTCCTGCAGTGTTAGATCTCCGTCAAACATTTTATTGATCACAGTCATCAGGCTGTGGTTTAGCGCTGCGGAGATTCTGTTGAAATTTAAATACCATATATACGATGATTGATATCATTGAAAGTTTTCTGTTAATGTCAGCTGCAAAAGTCAAAAATAATTCTTAAATTTTTCCAACTATCATTTTTATCTACCAGTATATAGTCCTGTTTTGTAAGCAGTGCACTTTATTTTTTTTCAACAATGAAAGAAAAAGTAAAAGTTTTTAACGCTAACGATGCTAGAGGACATGAACATTAAAAATATTGCAAACTAGACAAGACCAGTGGCGTAGCAAACACCACCGACTGGCTCATATATAGTTCAAAGAAAAAAAATGGCGGGAGAGAACGGATACAAACAGCAGCACGAAGAAATGGGAACGCCGCGAGTGAACGCGAGACACATTGTTTGTCTCGAAATATGTCCCCTTTTTTTTGCACCACCTCGCTTACCAACCATAACTGTGATTGGTAGACCATAGCCCGTGTCATTTGTAAATCTTGTTTGTTCGTGTCTTGTGTTTGTCCTATTTTGTGGTGAATTATATAAATAAAAATACTTTTAAAATCTAATTTATTCAAGTTCAATGTAATGGTGAGAATTTAACTCATTATTCATCTATATTTGTAATGAAAGGAAACATATCCAGTAGTGAAAATACATTCTAAAAAGATGGGTTCTGCAAGATCACCTACTTATTTAGCTCAAATTATCAAATGCACCAAGTTTGGTAGAGCTATACATAGTGTACTCACCTAAAAAGGTTGTCATTGCAAATTGTGATGGCCGGGAATTCGGCGAAGTTTGTGTAGATTTTATTGACGTAGGTGGTGGTTTGTTTTTTCATAAAGTGATCGTACTGCACGAGGCAGTGTAAGGTCACGATACCGAAACACGAGACTACCAAACACAGCCACAGAAACCTTTAGAAAAACAATACATTATGATTGTTAAAACAGAAATAGCGTAGTATTTTTCTTTCATGTTATTTGTTTTCAGTTTATTTCTTAAGATTGATTTGAATCTCCAATAATTTTTACTTTTAATACCATTGTTGGTTCTCTCCTCAAACAACAGGTACCCCATTTCGCAATGTCACTATTTTTTCCACACGATTACGGTAAAAACGAAATTTTACTGAAGAAATAACAAGTAAGAACTCTACCACAAAGTTGTTGAGCCGTCCATAAGGGGTACCCACAATTCATCGTCGGCGTCCGCGATTCCACCAAGGGCATACGCCACCTAAACGAGACCTACCTCCAGGCATATCTATCCTATGACATCTTCTCCAGGATCATCCAGTTATGGACAATTCTCTCAATATCTGCCTCTAATTCGCAGCGCCAAGTGTTTGTTGGACGTCCTGTTTTACGCTAACACCGGGTGTTGCCTTGTATTAGGAGCAGGTTTTCTTAATGATTGAGCAATCTACCTCTATCGCCTCTGAAGAGTCTCTTCCTAAATTTCTGCTTTTTCCGCTGCAACAGCTCGTGGCTGCTTATTTTGTCCGGCCAGTGAATTCTGAGAATCCTTATTAAACAATTGTTGATAAATGACTGGATTCTGGGTAGGTTTCCTGCCGTTGTTCTGCCCGTCTAGGTTCCATATAGCAGCACAAGTTTAACCATAGCGTTAAAAAATCATGCTTTTTGGCATTCAATTAACTAATCTAGTAACTGAGATGGTTATTCTATTTTTAGGAATGAAATTATTTTAAGAAATATTTTATTTTCTTCCGACATTTGTGATTATGTGTTGAAGGATCACGGTAATGACCAGCTCATAAATCTGCGATGGGTTATTCACTAGGGAGGCGCTGTGTTTAAGTTTGTTGATTTGGATAACATTCTGATGATTGTGAATCTCATTATCCTTGTCATTTGCGCGAATGCTTTTACCCACCGCCAATTCATACTAATTCTTCATACAAATGTTTCATCGGCTGAAGATATTCTATACCAACCAGCGTTTGTTGGTTGTCTCAGGAAGAAACATCTCGCCGTGTTCAGTTGCTACGATAAAAAATACTGAAATTTTATGCTACGGAAAACAAACACTACCCACTGCAGAATCAGGCAATCTTAATATCTCTAGCCTTCTTTGTAGATTTGTTATTTTATACCAACTACCTCAACGAGTCTCTGCAAGGCAAGGAACTAGTTTTCATCATAAACAGAAGAGTAAAGATTCACTTTGATAATTGTCTGCCACAAAGTCATATCCCCCAGCTCCATCTCTTACATTTCCCGCAACTCACCGCTCTAATAGAGGGCCATGAAATAAGAAAAGATGAAATCCCGGCTACGTACTTTTCAGGCGTCCTTGAAGCGATGCTGCTGGAATTCGCAGAACGTTTTCAGGATTTCGATAAGATCTCAGAAATATGAGACTCGTTGCTATTCCCCATTTGGTTGAGTCAGGGAGTGTACCGTTGGATGTTTAAAATGGAACTGATCGAACTAAAAAAAATAACACCCAGCTTGTGAAGAAATTCGAGGAAAGAAACGATCTACTGGAGACATGGAATGTAGCTGTGGAGTATCCCAAGCGAAATAGAAAGAAACACTTTAGTGCTGTTTGGAAGCACTTACATGTGCAAAGCGTCATTTTCACGAATGAAGTATCTCAAAAACAAATATCAAGCCCGACTAATTGACAACAATCTGGTGTCAGGAATACGACTGATGATCTCCAGCGGGTGCCCGGGCTTTCCACAAACATCCAAGAGCAAGGCAGCCAATAATTTCTGGACTTCTAATTCTAAGTTACACGGGCAGTGTTAGTGGAGCAGCTTATCACTTATTCAATTATCGTGTTCTCAATGTACTAATGGTAATTTACAATGGCCCAGAGGTTGACCACCCCTTTACTAATAGTAATATGACCGTTATTAATTCTACTTATATTTTATACTACACTGTTTAAGTACAATTTAAAATATAATAATTTTACAAAACATTATCTTAAGCATAAAGAGTTTATTTCAATAATTTGTTTTTAAGGAAACGCTCAGGAAGTAGACTATATTTCGTGACACTGGCAATCACGTGATCTGATCAAAACCTGATGTAATTTAGTGTGATAAGGGGCCAACATAAAATACAGCACGCTATTTTTGACCATTTTAACTCCCCCCTCCCCCTGTCACAATCTCGGAACCCCCTCCCTCCCCAAAGTACGTCACTCTTTCGTACAAAAATATATTTTTTATTAATAAAATAATTAAAATTTAACATAAAACACCGTGACGTCACACATGGCCGGACACCCCTTCCCCCTGTTACAAACTGTCACACTTCCTTACACCCTATCTGGAGCGTGACGTACTTTATGGACGGCCCCTAAACTATATCTATGTCTTTTTCAGCTATACAATTTCATATCCTTGAATGAAAGAAATGTTGCTGTATATTTTTTAAAATGTTACCTTAATTTTTTTACTATGTATTTTGCTTCGAGAATATTTAAGCTTTGTTCAAAAAAATAAATAAATAGACATGCTTAATGCTATTCATTGTAATCAGTTTCCAGTCAGAGACTATCCTTAGAATGGAAGTATTCATAGATAGGTCTATGTAGCCACGCATTTAAGCTACTGAGAAAGATTAATACTTTCCCTGATGTAAAATGCCCACAATTTAAAAAAAAACACAAAAACAAAAAACACACACACACACACACAAACAACAAAAAACACGAAAAGAAAAAAACAACAACCTGTGCAGATATGCATATTAAACCGTCAGCAGACTTGCCTGCGAAACAAACATGTATTGTTCGCCAGTACATATCTCACTCCGTGAAACGTCGAGATGTCGGAAAATTCGTGGAGAGCCTTAACAACCAGGGACCATCTTCCGTTTTTTCCCCGAGGTGCCTCAGAATACTTATTGGGTATTTTGCTCCTGTTGACGGCAGAGAATTTCCTGGTAGAGCGGCTCCCAAAACTACGAGTGTCACGATTAGATCTTGTCGTGTAGAGAGTTTTACTCTGGGAGAGTTTTTCTGCAAAACGAGTTGAGGTTTCACTATGGCATGACAATAGGGAAATGTAACAGTTTAAGATAGATAACATACATTGTTTTTTTAATATAAAAATTAAATTCATTACATCTTCGGTGTTTTACAGAGGTCTTAAGTTACTTAAGTTAAGAAATTTATTAACTATAAGAAAAGTATATTTTAGATGATTAAATTTTTTAAAGAATCAGCCAATTAACCGCCATCTCTACTTTTTCAGGGAATATATGTGAACATTGTTTTGTCTTCTCTTGTCGTGTCTATGCAGACGCTCCTATGTAGAAGGTTATTGCATCCACTTACTATGCCGGTCTGTTGGCAATTGACGCAACGTTCACAGGTCACGGCTATAAGGATTCAACGCATTACCCAGCCGCATTTGCTAACTAGTATTATGTACCCATTCGAAGATGGATGGACTCAACACACTTTGCCCTCTCATGGATTTGAACCCGTGACCATCAGTCGTTAAACCAGCAGAGCGCGAATGCCACTGGACCACTATTTGGAGCATCACCGCCTTATTTTTCTTAATTTTCAGTGGAACAATGTCAAGGTTAAGATATTTTATACTGTTACTTGCTAGTATTTTTAATTCTTTCCAGTTCTCTCTCTTGAACTCAGAGCCCATTTTCTTTTGCCTGTTCGTGTTATTTGTCTTGTGGCTGCTCTGTTAGTCTCTATCCAACACCGTATCATTTAACTATATTAGTTTCCTATGGACGTTGACTTTAGTTACAATTTCAGGCACTGTTATCTTATTTTTCACAAATGGCACGTAATGATTAATTTATGATATTTCTGAGAAACATTTTGCTTAACAAGGTCTCTGACAATACGTGTCAACACTTTTTTGGATTTTTTAGCGAATTCTATTTTTCTATTAGGTTAAGTGTCTCACCATCATTTTCGAACGCCTCTGTAAATTCATTTTTGTTTTACAAAGTCCCGCCAACAAAAATGGCGCTTATAAAACCTAGTAATAAGGCTAATAATGTACACATTATGTTCAGTTGCGGGCTTATCTCTGAATTTAGTTCAAAATATCTCTTCTTTAAAAAATAAAAATACAACGAATAATTCACTGCAATTGGCAATAGGAATGTTATAGCGCTGCTACTACCCTTTAAAAACTGAATTCATGTATTTTATTTAAATGTTGATTGGTATCACAAAGTTTAAATAAATAAATAAACATTCACCTGGTAAATAAGATTTTGACAGTGGCTTGGCGGCCATCCAAGGTCGATGCGTTTTGGCAGTGGTTCCCATGACAACTGATCATCTATTTGGTCAATGTGATAAGTGATTGCATTATCTGGTAACCCTTAAAAAATTTGGGGAAAAACTGAATACAAGCATAGATATTATATACCTCAGACTTAAAATAACCCTCGTCGTTGAAATGTTTAATGTTATATTTTATGGAAATTAGTATCTTCGTTTGTTTTCTTTTTAAAAATTTATGTCTCATACATTTTCATTATTTAACTCTCAAATTAATTTTCTTACATATTTATGAATTATGCTTTTCTTCAAATTTGCAGGGCATTAGCTAAGTGATGGGAATGTATTTTTTTCAAATCGGTGGAACTCTACAAGATACAACAATCAGGCTGGATCACCCACGCTTCACATTAAAAAAAAAAAAACTAGAGAAAATTTATGGACAACGTCAAAGGAAGTCCACAGATTCACTCAATTCGTCATATTTGTAAAAGGTAATTAATTTATGCACAAAGGCCTTAAATTATGTGGCATATTAGTTTAAGTATTTTAAATGAGGTTACAATTAATACTATCATTTTGATATGGATGTGTGACATTGTATAGTTAAAATGTTTAGTTAAAATAATTTACTTAAACTTTTTAATAGAGGTAGGGTCTTGAAGAGCGCAGGTTCGGGTCTGCAGAATTCTTCCACGAGTAGGACGGAACAGGTAGGATTATATTTTCTTTATTTGCAGCTCCATAGCAACATTAAAAACCTCTTTTGATTACACGTTTTAAAAAAGAGAATCTTTTCCAAAATTGAATATGATTAAAGGAAGTCCAAATCAAACACCTACAGGCAATACTTTTTCACCCTATTAAATCTAGATTAAGATCTGTTGAGGAAAGTTTGGAAAAGCGCTGTAGCTTATGTTTTAAAAACTGTAAAATCATATATCCCATAAAACCCTAATGCAAAACCATTATAGGATATTTTTACTTAACATTAACACAAAAGAACAGGTTTCTCCTTAGTGACTATCAATAAATTTTCCTAAAAGATTCTAAAAGACAATTTGGATATAAGCATATTAAGGCAATCAGCATGAAAAAGTAGAAAGGATAATTAGACTACTTCTTACTAAATAAAGAACTAATTTTAAATGTTGGCTATAAGTCTTTTGAATTATGAAATATGTTTTTCATGCATATTATTTGCCATCATGGAAAGAAAATCTTTTTGCTTTAAATATGAACAAATAATTTTTCAACATCTTCAACACATTCATCTAATTAAAATGACTGAAAATTATGAATCGGTTTTATAAGTTTTATTGAAAGAAAATGATATTAATAAAATCGGTATATAAGTTTGATAGTTTCCTTTTTAAGATTCTCCAAGTAAATAATAAGTAATTTAAAAATATGGATTTAGAAGTTTATCTTTAAAAATTTTAATAAAGAACTGATAAATTTGTCAAAAAAATTAATTAGGGCTGTTTCGATTAATTTAAATTTAATCGAATACTCTTGAAAAATCACCGAATAATTAATCGATAATTTTGATTAAAGTTGAAAATAAGATATATGACGTCATTAAACTGAAAATTGCATGAAATGCCCATAACTTACTTAAGTATTTAATTAATTTTTTTAATTTTCTAGATATATTTAAATATAAGTAGTTCGATTAAATTAGTATCAATGGATTTTAATTTTGTGATTGTTCATTAAGTAAAAACATTGTTTTTTAAATATCATTTTCCTTATAAAAACTGCTTATTTTAAATCTGTCGGTTTAAGTATATTTTTTTTACTGGAGAATTTTGTACGTAAAAAACCACAATTGTTATTTAATTATTAATAACTAATTAACTAATTATTTATTAATAAATATACTATTTTTAAACAACTTTTCTATAATTCTAATCGCCTTTTTTATTGATTAAAATAATAGACATTTTACCGATTAATCGAGATATTAATAGTTAATTTCCGCAGCCTAAAATAAATCACTTCAATACTTTCACTTTCATCCATTTTTATTGTATACAAGTCTGCTCATCTCTCGGTTGTCACAGCATTACCTTCCTTCCGGTGTGGGTTAATAATATACCATCCAAGGTGCATCGCCGTGGACTGATTGTTTCGGTACGTTCGTGCGTAAATAAAGAAGCGCATATTTTGTAAATAATTGTACACATTTTTTGTGTAAACATTTGTTAAATTCGAAATTGAGTAAACAAATAAAATTTGATAAAGATAGATTCCACTGTCACCGTTTCAGTTAGCATATTTTTTTTGGGGAAAAAATCCAGTAGCTCTACAACCTAAGGTATTTTTAAAAATTTGTTTAAGTTTATATTGATTTAGTTCCGTCAAAAGAGCATTGCGGTTGTATAAAACATTTTCTAACTTAGTGTAGATATAGTCATTAAAGCATTGGAGTAGATCTATATCTCTGTGAAAATTTTGAGCTCATTCTTTTAAAAAGTTATATTTATTGAAAAAAATGTTATTAGTCACAACAGTTATATTATTGTTTTATTATTAGGTACATCTTCTTACAAAACTTAATAAATTTATGGTCCTGACGTGTCAAAGTTTGAATGTTATTTTTTTCCTAAAAATATTTACTATTTTTTATTAAGTGACTTATTAAAGACAATTTGCCGAGTGGTCTGTTTTCCTTCTAAGATAGCGAAAGTACTGTGATAACCATTCATTTTACTTTCAGATTAATTTTCTAATTTGACAAAGGGAGCGTCTATTCGCAATCGATTGCGAATAGATTTCAAACCCTATTCGCAATCGGCGCGTGCTATAAATAGCCTAGGCAATCGATTGCGAATAGTCACTTTAGTAGCATTGTTTATAAAATGATGTTTATAAAATTGAAGAGTTACAAGTATTCACTGCGCCTTTCATTGAACCTCCGATTCTATATGTGCATTCAAACAATCTCTAAAATCTATCACTAAACCTAACCCAAAACCCTAAATACTATCACTAAACCTAACCCAATCCTAAAAACTATCACTAAACCTAACCCAAACCCTAAAAACTATCACTAAACCTAACCTAATAACTATTACTTAATTAACGTAACCCTAAAGTCTATCCCTAAACCTAACATCAAAACAAACCATTTTTAAAAAAATGAAAAATCTTATTCATTATCAATCCATGTAGTATTGTTTGAAAAAAAAAAAAAAAAAAAAAAAAAAAAAATTGGCATCAATAAGAAATCGATCCCCGGACCTGCGATGTAGCGTACTATCTTACAATCAATATGACCACACAGCCACACATCACTACTGAAATTTTTAACCTTATAAAAATAATGTTACCAAGAATAGCAATAACCGGAAGTGAACGATTGCCTAGGCTATTTATAGCACGCGCCGATTGCGAATAGGGTTTTAAACCTGTTCGCAATCGATTGCGAATAGTCACTTCGTTTGACAAAATGTATGTCAAAACACAGGCTTAGGCATAATGATTTCAATTACTTTCAATAACTTTATGTTGTCAGTGTTGAATACCTCCCCACCTCAATTTTACAATCTCTGCATTTTTTAGAACCGTTGAGGGTAGGGGTAGGTCCATCAACGCAACAGCGACGCTGTCCTTGAGATGGACAAAGATCCATGATGGACCATGGAATATTCCGTAGCGTTAGTATAGGTTAGGACGTGGAGATTGGCCGAACTTTCTCGAAGTCATGCATGTCAGCGCGTGATTAAAAATTGGTACACGCCACTGATCAATCAGATGAGAACGCTTCGCCGAACCCACGCGAAACTAGACCCTTTATAAACTGTCTCTCAACCTTACAGCAGTCTCTTCTCAGAAATTCGCAGTACACCAGGGTCTGCGGTGTGACTGAACGAATACGAGTTGAGCCTAGCTGAAGTCTGTTCAGCTAGTTAGTTAGTGCTAGTTAGAGCTAGTTAAAGAAGTTACTAGAAGAAGCTAGTTAGTGGAAGTTGAAGTTGGAGAGCCCGTGTAGTGGCGGAGGAACCAGTGAGCTGCTATCTCAGACAGGAGATCAAGAGCAGAGGAGGGGAGCAGGTGGCCTTACCTTGAAACGAAGTCAGTGACCAGTGGGGAAGGGGCCGAATGCCAAGCGGACCACAGAGCGGAGTTACGCTTGATTGGCCAGACCGAAGCACAGCCTTTCAACCAGTCCTTTGGCCACGCCCAGTCCATGAAGGACGTGGGCATCATCACAAACTATTTGTATAATTTATCATAGACGTAGATATTGTAATTCATTATATGTTTATTAATTGAGTTTCCTGTATATATGTATATATATCTAATGCATTAAATATTTTATATCTTTATCACTTTCACGTAGGCGTTAGTTTTTCTAATTATTAATGATAAGCTTTATGTCGTTTTAGTTATATTATTATTATTATTATTATAGACTATAGAATAGTTAAAGTTAATTGTACCCTAGACACAATATTCAATAGTGTGGACCCGCTCTACATGCAACAGTCGGGCCACAGAATTCAACAGTTGGGGCTCTGCGTTTGTGCGAGCACACACCCATATTTCAACAGTCAGTTTCCCAAAATACATGAAATTAAAAACAAAGTCTGTAACGTACGTTGGTTACGATCTCTTGTTAAAGTGTAAATGTAATATAAAGTGGGTAAACAAAAGGTGTACAAAAAAATAAAACATACAAAAACAACAATAGCACTAAGTGGGACAAAATAAATTTTCTCATGTCAACAAAAATTATAGCGTGGTCTGGATACTAGTTGTGAAACACTTTGTGGACTCACACACATAAGAATTAAGTGTCCATCTCTGTTAACATAAGACCAAGCATCAAACTTATACCGTGTATTTCTTGAGCAGAATGACTGAGCGTACACAAGAAAATGTGACTTGTACGAACAATTTTCTAGGATATTAAATTCTATCGAACAAGGATGAAAGCATACAGGATATTAATCTCAGAAAACCAATTTGCTTGGAAGCAGCTGTGCAGCTTCAATGACAAATTTCACAGTACATGGACAGCATACCTCTGGTTTAGAGAAGGTTTTTTTTTTTAATTTTAAGTGCGGACCTAAGAAATTGCGTATCTTTCGTGCCTGCCAAGTTGACCTCGAGATACTTAAGAACAATTTCCAAATCATCAATCACCACACACTCGGGTCTTACATCCAAAGTTTATGAGCGTTTACCCTCTCATCAAGTTTATCCGTAGGGTATTAAGTGTATATTTAAAAGTCATTTTTGTTAAATAGTTTCACTTTATAAAAATTTAATAAGGATGACTGAATTTTTTATAGTTGATTAAAATGCAAACATTTGTTACCAGAGTTTCATATTTTCACTAAAGCATTGAACACGATCCATCAAATCAATTTTGGAGGATGTGTCAGTTATCTAAAATTCATCAATGCTTTTTGAAAAATAAGCCCTTGGAATATTTCTGCTTTTCGATAAAAATGGTAGGCAAATGATGTTAAACAAATAATCAATTAAGAAAAAGTATGAAAACATAATTTCAGCATGGAAGTTATTAGAGTGTTAAATTAAATTTTTGAAATAGCTATTAAAATATAAGTAATATAGGTAAAACTGAAATAATAATCATAAGCATATCACTATAAAAAATCAACTGGTAAATGACTTAATTGTTTACTCGTCATATAATATCTGGGATAGGTATGCGCATTTAAAAAAAAAAATATTTGTGATAGGTATGCGCTTTTTTTTTGGTAGAAAAAAATTGTTGCTTACCCTTGTAGATTTGTAATTATTTGTTAAACTCTACATTTTTTAATCACGAAGCTTTCGCTGTAAAAGAAAACATGCCAATTTTGATGCACGGGACTTTGTTATTTTATATTTTGCTCTAAATTCTCCAGGGATCTTATCTTGAACACAAGGCCAACATGTATGGAACAGAATAACTTCTACTGCGGGTCGTCAAGAAACCGTTAAGGCGACAATTAAAAGTAATAAGAGACGCAATTTGGCATGTGCTGCGACATGTTGCCTTACAAAAATCGTCCTTCAAGGAACTTTCGAAAGGTTAGTGGGGGGGGGGGTGTCAGAGTTCGACAGCGGAAAATTTGGCTTGACCACATAAAAAATTGGACATGGCTGAAGTTGAATGAACGAATGTCCGCCGCTCAAGTAAGGCAATTATGGAGATCGTTGTATGACGACGTGTCCATGTGCTTCACTCCACGACCACAAAGGTTACGGGATTGATGATGATATTTCTTCTGTAATTCTTAACAATGAACATAAGATGGAAAATTCTATTTTTTGGGTGTATATATTTGAAGATTTTAGAGAAATAACGCGTGGCTGACAATGCAATATGGAAACTAGGAATGACGTCTTCATTTGTTTTTATTTCCTATTGAAAGTTTAAAAAAAATTCAAATTGTGTATATTTTAACAGTGACACACACAAACATATGACGAAGTCCAAAATTTCAAAGATTGATACGATGCTGCCACCAATTAAAAGTGCCATGGTGCCTCCAATGTCACCTGCAAAAGATGGGCAAAATTCAGCAAAAGATGGGCAAAATTCAGCAAAAGATGGGCAAAATTCAGTAAAAGATGGGCAAAATTCAGCAAAAGATGGGCAAAATTCAGTAAAAGATGGGCAAAATTCAGCAAAAGATGGGCAAAATTCAGCAACCAACGAATAAAAAAACTGATGTGTACGAGAATAAGCTCTCGACAAATGTTTATTACGCACCACTAATTAATAACTACAATTCGAATTGTTTTAATAATGCATTAATATCGAAATAGACACTTATTAGAGTGTCAATAACGTAGTATATCGATTTTGTTTCTTCAAATTCTAAAACTTTATAAATAATCAATCTCAGTGGTGTCACTAGAGGGTGCGGTGGGGGCGGACCACCCCGTGAGGGGGTGACGCCACGAGCTCTCACCCCGGGTGACACCAACCCTGGTGACGCCTCTGATTCATCCCGTTTGTTGGTAAGATGTTTAAGATAATTAAACTTCAAACACCCCGACTGGTTACGCTTCAAGAGCTTGGGTATCAACTTGAACGTTCAGATGTATGTCTGAATGTGTCGCTGTTCAGCTGATACTTTGAAACAAAAAATCTTGCAACATTTCTGGTGTTCAGTTTCTGAACTTTAGACAATTGCACCTAGTCATGCGATTTTATTAAAGATTCAAGACAATGAACATGTGATTATTAGTGAAGAAAATATGTTGCCATCTTCCCAATGTTCAATATTGAATGTCAAATAGCAACGAATATATTTTTTAAAATTGTACATTTGACACTAGATGATTGAAATTGATTTGTGTTCCAAATTAGAACTTTTAAAAATGTATTGCACATGTAACAATTCAAATTTAACATGTAACTTGTTATTTAAGAAGGTAATATATATTTAAATACTTACTAATGAAATTATAAAAGCCAAAAGCCACCTGTTGCTCTGTTATGGTGTAGCTCATTTCAGAGAAGAAAATGTTGAGAAAAATGAAGTTTTTTCTGTGAGCAGAAAAGAGTGTACTTGAGTTAGCTTCACATTTTCTTCTAAAAGTAAAACTTTGATTAATGTCTATGATAGTAACAAGGGGGCGCGGTGGTTCAAGTGGTAGCGCATTTGACTGGCGAACCGCAGTAAGAATTCGAGTCACGGGTTCGAGCCGTGGTCATTGTGCTAACCACACAATCTAACCATACTCGTTAGTGGTCAATGAAACTTGTGAACGCTACTTCACTTGCCCCATAGACCTTCATGGTTTTCCTCCTTGTTTCTGGAAATAATAAGCAGATCCTTTCTATGTCGCATGTTATGAAGCTCACAGATCTAATAAGACTGAAGGCATGGAGCTTTTTTCCATTTACCATTGACCATTGACCATTTCCTAAACGCGGACGACATAACGCAAACGGATCCATGATAAAACCAGTAATGAAACCTGATGCAGATCTTGTCAAAGCTACAGACTGCATTCAAATCACTTACTCACAGTAAGACAAACTAAATACACGTATGTTGTTAAACTTCCACAAACGAGGGTGGAATAATAAAAAAAAAGTCTGGAAAGCAGTTTTAATGATAAAAGAAATTGATAATAACAATAAAAAAAATAATAAAACTAAATTCTGTTTGGTGGAAATTTGATGTTAGATCGCAGTTAGCCACCAAAGGCACAGATACAATGTTGTCAAGGATAAAATATGGGAAATTTTCCCCTCATTTTGACTCAAATTATCAGAAAATTCCTCTTAAAAAGCAGATAATTACATTAAAAAACAAAGGAATAAGACATCAGATGACAAGTGACATACAGAACAAAGAAATAAGTCATCACATGTCGAATGACATAAAGAACTAAGGAATAAGGCAACAAATGACAAGTGCCATTTTTGTTCGTCTGCCGTTATCGACGATGACCGTTCTCATATTTGTATTTGACCTGTGTCAGATCGTCACGCGTGTCCTCTGGTGGCTCATAAACCCTACGCTAGCACGAAATTGGTGTCCGCATGTCGGACAAGAGATCGAAGGGAACACTTCAGAAGGGTTTTGGATACGGTCCTTCCTGGCAGGACTTTTTGTCTTGGCAGCCTCTTGTCTATTAGCCTAACAGACGGCTGCGCCATTCCGTGTCATAGAGTGCCAGGTGGCTCGGTTACTTTCTGCTGCTTCCCAGTAGTCATGACTAATGTCAAAGTCCTTTAGAGATGTTTTAAGTGCATCCTTGCCTTGTTTACGTGGACCTTAGCGTGCTCTATGCCCAGCTGTAAGCTGACCGTAGAAAAGCCTATTGGAGAGGCGATGGTCGGGCATGCGCACTATATGCCCTGCCCATCTTAGTTGGCTCTGTGTGAGGCTAAGAAAGCATGCTGGGTAGTCCTGACCTGGCTAGTATTTTGGTGCCTGGAACATTTTCATGTCCTTTTACAATTAGAATCTTTCTTAGGCTTTTGGTGCGAAAGTGGTTCAGCAACCTCGTTAGTTTGCGGTTCAAGTTTGATATGTTTATAGCAAGAGGGCACTACAGCTCTGTATACATTTAGTTTTGTTTGAATTTTGATTCCCTTCTGTTGAAGACAACGTCATGCAGTCTGCCAAATGCTGCGTTGGCTTTGGAGAGCCTCGCTCTCACCTTTCATCAATATTGGCCTTCTGAAGCAGTGTGCTGCGAAGTAAAGCGGCTCACTGTGTTGACTTTGTTGCCGTTGATGATTTTGTTAGGCTCAGCATTGGATTTACCTCGAGCCGGCTGGTAAAAGACTTTTGACTTCTTTATGCTGATAGTGAGCCCAAGTGACATACAGAATAAACAAATAAGACAACAGATGAAAAGTGACATACAGAACTAAGGAATAAGACAACAGAAGAACGCTTGTTCAATAACTTAAGACTTTCAAAGATCTTTATCATTACCTGTAAAACTTTACATCAATGACGGCCTGGTTAGTAAATTTTGTTGCTTCCATTTGAATTTCTTGTACCAAGTCAAGATGCTTCGAATGGAGAGGTTTGATTAAATTTAAAGCGTTAAGGTCATCTATTGTCTTGCCTGTTTCATATAAAAGAGAATCTCTGTATTCCTTAGTGACCCTTAAACCATCGCCAATTAGCTCGAATGCATGGAATAAAATTTCTTTTTTGAAAACCTCTCCATACAATCTTTCGTAACATCCCAGAATGTCGTTAAGATCGTTCACATATTCGGCTTTTTGAGATGTTACTGATTCTTCCAATTCTGCCATCCAGCTGTGGACCTCTCTACTATTCAAGTTGCTGAATAATTCGGCGATTACGAATTTTGAAACGTTAAAATGCACTAAATAATCGTTCAAGACTGGAATGATTTGTAGGTACTCTTTGAAATGAACCTTGAATTCGTTGAAACTCCTGTGAGTGGTGTTAAGCTTATTGATATGATCAGATAGCAAATCTTTGCACGACTTGTTCATTTCAGTTATTTTATCTCGGGATTGAGACAGGATTTTGGTAGGCCATTCGATCATTTCTTTTTGTAAGATTTCCGCTGCTAGCAAATAGGCTGTGCACGCTTTAGAGTACTCCCCTGTCATTGTCTAGGGACGAAAGGAAATGGAAAGGAATTTAAGTATTGAACAAATATTCTTTTATAGTTGTTAAATAAAATTTTTTTTTTACAAAGTTTTCAATTAGATCATTGCGATATTTAACATTCAGCTCTAGGAAACGCTTTTGTTCCGAGTAAATATTTACGTTCATATCGTGTTAAAAATAAATTTAATAGGGGGTCAAAATAAATTCCTAGAAGTTAGATTTAATTGACTTTCTTATACAATAAGTTGGTTGAACTCATGTTATGTCTAGCAGATTGTGGTGGTTGTAAATTCACGTAATTTTGCCTCCCTTGTATACTGATAAATAGTAATGTAATCACAACAATAAGACCTATTTGTAATTTAAAGCCACGCATGGTATCAGAAGCGTAACTGCGTTTTCCGCGCCTTTGGCTATTTTATTTTTGGCGCCCTTGACAATTATAATCCGAGAGGTAGAAAATACTAAATATGAATAAATGGAAGGATTAGCCCTCGGCGTCCTTGGCAACTGCCCCGATGCCAAGTCGTTGTTACACCTCTGCCTGGTATATTGGAAATCTGCGTGAACGCCTTGCGGCAGCGTGACAACACTTTCTGTGCAAAAAGCTCGCCTGCCGCAAAAGCCTCCCCTGCTATGTTTAATTCTGGGCACTAGGCATACATGCGCAGTTATACAGGAGACAGTTTCAAAAGTAGTCAGTTTGAGTCCCTGTTAATGTCTAGATGTTTGACATTAGGCTAACATTCAGTATTTGTTATCTGTGTTGTTCATGCTACCATTTTGTTCTTATATTTTCCTGTCTGGTAGTACTTTTGTATGTCTAAGCTGCGTGAGCTGTATATCGCGTTTGATGGCAGCATTGATGAAAGCAATGATGACTGCTATGTAAACAGCTAGTGAATTAATTATAGTGTATAGCAGTGAAGATTCGTTTTGCTTAGAATGGCTATGCCTTGTGTGTGTGTGTAAAAGGCATGCTTAATTTGCACTTGCAAAATTGACAGAAGATCTTTCTTTGCCAGTGGGTGCACTTTACCAGACACCAATTTGAAAATGTCCAACGCATATCTCTTCTTAAATGAAGCAAGTCAGGAAGTTGTCATTTCGTTCAACGCAATTCATCACACTTTGATGGAATATCTTTTAAAAAACATTGATGGTTTGGGGGACGGCTTAAATGTTGCTGCAACGCATTCGTTTCTGTTTTTCATTAGCACTTTTACTTAAAATGTAAAGTGGCGAATCTTAACCGTATCGTGTATTTTAAGGGAGCAAATTATTTAGGGAGCTAAATAAAAAAAACTGATAAGGACTTATAACGCTTTTCTATTAATTTTAAATCGTTTTCACAACTTAATACGCGTTTAGTGAAATGCGAGTTTCAATTTAAAAATGTTTTATTTTTCGGAGCGGACAATCATTTTTGACTAAGCTCCGTTTTTCAGCACAAGGGCGGTGTGTTGATAAGCATTTGTTCGAAAAACTGATGCACTACTTTAAGAAAACATTTTTTAAAAAAAACTTAATAAAGATGCCTTCCTGAAGTAAACCCTCATTTAATTAACTGCCGTAACTTACGACTGCTCCCTGCTCTGAATCAGTTGTTAAAGTTTTAGTCTGAAACACACCGTGGACCACATAGCCTAGATTATCAAGAGAGTTCGTCATGTGCAGCACATATGTTGCGCCGGCGTCAAGGACTTCTTTGGATCTAGTGACAGCATCTCGTAGAGCGTATCTTGGAATCATCATCTGTGGTTATCAAATGATGATGAGGTGCACTTGGACTTACTACGAGAAAGTATCGAGTGGACTATCACACTCCATCTTGTAGATTTTTTTTCTTTTTTTCAAAATAGAGGTTCTATTTTAATAAGCAAAACTATAATGAAAAGTGACATTCTTCGGAATATTTAATGAAAAGTAAAGGATAGATAATATGATGTAATCTAACAAAGCTAAAAGTAAAGGATAAATAATATGATGTAATCTGCCAAAGCTAAAAGTAAAGGATAAATAATATGATGTAATCTACCAAAGCTAAAAGTAAAGGATAAATAATATGATGTAATTTAACAAAGCCAAAAGTAAAGGATAAATAATATGATGTAATCTAACAAAGCTAAAAGTAAAGGATAAATAATATGATGTAATCTAACAAAGC
>MUZC01000249.1:1977665-1994278 GCA_002072015.1 Radix auricularia
TTTTTTTTTTTTTTTTTTTTTTTTTTTTTTTTTTTTTTTACTATTTGCTACTAAGACAGATTTTATTAAAAAGTTACATATTTAGCTTAAGTTTAGTTCGAAGTTTGATGACGAAATGACTGGAGTTCATGTTTTCAAAACTCAATTCATTAAGAGAGTTACAAGTCTAGGCACATTATCTAAAATATTTTAGGCTTTTATATTTTCAGTAAAAAAAAAATATATAAAAAAAACTCTAAAAAGAGAATTTCAAAGAGTGAAAAAAAATGAACGATTGATTATAATTATCTATTTGTAAATTGTATAGAATACATAGTTATTTTACATAAGTAATAATTGCATTTTTTTTTCATTTGAGGATAGTTTCTTTCCTATTACACGAATTCACGAGTTTTTAAAAGACCCTTTTAGAAATTAACTGGGACTCTTGCTTACATCGCACATCAAATACATTCATAGAGATATACATATACAGCAGCAGTTTATAATTACCGCGCAGCAAATTTTGATTAAAAAACCGAAAGAAAAAAATGGATGCTGCGCGACTTTTCAGACTAGTTTTTAAAAAAATCTTTCACCATTGAACATCGAAGCTTAGAGAGAAAATTACTTGCGACGAGTGCGCGAGATCGCTAAACTAAATGACACGGGTACTAAATGCCATAAATGTATGTCGAGATCTCATTCTAATCTCCAACAGCATGGAGATTTTACAGCACACTTGGCTGGTTGGTAGTCAAATGAAATATTCAAATTATACATGAGATAATTGTAAAAAGTAAAAAAAAAAATTAAATTTCTTACTTTTACGTCGAAGCCTTGAAAATATTTGAGTTGAAAACATTTGTTCAGAGTCTCATCAGGTGCGGTCCCGTTTTGAAAAACTTCTGACAAGCGTTTCATGGCGTTCCCGTTGTTACTAATAATTTGCATTCTGTTAAGCATAGACATTTTTCGTTTCACGTGAGATCTTCTTATTTTTGTTAATTATAAAGTGTAAAAAAAATAAATAAATAATGCTCCTAAAATCAGTCTAGAACTGTCTTTGAAAAAAGTTATTTTACAAATTTCATTTAAAAAAATATTTATTTTTAACTCTTTAGAAAATTGACATAAAATGCATAAATTAATTCCTTTGCGCAGATGAAGACGAGCATACGTTAGCTTAAAATTCTTTCTGTTATTGTAGTTTTAGCACGGGCTTTATATACAATGTTTAACCTTCCTATAATACCTTCGTAAAAAAAAAAAAGTAAAATATAAACATATACAAATTTATATCATTTCCGTTCGTCTGAGCATTGTTTTTCTTGAGGTCGTCAACTCTATTTGGTTTTAGAGAATTAATAAGGATATTTAATATAAATTATTTTAGATTTTATTGTAGTTATGAAAAAATAGCCGAAATTCTACTTTTGTTATTTCTGATAATTGTATACGGTTCGAATTTTTTTTATTAGCAAAAATAATTTGTGCCCCTCGTTTGGTTTAACTTCGTTCAAATTTTGATTACCTTTTAAGTAGGAACAGCTTGTCGACATGACGTTTTTAAAGACTGCTTTGTGTTTAGCTAGCTGCTTTACATACCCTGAGATACCTTACATACCCTGAGATACCTTACATACCCTGAGACACCTTACATACCCTGAGATACCTTACATACCCTGAGATACCTTACATACCCTGAGATACCTTACCTAACCTGAGATACCTTACATACCCTGAGATACCTTACATACCCTGAGATACCTTACCTAACCTGAGATACCATACCTAACCTGAGATACCTTACCTACCTTGAGATAGCTTAACTAATCTGAGACACTTTACATACCCTGAGATACCTTACATACCCTGAGATACCTTACTTACTATAAGATACACCTTACCTACCCTGAGATACCTTTACTAAACTGAGGTACGTTACCCACTCTGAGACACCTTACCTGATCTGAGTCACCTCGCCTACCCCGAAAAACCCCTACTACTAAGAGTCATTTTACCCATTCCGAGTAACCCACCTTGAGATACCTTACTTACTCTGAGACACTTACCTACCACGAGACATCTTACCTTCCATGGATTTCTCCAAGAAGCAGGATATGCAGCACCTCCCGGATATTGTCATCTGCTGCTTCAATCATCGTCTTCATTTTCCTGAGTAATGATTGGCCGAACATCTTATTGTCCTCCGCCATTTCTCCTTTAGAAAACAAATTTCCCCAATATATCAAATAAAAACGACAGGATCAATTGGTAAGACGAAAATTCTCCCACGAATTAAAACGGCTCGCCTGTTTTTTGAAAGAGCTTTACAAACGAATGTTTAGTAGAATTTTTCCCAGAATAAAAACCTGTCTATTGAAACAATAAGAGCAAACTCTGTTTTTGAAAAAAACTAATAAAGAAATTATTTTTTAAAAATTACTTATTAATTTCATGCCGTACGATTCTCTTGTATGGACGAATCCTTCATTGATTGTACATATTTGAGCGTTCAGAATTTCTTCATTCATCAAGGTGATCAAATTGGCTTGGTTACCAATCTTCAACATATTCTAACGAAGAAAGCACTAACAATAAAATTCAAACTTGTTAATTCAAATTTCAATTAAACGATTGTTCTTATTTCATTAAAAAAAAAATTCTACTACGTGCATAGTGATTCATTATTTGTTTTAGGTTGTTGGCAGCAAAAAATCAATTGAATTAAATTACAACTAAATATTTAAAAAATGTTCAGAACCTGTTTGTCTTTTCTTACATTCAAATGGTTTTGTATCTTTGCTCCATAAACTTTGTCGTAGAATTCTTTGAGTCTCTCAAAACTTTGTAAAAAAATTCTGTAACGAGATTTCTTGTACTGATTTTCTACATCGTAGAAATCGTTAATGTCCAAGGCCCACCTGAAACGCTTCATTATGCGATCTGTTTCTCCTGAGATGATGTATGTTAAAAAAAGAAATTAATTAAAGTCATTGACAAACTTTGATTAAGTAAATCTTAATCTTGATTTTGAAAACTCCACTATCGATTACAATAACCATAAAATTAAAGCGAATATTAAAATGCCAAAGGGCAATAATACAGATGAGTTATTAAACAATGTCAACATAAACATGGCTGTTCATTACATTCTGCTTTATGACTGAGAATAAATAGCAGATTATACAAAGTGAATAGGAGACTGCCGAGAGTCAAGGGTTCGGTCCTTTGTGCTGGCAAGAGGTCCCCGAGTTCACCCACCTTTGAATGAGGAATATAATAATGGCTGGCCATTGTGCTCGCTCGTATGCCATGGCTAAAAAAATATATAAAAGTAACTTCACTTATCCCGCCCCCCGTCACATTAGGGCACTTAACTATTCATTGATTTTTCGGAGTTCTGACACTGCGATTTATTTCATGGGGTTAAGTGATTGTATCTGGCAAAATGCCAACAAATCATCGAATCTCTCACATCTGTCAATCTGATTAAATCGCATTTAGCACAAACTGTATAGTTATTGTAATAAAAACACACTGGTGAGTACTCATTGTTCACTCTCAGATATTAAATTTCTTCCTTCATGTCCACGAAAAAGATTCACAGAAAACAGCTAAACTTTAATTTAATGTACAGCGACAAACACTTCAAGTGGGGAGACTACATTATTAAAAATGAATTGAATAACTTTAAGATTGAATCCACAAACCCGGACTGAGAACATTGTGCAGATCTTTGGACAGCGCGTTGTAAGAGAAGAAAGATTCCAAATATTCAGAGTAGCACGGACTGTAACAATTACAAATGCTTTCCTTGAACTCCTCATATATATCTAGATGGGATGTAAAATAAAGAGATTAAAATTAAATTATCTCAATTCTAAAGCGACAATAAAAGCAATTTATTGAAGAAAAATGAATCGCAAATTAATTTTGCATTAATGTAAGTTAAAATTACGAAATTATTCCCCCAAAAAAAATATTTCCAAGGGAGATACAATTACTAGTGGAGGGAGATGATCGAATACTTACTACATTACATTAGCTAGGTATTAATTATATCGTTAATTTTTAATGATTGATAATATTATAAATAAATTTCAGATGTTTATTTGAGATTATCTCTGCTCTGTCTCACCAACGGATACACATGTAAACATCATGTCATCAAAAATATGAATTGAAACGACAACGACGAGACAGTTATTTTATAAAAAAAACAGGATTGGCTTCTGCTTAAATTAAATTAAATAAGCGTATGTACGATTTACAATAATTAGACATATAATTATATTTTTTTTGTCCACAGAGTCCACAAGGGCATCATCAGTTTTGTTATCCGCTGGAAAGTACAAAAAAGTTTTACAGAAGATATAGATGAGAGTGTCACAGAATATAAAGATATAATTTTAAGAAGATCTTCCAGTAGTTAAGCGCATGTTGCGGTTAATTATTGTATCTTAAAACCTGACTTCTAAATATAAAATGAGAAAATCAGTAAAGTCGAGAATGGTAAAATTATAACTTGCCAACAGCATGCAGCTAAATCAAAACTATAAGTACCCATGATTATGACCAATGAAAAGCCATAATATCGAGACGAAACATCATAATATAGCAAATGTTTTCAAAACTTTAATTATTCCAAATTTTAGAAGCAACATTTCTTTTAATGATTAACGCTGCTTATGTGTAACGTACTGTCGTTTATGTGGACGCTATGATATGAATGTTCAATAAATACTTATATGTATGTAATTGTCTTCATGTAAAGCCCCGAGAGCCCAGTTACTTACTGAGACACAGCGCTACATAAATTATCAATTTATTATTATTATCACAATGTCCGACGCTTTGTAACCTACATTTTCGCCATCGCATCCTTCAGTTTAAAAAAGGGACACATTCTTATAAAATTCCTTACTCTGTCATTAAAACAGTATATCTTTTATTTGTTATCACGTATACTTCTTTTAGTTTTCGTGGTCCAATACATTAAATGATTTTAAAGATCAAAAACACAATAAATAATTGAAAAAAAAAACTTTTACAGTATCTTACATAGAAAAAAAACATTTCAAGTTGCTTAAACGCCAATACAAATAAGATATAAAGTAAAGAAAGCTAAATGACACATCATTTATTTTAGACCGTGTAGTTTAGGTGTTAAGTACAATAATATATACCTGCTACGACTCACCTATAACATCCTTCAAACAGGTTACATATTGTAACAAATTACAAACTGGAGCATCTGAAAAAGAAACACATTAGAAATGTTGGCTGCAATATTTCCTCAGGAAGAAACTTTGAACTTATTGTTTGATCAAAATTAAGAATAGTTTTCGAGACGGGTCATTTAATTTTAAAAAATACTATATGTATACAATTTTCCCAATAATCATAAGTAGTTCAGCTTTACTAATCATCAACCTCTTGAAAGTATGATAGGTTATATTTCCAAATGAGGTCTCTCTCTAGTGTTATTAGTATATCGACTGATCTAATATGGTAAAGTCTATAAAATACTTTTTTTTAGAATAATGAAACTTCATTGTTTGCTATGTCTAATCACCGAGAGACTCGTAAGCATGAATTTAACTTTCCTAGAAATGAATACCGCAAATTAGCACCAAATGTTTTTAGTTTTATTATTACTTCAAGACCAAAAAAAATTACTTACTGCCTGGCAGGAAATAATCTTTACATCCACATTTATTTACGACAAACTTTAGGTAGCAATCCTTTTGACATGTAGACATCGAGTATCTGTAACTGTTCTCAGTCACGTAATCCTCACCACTGTTAACACAGTTGTCATAGGGCCAGCCGACACGTTTCTCCTAGAGTAATATATAGGATCAAAATATTCGTTTCATACTATGATTAACATTACCTAAACTTTGTTTTTTTAAATTGCGTGCCCCATCCGACCAGAAATTTATGGGTTTCCGTTCAGTTATATAAACATTATAAGGCCTTGTTTTTAAACTCACACTTTTGGGTACAAAGAAATTCTAGCGACTCAAACTTTTTCCCCAGAAGAAAAAGTAAGCAAGGAAACATGAGTCACATAGAAACGTTGTTTGGCGTCGCAAATGACTGGGCCATATATGTCAAGGTATGAGAATCACTGTCACTGAGTTGTTGTGAGTTGTGGTGAAAATGTTATGAACGGTGTTCAGTTGACAGACATTTGAATGTCACACCATGACTTGAAGAGTGCGCGCAAGGGCTAGAAATAGTGTGGGACTGTGTAGTGTGTGAGGGTCGAGAAAACGTCAGGAGTCGAGTGGACGTTAGGCCAGGGCTGTGCTTGTGAGACATTGTGTTATCGAGGTTGCTCGAACATCGTGATCACCGGAGCCTGCATGCCTATAATTGGATGTCTGGATGGCTGTATTGACTTCAGTGTAATGCAGATAGTGAAGGTCTATTTATACTTGTATTTCTACAACAATAAAGAACCTATTATATTTGACAAGAGTCTGTCTTAATAAGATTATCCAGAACCCAGAACGCAACAATTTACAACTAGAAATCTTATGGGGCGAAAGCAAAGACCGAGACTTTGCAAGACGACATCGCCCTTTTGAATTCTTCACATAGAGATGCAGGGACAAAAATGAACATTCTTTATTTATACGCCTTTCCATTGGCCTGAAAATCAAAATAGACAAGACTAAAATTGTCGACTTTAAAAAAAAAAAACAGAAGTGAAAATAAATAACAGAGATAATATCTTTATAAATGAACACTCTCTTGAGAAAGTCTCTAATTTAACACGCATAAGAAGTAAAATTTTAACCTCAGGAAACTCAAAAACAGAAATAACGCGTGCAACATCGACGAAGTTGAACAGAAACAACAAACTAAGGTTCTACAAAGACTGAGTGGTGCCAGTATTAACGTATGGCTTCAAAACATGAAGTCAATAAAGTTACTTGATCAAAAACTCAACGATTTCCCAAACAAACGCCTATCAGAGTCTTACAATTACGATGGTCTGATCTAAAGGCGTCTGCAAAAGTGATGTCAATATCGCGATGCAATTCCCATAGGCTAACACTACATCAATTTATTATGTAGAGCGCATTGAATGCGTGTTTTCTTACATGACCCAAGTGACGGAGAGTTCACTAAAAGCACTAAACATAATTCGGTAAATCTTCGTAAAAAATATTTATAAAGACTGTAGGTGTCATTAAGAACTTTTAAAAGAGACACATTAACTTAGTAAAATTAACATTATCATATAGTTTTTTTGTTTAAAAAAATTAATAAGGGATTTTGTTTAACCATATTTAACCTTTTTCAGTTCAAGGGCGACAAATGTGTAACTCCCGGCGGCTACGGCTTGTCCTTTCTGTTCCACTAACGGGTAATCCCGTTTGTCCTGCACAACAATATGTATTCCTGATCCCACTCTAGGTCCACCCATTCGTTCGAACTCTTCAATGTTGAGAACCAGCTCAAGTCCATTAGATGAACCTATGGAAATGTCATGTCTCATTGTTATGGACATATTGAGTAGGAAGATTTTCTAGCTTATTACTTTTGCGGTTCAACGTGGTTTTGAACACGGGTTTTTTTAAAAATAATTTCTCTTTTGGATTTTGAACGAAGATTGCTGACAAATTTTATCTTCTTTTTAATGGTCTCCTGGGTGAAGCAGAACTAGCATTTGATTTTAATTATTTTTTAAGAAAATGAAGAGATGGAGCGTTAAAAAAGGTTTTTAACAATCAAAAGATAAAGTTTTTGCTACCGGTCTGACTGAACGGAACCTAAGTGGTATTTGTCTTTTTTTCAATTAAAAAAAATCAACAACAACAAAAAAAAATCAACAACAGCAAAAATCTGCAGCTTGTGTAAATGAAACATACGTTGAACAGTTACGCCAAAAATAAAATTATGGTAATTTTTTTTGTCTACCTGTCGATGCAACTTTAAGAGAACTGGGATATTCTGGCCCGTTGAAAGTAAAGCACAGACCATTGTCTGTTAAAACAGTTGAGAAATTGGTGGCATCGCATTCCTTTTTACCTTGCCATTTACAGCTGAAAGCAAAATACTTAAATATGTCATAATTTTATTTTTAAACATAGAAATGTGTTGCATTAAATACACTCAAAAGTATAGCTGTTATCGTCTTACCAGCAAACACGTGTAGGATATTACTTCATAGGTGTTAAGTCTTTAGACTAAAGGAGCTTTGGATAATAGATAACCCAAAATTGCAAAGACATTCAATATCGCTAAATTCATACTTCGTGTCATGTTTACGAATAGTAGAATATTTATTCGTGATCCCAGGGCCTTGGCTGTAGCGAGAACCTGTGTTTGCATTTTCAAAGAATAATTTTCCTTTTGTCTGTTTTGTGTAATGTTTCTTATTTTTTCAAAATATCTTTCAGTCATTCTTCTCTTACCCTTGAGAAACTATAACGAACGCGAGGAAGTGTTTACCTAGAACATGCAAGCGAAATACATCAATAAAATATGACAAATATAAAATAAAAACGATAGCCGATGGGCTACAGGCGATGGTTCATTGTTTTGAGGAAAAAGTAAACAAAAAATCGAAAGCTTTATTCATTTTAATGCCCAAGATATGCAATGTCATTTTAAAATAAAAAAAAAAAGGTTAGTGGTTTAATCAGAAAACTCTTTAGCACAACTGCATAAAAAATATGTCAAAGTTAAGATGGCAGTCAGCGGTTACTTAAAGTTAATAGAGGGTACCTGCTTATTACATAAGATAATTTTGGTTATTAAAATGACTTTATCAAAAGCGAGATCCAAGATGCATTTGTAAACAGATAAAATAATTTCTAATTCAGATCACTTTATACCTGGTGTAGTAAGACAATGAGTCTAGATATGCTTGGCGTCTAAGAGTTGTTATCAGTCTCACCTCAAAAGCATGTTCTCAATACGATTGCCGGCCTTGTAGTACAGCTGATCCAATGTCATGTTAGCCACCCCAGCATCGTACACGTCCTGCAGTGTTAGATCTCCGTCAAACATTTTATGGATCACGGTCATCAGGCTGTGGTTAAGCGCTGAGGAGATTCTGTGGCAATTTAAATACCATAATGATTTCATTGACATTTTTATGTTAACGTCAGCGCTAAAACTAGTATTTTCATCAACAAGGATATTGTCTCGATTTTTCAGCAGTGTATCGTGCATTTTTTCTTATAAATGAAGGAGTAAATAATAGTTTTTAAAGCTAACAATGTCAGATTCCACAAATAATAAAAGTTAATTTAATAAACCTTTATCTTTTAAGTTAAATGTATGAGTAGACATTAAACTCATTAATAAATAAATAAATANTATACCGAAAAGAGAAATCATTCGAGAAAGATAAGTTCTGCAAGAACACCTACATAAGGTAATAATTTTAAACACAAATAATCATATTAACTTGGTTAGGCTTGGTATATATATATATATAGAAATCACCTGAAAACGTTGTCATTGCAAATCGTGACGGCCGGGAACTCGGAGAAGTTTGTGTAGATCTTATTGACGTAGGTGGTGGTTTGTTTTTTCATAAACTGTTGGTACTGCACGAGGCAGTGTAAGGTCATCATACCGAAACACGATACGACCAAACACAGCCACAGAAACCTTTAGAAAAACCATTAAGTATGATTGTTAAACCAGAAGCAATATAATATTTTTATAAAATTGTTTGTATTATTTGTTTGTTCATTGCTTAAGATTAATTTTAATCGCTCATAAGGTCTTTATTTAATAAGGTTTGCTGATTCTCACATCGAAAAACGTGATATCACGTTACGTAATGTTACTGAAACTTAATTAAAATTGCGTATAAGAAATTGTGCAACAAGTTTTTTTGTCCTGGCTAAGTCCACTAAGCTGAATGAAAAATGCGTAGAATTGAAAATTAATATCTGCTTTTCCTATAGAATACTCGGATATTTCATTAAGATAAAATAACATTGGTTCAGCGGTGGGGATATAACATGAGTTTATATTTAACAGTGAGATCAACCAAAGCAAAGCCACTGATAGTTTGTAGGTGTGACCTTATTGTCCAGTGATGAGCGATGGGCCTGTAGTGTGTTCCGAGACTTCTAAAATAATAGTAATGTGCCGGTAATTAATTATACTGATTCTTTTTACAATGCTTCTTAATTTTATTTTTTTAGAAACTAATAATTGTGCAAAATAATTTTTTTAATCTTGGTGAATTTACTCGGAGAATTTGTTTTAATGAAACGCTCCTGAAAAGACTTCATCTCATGACATTGGCCCTCAAAGAGTCCCATGTATCTGGCTTAATTTGGTCTGATAAAGTCAGACTATACTTTACTGCGCTGATGTCTTGAGTTGGATGTTTTTCAGCTGTACAATGTAATCCTGAACTTGAGAATGTTTGTTGTAAATATTTCAAACTCTGTGGGCTATATTTTTACATACTACCCATTTTATATTTTACTTCATAAAAATTTAAATTTTGTGTTCGTTTGTTTGTTTGTTGCTGTTTGATTTATAATCAGGTTCCATTCAAGGGACTATCGTGAAATTAAAATATTCTTGCAATTTTTTAAAACCAAATCGTTTACTCCACTGATAAATTGCCATACTTTCACTGACATTGAACCAAACACATAATTTAAATTTAAAAAAAAAAAGAACACAAATGTTTAAAACGTGTGACAGCTGGGCTTATTAAATAAACCGTCTGCAGACTTGCCTCCGAAAGAAACTTGTATTGTTCGCCAGTACATATCTCACTCCGTGTAAAGTCGAGATATCGGAAAATTCGTGGAGAGCCTGAGCAATGAGTGACCAGCTTCCCTTGGGTTCCCCGGGGGGTTCGGGATACTTATTCAGACTGATGCTGACATGGGGGAATCTCTGGGGAGAGGTGCTTTCGAAATGTGGAGCGTCACAAGTAGATCTTGTCGTGAAGAGAGTTTCATTCTGCGATAGTTTTTCTGCAAAACGAGTTGAGGTTTCACTATGGTATGACAATAGGGAAATGTAACGGTTTAAGATAGATAACATTTTAAAAATTTTGTGTGTTAAGATAAAATCCACTACATCAATATTCTCTCGTGCGTCTTGGGTGTTTCAAAGAGCTTTTACAAAATTTAAACCAAAGGAAAGCTATATGTTAATTAAATAAATTTTTAAAGAAACAAATAAATAGCTATTGAAACACGTTTATTTCTATGCACATAAATTAATACATGAACGAATTTTTTTGAAAGCTAAAAACGTATTAATCCATTCTCAGCTAATATATGTAAAAATAAATTCAGGTCACCAAACCTTTTTTTAAAATTTTTTAATAATTTTTTACATTATTGTTTTGATTTTTTAAAAAAATTGTTGGTTGAGTTTTCAGTCTAGGTTAAGTCCCATTTAATCTGCTTTTTCCTGGTAGTTTTAATTGTTTCCATATGTCTCTCTCTCTCCACCCTCTCTCTCCTTGCACGCTCAGCCCCATCCAGTACGTAGCTTGTTGATATTCTCTTGGCTGTTAGTTTGGGCCCGGCTCAAGAGACGCAGTTGTTGGTATTTCCCCGGAAATGTTTCATTTACAGGATTAATTTCTCATCGAAGTTGAATTTCACGGCTAAATTCTGGTTCAATTATCTTGTTTTTCACACATGGCATCTAGTGCTTATTTAATATATGTAAGAGAAAGGAATTTTCCTTAATGAGATCTCCGACATTACGTGTCACCCTTTTTTGAACTGTATTTAGCGCATTTTATTTCTTCTATTCAGTTAAGTGTCTTCCCATCTGCATATCTGCTAGTAAGGTTAATAATGTAATCACTTTATCCCAGTGCACGATATCTTTGAAGTGAAAAAAATCTCTTTTATAAACAGGTACAACAATAGGAAAGTTATATTTCTTTTCATACCACTTATAAACTGGATTCATTTCTTTATAACATTCATTTTTAATGTTGATTTTCTATTACGAAATTAAAATAAAATACTAGATAAACATTTACCTTGAAAATTAGATTCTGACAGTCGACTTGTTTTATCAGTGGTTCCCATGATAACTGTGTATCTATTTGGTCACAGAGAGAGAGAGAGAGAGAGAGAGAGAGAGAGAGAGAGAGAGAGAGTTGACTGAATGATACGGTAACTCTTATGATAATGAATTTTAAAAAATGAATACCGTAATTCAACTGTCACCGTATTGAGGTTATATTTTTAGAAATCTTCAATGTTTTTTGAGGATTAAAACAGTAAATTGGAATGTAATTTGATTTATCTTTTTAAAATTAATTCGCTTACATATTAAGAAGACTCAGTAACTGCTTCCAATTTGGAGCTTGTTTACGCGTCTTATTTTGGCTCTCCTTACCCTAAACCTAACAAACTGTCCTACCACTCTGACCCACCACACTGACCTAAAAAACTGACCTAACAAACTGATCTACCCCACTGACATATCACACTGACCAACCACACTGACCTACCATGCTAACCTACCACGCTGTCCTACCACGCTGACCTACCACACTGACCTACCACACTGAACTACCAAACTGACCTACCCCACTGACATACCACACTGACATATCACACTGACCTACCACACTGACCTACCACACTGACCTACCAGGCTGATCTACCACTCTGATATTCCACTCTGACCTACCACACTGACCTAAAAACTGACCTACCACACTAACCTACCACGCTGACCTACCACACTGAACTACCACACTGACCTACCACACTGACCTACCACACTGACCTAATACACTGACCTACCACACTGACCTACCACACTGACCTACCACACTGACCTACTGCACTGACCTACCACACTGACCTACCACACTGACCTACCACACTGACCTACCACACTGACCTACCACACTGACCTACCACACTTAACTACCACACTGAACTACCACACTGACCTACCACACTGGCCTACCTCAATGACCTACCACACTGACCTAACAAACTGACCTAACAAACTGACCTACCTCAATGACCTACTATGCTGACCTACCACGCTGACCTACCACACTGACCTACCATACAGACCTACCACACTGACCTACTACGCTGACCTACCATACAGACCTACCACGCTGACCTACCACGCTGACCTACCACACTGACCTACCACACTGACCTACCACACTGACCTAACACACTGACCTAACACACTGACCTAACACACTGACCTACCATATATACCTACCACGCTGACCTACCACGCTGACCTACCATACAGACCTACCACACTGACCTACTACACTGACCTACCACACTGACCTACCACACAGACCTACCACACTGACCCACCACACTGACCTACCACACTGACCTACCACACAGACCTACCACACTGACCTACCACACTGACCGACCATACAGACCTACCACACTGACCCACCACACTGACCCACCACACTGACCTACCACACTGACATACCATACAGACCTACCACACTGACCTACCACACTGACCTACCACACTGACCTACCACACTGACCTACCACACTGACCGACCTACCACACTGACCTACCACACTGACCTACCACACTGACCTACCACACTGACCTACCACACTGACCTACCACACAGACCTACCAAACTGACCTACCACACTGACCTACCACACAGACCTACCACACTGACCTACCACACTGACCTACCACACTGACCTACCACACTGACCTACCACACAGACCTACCACACTGACCTACCACACTGACCTACCACACTGACCTAAAAAACTGACCTAACAAACTGACCTACCCCACTGACAAACCCCACTGACATATCACACTGACCTACCACACTGACCTACCACACTGACCTACCACACTGACCTACCACACATACAAACGCAAAAATACAGCCATTAGAGATTCATTCAATTTGTCGTGTGTGAAATGGAAGTAGACGTATTCTCTCTCATAGGCCCTATATTTTATGATAAAAAAATTAGCTGTTACTTTAAGGAGGCTGTAATAGAGACGTAACGAGAGCGACGATGGCTAATCCTTTACTAATCAACTTATTCTGTAAAATTTAGTGTCTTCCTTATTTCTCTAGGGCGCAAAAAAATGAATTAACCAAGGGCTCGGAAAACCCTGTTACGCTTCTGACTAATAATATCAAAATGATACCGGAAATAAGGATGTACAATGCACAAGTTATTGATTATAAATTATAATGTTTACTTTAAATAATTCACATAAGTTACTCTCTTTTTTGTATCCATAAAATTATATTTATCTTTATTTACAGCACATTAACAACTTACAAACATATTTTACTTAAATTTTTAATGCAAACAACCACCTACTCTGGCATGTCACTACTTTACATTATATTTGAATGTTTTAATCCCTTATTATTGTATAAAAGTCTACAAACAAAAACATGTAGCTTTATTTTAAAAATGTCAACATCCTTCCGGCGTGATCCAGTGTTACACTATCAATGATCAAACTATTCAAACATTGTGGTGGACTGACTTTTTTCAAACTAGTGCATGCGCAAATGTTGAAGCGCATATTTTATAATCTATAAAGAAATTCTTCATTTTTTGTCTTTTGTTTTTGATAACAAATTGAATTTGAAATTGATGAAACAATATTTAATAAAGATTTAACTAGCTGCTTCGATTTTGGGGAAAAAATCCATTTTTAAAAACAATGGTATTTTAAAATACTATATATAATTATTCTTGAAATAAACTAAATATTTTATATTCTGATAACATAATAAGATATTCTTAATTTGATGCTAGCCATTTAACAATATCAGCATCAATGTGGTTTGGTCAGGGGCGTAGCTAGAGGGGAGTGGTGGGGCGATCCAACACGGGCGGCACACATTAAGAGGGTGGCATTTGTGGGTAATTGAAAAGTAAAACCATTTCCGACAATTACCCTTTTTGTTTTTGAAGGTAAGACAAAAATATTCTTAATTTCGAGTCTTAATTAACGGTTTAACGCAACATTTAATTTGTTTGATTACATATAACTAACCCAAAATCGTTCAAAAGTTTAAAATCACTCAAAAAGGTATCGATTTGTTTGAAAAATTAAGCGGCGTACGTAACAGAAGGCACTTTTTAAAGAAAATTGCACCCCAAAAAATAACACCGTTGGGTTGAACAATATGAACTATTAAAATCGCAATTACAGTTTTTGCTTGGAATTCTGACACGCGCAGAATGATGCGCGAACCAATACCAACATGACACGGTGGTTAAAATAGTGTGTTTAATTTGAAAGTAGTAATTCATATTACTGTTTCAGTTTTCAGCAGAGATTTAAGGTAAAATTACATTAATATTGTTTTATTGCATTAAAGTTGACCTCATAATTTGTATTTTCATTTAAATACGGTTCTTCAATAAAATGTTTCACCTATCTGATTAGCCTAAATTAATGTGTAAATAGTTTGAATTCGTCTATTTTATGGGAAATTATAAACATTTATGGCCAGAACATGAAAATATTCAAATTTCTTTGTTAATAAACACTTAAATAACATAACTTATTTCGAAAAAGATATATTTTAGAATTTCAAACGTCTTAGAAAAATTGACACTTCAAGAAGTAGCTAGTCTATGGGGGACTTAAATCTTCCAGATATAAATTGGAAAAAATATACAGTCGATAGCCACCAAAATAATAAAGAAATTAATGAACATTTCTTAGACACAATAAATAACATAAACCTAGAACAGATAGTAAAAAAAGCAACTAGGAAAAACAAAATACTAGATTTATTCCTAACAAACAGACCAGGATTAGTAGTAGACTGCACAATAATTCCTGTGCTGTCTGACCATGATATTGTTAGGGTAACCAACACAATAAAAACTAAAATAAATAAGATGCCTAGAAGAACAATATATCTTTGGAATAAATGCAACTTAATAAAATTACACCAATCAGCTTCTAATTTCCAACAAAATTTCCTAAGTAAATTCAGCATAGTTAGCCCTGTAGAAGAAATATGGAAGGAAATAAAAACAAATCTGAAAACCATAATGGATCAGAATGTTCCAACAAAAATAACTTCAAATAGAATTAATAAATGCTGGTTCAATTTTAAACTTAAAAAGTATTGCAAACTAAAGGAGAATTTATTTAAGAAATTTAAGGCTACCAATTCAGAAAGGATACACAAAAAATACTTAAAAATTAAACACCTGACACAGAAACTTAGCCGTAACCTCCAAAATAATTATATAAACAGTGTAATAACTAAAGATAACAATAAAAACTTATGGTCCTTTATCAAATCTAAAAAAATGGAGCCTTCAGGTATAGCCACACTAAAAGACTCAAATAATAAAACCTATAATGATAATGAAAATAAAGCTAATATCCTTAACAAATATTTTGCATCATCATTTTCTGCCTCAGGCGACAAGGAAATTTCAATAAATTTAAATAAATTGGAAGAAATAGGTAACATAACTGTAGATGAGATAGGTATACATTCACTCCTAAAAAACTTAAAAATAAACAAAGCTACTGGCCCAGATGAATTACCTGCCAGGTTATTAAAAGAATTAAGCAATGAACTGTCCCCAATCCTTGTAGTTCTTTTTCAAGCCTCTCTAAACCAGGG
>MUZC01000249.1:1994476-1999476 GCA_002072015.1 Radix auricularia
CATCACTGGATCCAAGATTTCCTATTGGGTAGGGAGCAAACTGTAATAATTAATGGTTCTAAATCTACACCAATAAAGGTTAACTCAGGAGTTCCACAAGGAACTGTCCTAGGTCCCTTACTATTTTTAATTTATATAAATGACTTACCCAACAATATCTCAACAGGAACTAAAGTTAGGTTATTTGCTGATGATTGTATAATCTATAGAACAATCAAGTCAGAACAAGATAGCAAAATTTTACAAAAAGACTTAGATGAATTAATAAAATGGGAAACTAACTGGAGTATGTCCTTCCACCCAGAAAAATGTCAACTGCTAAGAGTAACAAAGAAAAAGAAACAAATAAATTCAAAATATTTCATTCATGGAAAAGAACTAACCCAAACTAAAGATGCGAAATACTTAGGAGTCATAATAAATGAGAAACTATCTTGGAATCCCCATGTCAATGAAGTTATTAAAAAATCAAACAAAACCTTAGGCTTTATAAAAAGAAACTTTTACAAATGTAACAAAGATATAAAACTAAAATGCTATCTCACCCTGGTGAGACCTATACTAGAATATGCATCTTCAGTATGGGACCCATCCACCAAAGAAAATATTGATAAGTTAGAACAAATCCAAAAAAGAGCTGCCAGATTCATTACTGGAGAATACTCAAAACTGACAAGAGTAACACCATTAGTTAAATCATTAAACCTTGAAACTCTAGAGGATAGAAGAACCAAGAGTAAATTAGTAATTATACATAAGGCAATTAATTCTAATTTAGAAATACAACACAAAGATAACCTAATACAACCCTCAAATAGACATACAGACAAAAACACCTTTCTTATTCCATATGCAAGAACAAACACATACAAGTTTTCTTTCTTTCCGTCCGGTATTCGGGCGTGGAATGGGTTGCCTGAAGAAACCAGGAAAGCCACCACTTTATCATCTTTTAAAACTCTAGTAAGAATACAGGACTAAACACAAACCATAGAAATACGTAGGACGCAATAATCTTCTGTACAGAAGGAGCGTCTGTAACATATAAGATAAGATAAGATAAGGTAAAACAGGATGAGAGGCGGAAATTTTACCCAGTACAAGGCAATCTTTTGTTGTTGTTGTTGTTATATCAATTAATGGGAAACAGACTTTAATTATTTTTTTATTGCAATGAAGAGATGGGCTAATACAGAACACTGTAAGAGAGAGTTGGGGATAACAAGTGAGTGCCAAATTAGAACAAGGAAAAGTATATGTGGGGAAAATAAGACTTTGTTTTATCTTCAGAGCAAAAAGTACAAAGAAAAATGTTTTTATCCATAGATGTAATTATAAAAGAAAATAAGAGAATGCACTGATGAGTTGTAAGTTGTATGTCCTTTCAAGAAAATATTGGTGTGTAATACCAAGTAACCTACTAAATGATACATTTGAACATCACATAATTTTCTTTATTTACATTGATAAATAACAGATCAATATTTAAAAAAAGAGAAAGGATCCAGGTTTTTATGGCTGCAGACTGGGTCGGTCCTAGTAATTTCGGGGCCCTATGCGGCCTAGTATATGAAAAGGAATGCGCGGTCCCTAGTTTGGGGAGGGATAAGGTATTAATAAGGATACTAAGTGAAAACTAAGATAAATGAGACCTATAAAGGCGCGGTGTCCATAGGCTGAAGTGGCTTAAGACCAGCTCTAGTTCTACTTACACTATAAGAAGAGGTATTATATTTGAAAATATTTAAAAAATGGGGGGGGGGGGGGGGGAGGCCCCCTCGATTTATTAAAATAAATTCAACAGTATAGGTTAGAAAATTCTGTACCCAACATAATTGTGCTAAGAATTTTATTTTAAAAAGTTTCTATCAATGTATCTAGTTACTGTTGTGAAAAGAGCTTCTCCAAACTGAAGTTAAATAAAAATTATCTTCGTTACGAAATTAGTGATTTAAGATTTCAAAATTTTTCAATACTGTCCAAAAAATATATACAAAAATAATTAAAATTTTAATAGTAAAATACACGATTTTTGTTTTATGAAAGTTATTTAAGTAAATTTATAGAAGTCTAAATATTTTTACATACTTATGTACACAATTCCTTTGTTTACAAAAATTATATATTTATTTTTTAAAATTAAAGAATATTACATTGAAGGCAGTGTACACATATCAAACATAAAAAAGAATTATATCTGCAAGTATAACTGATACAGTACTGACTGTTGTAAATAAAATTTCTGTCACATTTTTAGCAAAAATGCGCAAGCTTTTGTATTTATGTGTCAATGTAGTTTCACATAGCCAAAAAGCATTTTGATTTAGTTTTTTTTTCGCTGATTACTTTCTCAGACAACTCTTTAATTGATTTAATTGTTCCTATTGTGTTACGTTATAGCATTCACATTATTTAAATCGTTCACGAAAAGATTAAGTGTATGTGAACTGCTATGTAAAAATGCTGCTTTTGGGTACTTTTTCAAGATCTAATTATTGTTTGGATTCCTCCTTCTTTACCTGTCATTTTAGAACATCCGCAATATCCTTGACCAACAAGCTTTGTCATATCTAATCCAAATTCTAATGAATTTTAATGATTGTATTGGGTAAACCTTCAGCTGTTCTATAGACTATTGGAATATATCCCAGGAATTTTTTGTGACCATCATTTTTCCATTTTGTTCTTTGACAAATCTAACACCAAGTAACATCAACTCAATGCCCGAAATGTCATTTGTCTCGTCAGCAAGTATAGAAAATGCAACTGAATTATTTTCTTCACGAATGTCTTCACTCGTGAGACCCACAAATTTCGATAAATTATAGTGATTTGCATGGTTGCCGAGATATACTTGGCACTACAAGACACAACTAACAAATGATTAACAAGAACCTCATATCCAGATTGCACGAAACTTTAACAGGTCATAAAAATTACCAGAATTTATTCTTTACCACCAAGTACTAAATCATGCGTGGCGCAAAATAGAATTGAAGAAATGATTGGACTCTGTTTGTTGCGATTTTCCTGAATTTGTTTTATAAATGATGAGTCCAACTGCTCATCTATAGAAACTGTTTTGGCTTTCAATAATGCAACAAAATTGCTTGCAGCTTCAGCTTTATGAGAGCCATTGTGTCATGTGCTTTGCATGTGGCTATCGTGATCTTAGTTAAAATCTTTATATTTTTGCATTGTTTGATAACAAATGCCAACTGAATTCCTCTATTTACTTTTTGCGGAAAAAAACACAATAATTACAAAAGGCCTCTTTTAACATGTGCGAGTATAAATGCAACGGTGAAAAGTTTGATAGCCATGCATATCCAAAAACTATGTCTCCCTCATTGTCAGCTGCAATTTCAACTCTCTTGAAAAGTCGTGTGTCCAGACATACCTTCCAATATCCAATTTAGAAATTGAATACTTGTCAGCGACAATCAAATTAGAAACAGTAGCCTCAGCTGTGCCTGGCTGTTGACTTGTACTGGTGTCCTCAATGCCAATGATAAGTCAGTTGCTGCAGACGCCCAAAAGTCTTCTAAAAACGGCATTTCGGAATCCCGCGATTGCACTACTTTTCGTTGTTGATTTAATTTTTTGAAAGCCTGTAAATAATTTTCTATTCATCCTTGCCAAACCTGCAGTTTCTAGACGTTTAATATTTCACTTCAAAATTTAATTTTCTTATGAGAACTTAAGTTTTTGATTCATTAAATGCATTTTAATATATATTATATTTTAGCTATTACAGCGCTATTTTGTGAGTCTTATTAATTTCTAAGACTTTTTGTGGCACTTACGTTATACTTAACTCAAACTTAATTAAAAAATTAAACCAGTAAAGTATTGTCATTTAGGGGCAGTTCATAATTGACGTCAAGTGATTTTGGCCCATTTTTAACTCACCCCCTCCCCCTTTTCGTTCCAAAAATTTGACCCCCTCCCCTTTCCACAATATGACGTCAAGAAGCTGTGACAACCCATCTTACGGTGGTATTGTATATTTGAAAATGAGCATGCTTCAAAACACTTTATAGTTATTTTAGTAAGTATTTAGTGTAACACTATCGTAACACGCTGCAATCCGTGCAAAAAAAGTGATAAAGCAGATAGTAAGAAATCGAATATTTAAGGGGAACTTTGGCTTATAGTAGCGTGTTTTGACGTCACGTCACAATTCTGTAGCTCCCCCTCCCCCTTGTCAGAAAGTTGGGGACCCCCCTCCCCAAATGCGTGAGACGTCAAATACGTAGGACGCAATAATCTTCTGTACAGAAGGAGCGTCTGTAACATATAAGATAAGACGTCATTTTTGGAAATTAAATAACGTTGAAAAATTCCTAGCGGCGACCATACATGTGCCGTGAATACCATACCTTTTAACTATTTACCTTCCAGGTCGACATGATGTATGTCAAAACACAGTCTTAGGCTTACAGATTTAAATGAGTTCAAAAAAAATTTACCTGGTTAGCCTAATAAAATACAGGTTTTTCTCATTTTTAAAGAGTTCTACAATAAAAGATGTCAATGGTGTAGGGCGATGGGAGTTTTTACTTTTTAATAATGATGAAAGGAAACACGCTTGTTGGGTTTATGTTCTCGGACATTTTTAGACGTTTTCTTATCCATTTAGAGAAATGAAGGATTTGAACACAAATATTTAGCTTGTTTTGTTCTAATTCAACTTCAACTTCAATCAGTTTCAACTTTGAAAAAAATTGAAAATAATAAAGACTAACTAATATCAATGAATGATTTATTTTTAATTTGTCTTATTTTTCACTGCGAACAAAAACATTTTACAATGAAAAATAAATTTATTAAATATTAATAATTTAAAAATGAGTGCTTAAATACATGAATAATTTTACAAATACAATAAAGGATTGATACCGATACCGAAACGATACATTTATATTAATGCAAGGTACGATTAAAATCCACATACTCATCCGTTAAATGCTGCAAGTACAAACTTCAAATGTACAATA
>MUZC01000249.1:2012837-2041711 GCA_002072015.1 Radix auricularia
TCAACCCTAAACACCTCATTCAACCCTAAAAACCTCACTCAACCCTAAACACCTCACTCAACCCTAAACACCTCAATCAACCCTAAACACCTCACTCAACCCTTAACACCTCACTCAACCCTAAACACCTCAATCAACCCTAAACACCTCACTCAACCCTAAACACCTCATTCAACCCTAAACACCTCACTCAACCCTAAATACCTCACTGAACCCTAAACACCTCAATCAACCCTAAACACCTCAATCAACCCTAAACACCTCACTCAACCCTAAACACCTCACTCAACCCTAAACACCTCAATCAACCCTAAACACCTCAATCAACCCTAAACACCTCATTCAACCCCAAACACCTCACTCAACCCTAAACACCTCACCAACCCTAAACACCTCACTCAACCCTAAACACCTCACTCAACCCTAAACACCTGAACCAACCCTAAACACCTCACTCAACCCTAAACACCTCACCAACTCTAAACACCTCAATCAACCCTAAACACCTCACTCAACCCTAAACACCTCACCAACCCTAAACACCTCACCAACCCTAAACACCTCACCAACCCTAAACACCTCACTCAACCCTAAACACCTGAATAAACCCTAAACACCTCACTCAACCCTAAACACCTCACCAACCCTAAACACCTCACTCAACCCTAAACACCTCATTCAACCCTAAAACTTCAATCAACCTTAAACACCTCATTCAACCCTAAAAAACTTAATTAAACCTTAAACACCTCACCAACCCTAAACACCACAATCAACCCTAAACACCTCATTCAACCCTAAAACTTCAATCAACCTTAAACACCTCATTCAACCCTAAAAAACTTAATTAAACCTTAAACACCTCACCAACCCTAAACACCTCACTCAACCCTAAACACCTCACTCAACCCTAAAAACCTAAATCAACCCTAAACACCTCACTCAACCCTAAACACCTCACCAACCCTTAACACCTCACCAACCCTTAACACCTCAATCAACTCTAAATACCTCACTCAACCCTAAACACCTCACCAACCCTAAACACCTCACCAACCCTAAACACCTCAATCAACCCTAAACACCTCACTCAACCCTAAACACCTGAATCAACCCTAAACACCTCACTCAACCCTAAACCGCTCACTCTCCCCTAAACACCTCACCAACCCTAAACACCTCACTCAACCCTAAACACCTCACCAACCCTAAACATCTCACTCAACCCTAAACCGCTAACTCTCCCCTAAACACCTCACTCAACCCTAAACATCTCACCAACCCTAAACACCTCACTCAACCCTAAATACCTCATTCAACCCTAAACACCTCACTCAACCCTGAACACCTCAATCAACCCTAAACACCTCACTCAACCCTAAAACCTCACTCAACCCTAAACACCTCAATCAACCCTAAACACCTCAATCAACCCTAAACCCCTCACACAACCCTAAACACCTCATTCAACCCTAAACACCTCACTCAACCCTAAACACCTCACTCAACCCTAACACCTCACCAACCCTAAACACCTCACTTAACCCTAAACACCTCACTCAACCCTAAACACCTCACCAACCCTAAACACCTCACTCAACCCTAAAACCTCACTCAACCCTAAACACCTCACTCAACCCTAAACACCTCACTAACCCTAAACACCTCATTCAACCCTAAACACCTCACTCAACCCTAAACCCCTCACTCAACCCTAAACACCTCATTCAACCCTAAACACCTCGTTCAACCCTAAACACCTCACTCCACCCTAAACACCTCACTCAACCCTAAACACCTCACTCAACCCTAAATACCTCACTCAACCCTAAACACCTCATTCAACCCTAAACACCTCATTCAACCCTAAACACCTCACTCAACCCTAAACACCTCACTCAACCCTAAACACCTTACTCAACCCTAAACCCCTCACTCAACCCTAAACACCTCATTCAACCCTAAAACCTCATTCAACCCTAAACACCTCACTCCACCCTAAACACCTCACTCAACCCTAAACACCTCACTCAACCCTAAACACCTCATTCAACCCTAAACACCTCACTCAACCCTAAACACGTCACTCAACCCTAAACTTCTCACTCAACCCTAAACACCTCACTAAACCCTAAACCCCTCACTCAACACTAAACACCTCACTCAACCCTAAACCCCTCACTCAACCCTAAACACCTCACTCAACCCTAAAACCTCACTCAACCCTAAACACCTCACTCAACCCTAAACACCTCACTCAACCCTAAAACCTCACTCAACCCTAAACACCTCATTCAACCCTAAACACCTCACTCAACCCTCGTTACGACACTAACAGACGATCGAAGATTCAATTCAAATAATGAAAATTCTATGGCAAAGCATGTGATCTGTTGGTAAAAATTCCATTCTCATAATAATAATGATATTTTTGTAATTGATTTAGCCTTGTGGCCCTAAATGTTATGGGCTCACAGAGCTGCACATACTGTTTGTTTCAAATTCAATATTGATTGCCAAATTATGTCTGTGTGTGTTGGGGGGTGGGGTATTAATTCACAAGTCTTCAGTTGGGCTTCCGTTAAGTTTAAAAAGGTTATAACGGGATATTAGAACAAAAACATTTTCAGCTTCGATACCAGGAGTGGAACATTCAGTATCGACACCCAGTTATTTTTTTTTAAAAACCAGTTTGCGTAAATACTTTTCCTACTTTAAAGTCTTTTATTACCAAATAATTTCCCAACTAAAGTCCTTTCTTACCAAGCAATAATCATAATAATAAATTGATAATTTATATAGCGCTGTATTCCAGCAAGGAGCCGGGCTCACAGCGCTTTACATTGAGATAAATGAACATTCATATAATAATAACCACATAAATGATAATACGTTACACATCAGCTACGTTAGTCATTAAAAAGAATTACTGTTTCCTTAATTTTGAAAATAAATTTTGGAAAGATGCGTCGATAGTTGTTTCAATTATTTTGATCTAACCCTTGTTTTTTTTCAGCAAGAAATTTATTACAGCTGATTTACACAACATTGGAAAAGTACCAGATGCTCCACTCTTGATTTACTATATGTGTTATTGTTGGGACTAAGAGATCTAATGACTCTACCAATAATGGAGTGGGGATTGGATCAAGAAAACAAGAAGTCCTTTCTTACCAAGTAAAGATGTTTCAGCTTTGTAGAAAATACACCAATGTAGAAATCGTATAGTTTTTGCAAACTCTGCGTAAAGTTTCTGTAACGAGATTTTTTGTACTGATTTTCTACATTGAAATATTCGTTAATGTCCAGTGCCCTTTTAAAGCGTTTCATTATGTTATCCGTTCCTCCTGAGGGGAAAAGCAAAACAGAAGACTTGATTAAAGAAGGATAACATTTTTAACAATAAAATTTTAATTGATGTGAGAAAATCAAGTCCATGCACATCTGAAAGTCTTGTGGTGACTGAACGTTATGGCCAGTACATTCCTACGCCATATGCTGGGGCATGCTGCATACCATTGTCAGATGGTAGGACTCAGTCAACGCACTAGCATCCCCGAGAGGTGCAGTGGGGTAGGACGTGAGCATGAGTCGTTGATTTAGTCAAGCCTTTTAAGAAGGAGTTGATTATGTGTTTATATCTTAGTCTAAATATTCAGATTTCAGTGACTTCTTTTCCACCACAGGTCTTTCCGTTTTGGTTGGTGTATGTTTAAATGTGAGTGGGACGCGGTGGTCGAGTGGTAGCGCAATCGACTGGCGTACCGATGGTCACGAGTTCGAATCCACGCGAAGGCGAGGACTTGTTCCCGGGGCGTGAGGAGTCCCCGAGTCACCCAGCTCTGAATGGGTACCTAACTAGACAATAGTTAGGCGGCTGGGGTAATGCGTGGAACCCTTGCATCACATGCCAACAGATAATCTCTCATGGTCTGTGGACGCAATTATCTTCTGCACAGAAGGAGCGTCTGTCTATCTAAGATAAGATAAGTGTTAACCAATTTCTTGAACCACTTATTCCGAGATCAGTGACAGGAGCAGTCGACCAAATGAAAGCTTCAGATGTTAAAAAATGATATTATTATGATAGGAAAAATTTGTGTCATATGAGTCAGCGTTTAACTAAGACAATTGAAGGCACAAACCATAGCCTAGTTTTTTCCAAACTGTATTAGACAGCGCACTGTAGGAGTAGAGAGGTTCCAGACTCTCTGACTTGCACGGGTTGTAGCATTCACAGACTTTGTTCTTTAACACGTTGTACTCATCTACACGGAGAGAAAAGTGGCGCCTGGACATGCTTCAAATATAATCCATTTTTATCGCATTCGTAATGTAAAAGAAATTTTTAAACCGTTTAATTTGATGGTTAAAACAAAGTAAGTTTGTAACAAAAAATACCAATAAATGATATGGCATTAATAAGTTAAGAGCATCTAACTTTATTGAGTTGACAGCGTCAGACCACACGTGCAATCAGATATGTATCGAGTGTAGGTTATTCGCTTTTCTAATAATTATATATTTGTTTTTAATGCCCTTTGTAAATTTTATTTCGATGGTTGAAGCTGTTAATTTCTAAAAGGTGGGAGTTAAGTTGGAGGGACGTGTTTTCCCATCCTTCTTGTATTGTATGCCTCACCGGATTACTCCATGAAAAAATTGCATGAACTTAAAACATAGATGGAAAAAAAATGTTACAAGAACTAGTAAAAAGTGATGTAGCAAGGAAATGGGATAGTCCCATTTTAAAACACACTTAGATGAACTATTGACTTTCTGACGGGCAGGAGATAGGGTCAAGACCTGAAGATTAAAATCTCTAAGTTATTCTCCAGCTATCTACCCAAAAATTAAATCTACGGGATTGTGCTTCAAACCACTCAGTTATCTGGTCGTGAAAATGCAATGTAACATTTGACCTGCTGAGTGTATGTTTTGCCTTACCCCGGGCATTTTGCAGACAACTCACGAATTGAGCCAGAGTACATACGGGTGCGTCTGTAAATAAACAAGGTGAGAGCCTGATCAGACCTTACCTCACAGTGATGACTCCATAGTCCAGTCATTAACCATTATACTAGCAGAAACCTTTTTCAAAAACTTGTGATAAGCTGTTTGATTGGTAAAGTTGACTGGTGGGGGTGTGATGTGTTTGGTTGGTTAAAGTGATTGGTGGAGGTGTGAGATTTGATCTGTTTGGTTGGTTAAAGTGATTGGTGGAGGTGTTGGGTTTAAGCTGTTTGGTTGGTTAAAGTGATTGGTGGAGGTTTGAGTTGTTTGATTGGTGGAGGTGTGAGGTTTGAGATGTTTGATTGGTGGAGGTGTGAGGTTTGAGTTGTTGATTGGTGGAGGTGTGAGGTTTGAGCTGTTTGATTGGTGGAGGTGTGAGGTTTGAGTTGTTTGATTGGTGGAGGTGTGAGGTTTGAGCTGTTTGATTGGTGGAGATGTGAGGTTTGAGCTGTTTGATTGGTGGAGGTGTGAGGTTTGAGATGTTTGATTGGTGGAGGTGTGAGGTTTGAGATGTTTGATTGGTGGAGGTGTGAGGTTTGAGCTATTTGGTTGGTTAGAGTAATTTTAAGAGATATTTAAAAGAGCGAGTCATAGAAGTGTCGTGTCCCGGACACTCTTCTTATTTATCTAATCAAAGACACACGGGGACTTACTGCCTGGCAAATAGAAATCTTTACATCCGCATTTGTTCACGACGAATGTTACGTAACAGTCCACATGACATGTGGCCATCGAGTACCTGTATGTTACATTTGACACGTGCACCATGCGCCAGTCCCGACAGGTGCCATAAGGCTGTCCAAGACGCTGTTCCTAAAGGAAGAGACCAAGACAAGGTCACGGGAATACAATATTGTGAAGATCCTAGGTTGTTCTTAGGTTAATTGTCTCTATCTTCTTTCACTCTTTTTCTCTAATCTGCACACACTTGGCTTATTATTTTACAATCATTAAACTCCAAGTCAGAATGCACAAACATTATGTTTAATTTTCTTAACTTCGTTAACTATCTTTATTCTAACCACGGTAACATCTCTCACTCGGTCCCTATCGCTATCTCCGTCTGTCCCTGTCCGTGTCTCCGAGTGCCCCCCCCCCGGAGTCCTTAAGTTCCCTCTCAAATACCTGTCACACTCCGCTCCCCATCTTCCACTGCCGAAATTCCTGTCAATCATCCTGTCCATCCCCTAGATAAGACGGGGTGGGTTGGTTTGACGTAACCCCCAATGGGCACTTGCTGTACTCGCCATTCCCTGTCGGCTCCTTTCATCTAACTAGTAAGGCCGAGTCCCTTGGTCTGCCTGTCCAGTCCAAACGAGATAACACCCGAACGTCACATTTGCACCTCTGCCCCCCCTGGACTTACTCGCCAGACCCCGTCGCGCTTAAAGGTCACTCGCCAGACCTGCCCATAAAGGTCGCCCGGCCTAACTACCCGACAATATAAACAAGCTGGTGAGCGAGCATCATCAACATTCAGTTTGGCTTAAACAAGGCTGGGTAAACAAAGGTCATATTCAATCAAGTAAACTTATGCGGGAACCGGATTAAGACAATGAACAAAAATGGCATACGTTGACAAGTTCTTATTTCAAAATGTTAATGTTAAGATTAAAACTGAGATTGACTGCAGTAAACAGGGGAGGTCATGTTCTTTACTTATTTGATGCATGTGATACCGGGCATGTGATACCGGGCATGTGATACCGGGCATGTGATACCGGGCATGTGATACCGGGCATGTGATACCGGGCATGTGACCGCCTCGTCCTCACACGGATCTTGTTAAACTTCATCAATGAAAATGTCTGCTCACACGAGTATGTCGAACAAATCAAGCTGAGCTTTTTCTTAGCAAATGTTTACACCTTGGAATCTGTCTTTATCCAAATTACAGAAAAAGTCAATTTATCGTAATTTATACCCTAGTAAATTTACTATTTGTTTCTGTATTGATTTGAATTTGTGTTTAGCATATTAGCACCATATGATTCACATTGATATCATCATTTTAACCCAAAGTCTATCTCCTACTGTTTACCTTTTTGTGTGTAAGGGAAATGAAGGCGTGGCTCCCGGCCGCTATGGCTTGTCCTTTCTGTTCCACTAACGGATAATCCCGTTTGTTCTGTACAAAAATATGTATTCCTGATCCCACCTTTGGCCCAGCCATTCGTTCGTACTCTTCAATGTTGAGAACCAGCTCAAGTCCATGTGAGACACCTGTGATGAGGTCACGTGTAAGTTTCTCATAGTCAGTTTCGTGTTTAGAAATACTCATCCTTTCTACTACATCCCCAAGGGCCCGTCCAAAAATGACGTCACGCGAATAGGGGGAGAGGAATTCACGCATTTGTGACGATGTATGACAAGGAGGGGGTTATTTCAGCAATGTGACATCACATTACAAATAGTAACTTAAACAAAAATGTATACTTTATTGCTTCATATATGATAGCTTACAGCTTATTTAATGCCGTTTTCATTTGGTTCACACCTGTAACAATATTATAGCGCAGTCTCTCAGTAAATACATGCTTAAATGACAAGGAATGGATTTGAAAAATGCTAATTCTCACAATTAAAAACATACTGCTTTTATATGGAGGAATGGTGCAATGACTTGTGACGTCATAGTGGAGGGCTAAGTTTTTGTGACGTTGTTTGGCGAGGGGAAGAAGGGGGGGGGGCGTTAACAATCAGCCGAAATTGCGTGACATCATTTATGGACCACCCCAAACGATTAAACATAAAGGCACCGTTAGATTTAGCTACAATTCGTCGAAACACGTAATGGACATGACGTGAAAGCCATGGTTTCATAAAATTCTCTGAAAATCGACTTTTCAAATGTGATGATTGTTAGGAAAACATCGAGTAATCCGAACAGACTATGATGATGTCACGAGCTATTAAAATCGTATAAAAACCACAGCTGTGATTGTCAATCCAATGGCCTCCCACCACACACACACACACCACACCTACTACCCACAGTATTCCCTTACCTGGCGACGTAGTTCTCAGCAATCCCTGGTAGTCCGGGCCGTTGAATGTAAAGCAGAGCCCGTAGTCTGTCAACGTTGTTGTAAAGTTCTCAGGACCACAAGGCGTGCTTTTCTGCCACCTACAGCTGCAAGGAGACAACTGGTTAGTGTTTTATTCATGTGCCGTAGACTCGACAGTTTTTATATGACCTAAACTTTGGAACTTTGGAGGTTTATCTCATCTTTATTCATTCGGGATGTTGTAGTTGACTTGCAGTGACCTGACTCATCCATGCTTTATAAATCTCCTGCATATATGCATGTGTTTGCGACAAGATATTCATGAAACACTTAACTAGTTTGTGTATGTATACGGTGATAGAGATTTACATTTATTAAGTGTTGTTTGGAGATTTTATTTTTATCTTCTACTATGAAAATTTACAAAGTTTCGGTTAGAACAAAACAATTATAAATTTCGCGTTTGCATTTTTGGAATAAAAACCTATTAATTTTACGTACCCTTTTAATTAATTTATTTTAGCCGTTAATTAAAATGAAGGTATTTGTAAAAGATGTGTTTTCTAGTTTTTTTGTTTGTTTGTTTGTTTTTTGTTTTTTTAAATCACTTATTAATTGAATTGCAAATTGTATTCTTCTATTCCACTCCGTTCATTTTACAAGCTATAATAACAATTATAATAAATAATATAATTTTTAAAAATAAAATAAATGGAAAATATCAAAAAGACCAGATGCTACAATGAACTGTGCTCATGATAACAAGAAGAAGACATCCTACAATGAACTATGCTCACGATAAAATCATGTTTTCAATGCGGTTCCCCACCAGGAAGTTGAGTTTGTCCAGCGTTAGATTAGCTACACCCGCGATGTAGACGTCCTGTAGGGTTAACTGGCCGTCATACATCTTCTGGAGCACAGACAGCAGGCCGTGCGCATGCGCTGCGGACAGTCTGTTGAGTGTTACAAATGAGTTTATGGACAAATCAAGTCCGGACAAACAGTGTCAGTACCTTTATTGAAATTTTATCTAATAACGTTTTAGCATGATGCAGCAACCATGTTTTCAAATTAAGTTAGTTTTTTTTTAAAATAATAAACTAGATATAATTACTAACGAATAATTGTAATGAATAAATAAAAATAATAAAATTTTAGGAAGAAATGTAATTCAAAAAGTTTAATTCCCTAATTTCTAATGAAATTTCTATTTTTTCTCTCTTTAAAATTCTTGCTTTCAAACATTAGAGGAGGCGAGAGACTCGAAATGTGTGTCTTAAAACTTATATATTATATATTATCATCTTAAATAGCCCGACGCTACAGTTCAGTTTTAGTTTTAAGTACACCGAAATGGAGTAGCCGAGTTCAATTCCTGCTAGAAACTTAAAATTATATATATANTTTTAACTTTAATTATTTTTTTTATAATTGTAGTTGCATATACAGTATTAATCACAAGGTAGTGACCTCTTCTTTCTTTTCTTTTTCGTTTTAGTGATTCACTATTTTATGTTACAGCATGGTCCAATATTCTGAAAGTCATCATATTCTCATTATTGTGTTGTCCGTCATATAGGGTAAATTTCTAGTTTCATAAACACTTAGTTTTGGCGACACACTATCAGGAAATAGGTATAACATAATAAATAATCCACGTAGTATATCAATGACAAGCTATAAAGCACGTCCAAGGATGTTCCGCCATGTTTCCGTGGCATACATGGGCATCCCGTCAAAAATACTATTCATTATAGTTATAATAAATAACCCGTAAAAACAAAGTTTTGACTTTAAATCCCAACACGTACCGCTCATTTCTGGTTATTGATGTTTTTTCCACTTCCTATATATTTGTTCATCAACTTATTAATATTACTTTAATTTGATCAAAAAAAACTACTTGCTACCTCACAACTTCATTCACATGTTTATAAAAAATATAAACCCATTGCATCGCGTGACAATTGTAATGAAACGTTTTACGTATCTATCAAATAAAGAAAGTATCCGTAAAAAAGGTCACAGCTCAATAGAATCTGTGTACACGAAAATGTGCGCACCGTAGTTTGATAATAAAATATTTTAGAAAGCGCACCTCTCCAAGTAAAGTCTTGGGGAAAAAAATACGGAAAAAAAAATCTTTAAAAAAAAATAATAATTCTGATTGTCTGTGGAAGTCTTTGGGAGTTTGAGGGACCAATCGCTATCGATTACCGCAGATAAATCAGCCTCTTATTATATCGGATGTTCATTTTCAAACAGTTCAATTTGACTCCAGATAAATTTTCTGTTTTTAAAAGCTATAATATTAGCATCACCGTCTTGTGATCCTATCGAGCTAAAGCTTTGCACAAAGTTTTGTGTTATACCTAACAGTGCGTTTCAAAAATTCAGATCGATGGAATGTACCGTTATTAAGTAAATGAATTATTTTTTTTAGTTTATCTCTATGTATCTCCATAAATGTTGTGTAGACTTCTGCTATCGTTAACCTCGCCGAGCCACTGGAAGGTCACTCCAGGCAGGCCTCGATGTCACAGGGGTCTGCCACGCGTGCGTTTGAAGATAATCATTAGTATTAGTTATGTATTATATATAAAGGATTTATAGTCAAAACTTGTTTTTTACAGGTTGCTCAAATTCAATTTGTATTAACTAATCGTAAAATATGGGAAATGAGAAATATCACATTAATATTAATAATAACATTACAACGAATTATCATTTTAGGGGATCAACACATATTTTTGGTATCTTTTAAATATTTTCTGTAATAGTAAGGGTAGGTGTATTTTTTCGTAAATTATAGATGAGATGTTAAAGGTGATATAAACATGTTCCATTGTTCACTGTTCATTATTTAAGAACAAAGTTAGAGTTTATTCTGATGTGGACATAGCTAGTCAAACATATCTATCTATATACATATAAGATCCATTTGTTGTCGGTCTGTCACCTAATAACTCAAGATCCAGACAACCAAATAAAGTGAAATTTGGTAAACGTACACAAAATTATATCGGAAAGGTTCTCAAATAGGTTTCATTCCATAAATTCGCACTCATGGATGCCAAAGCCCATAAACTTTTTTCCCCCTTATTTGAGCTATACAAAAATAGAAAATCACTAATTCTCCTATTTCCCGTGTAGGTAGAAGCATGAAACTTTGGTTAGTTGTTCATTACACTCTCCCAATGATAATATGCGAAAAAGATTTAAATTTCCCAGGGGCCCGAATGCAATTTTTTCTTATTTTAAAAACAAAATCATCATTAATTATCCAATTTCCCTTGTGGGTAGACACATGAAACTTTGATAAATTTTTTAGCACACTCTCCCGACAATAATGGCCAAAAAGACTTTTAAAATTCTCATTCATGGGGGGGGGGGTGTGGAGGCCCAAATGTACTTTTTTCTTTACATGAGCAACATTAACAAAATCTAGACATCAACATAACGTGAAATTTAGTACACTTATACAACATTTCATGGGGAATGTTCTAAAACAGGTTTCGTTAAAAATTCCCGCTCATGTGGGGCCGGGAGCCTAAAAAAAGTTTTTTTTTTTTTTTTTTTTACTAATATGGGGTATAAATAAATTGAAAACAGCCAATTGTCCTATTTCCCGTGTAGGCAGAAGCATGAAATTCAAGGAAATTGTTAAGTACATTTTCGCAATGGTAACAGGTGAATATATTTCCAAATTATTTCTTTCTAGGGGCTGGGGGCCAAAATGTAGGGGTTTTTTTCTAAAAGGAGCGATATAAAAACTGAAAATCAGTAATTTTTCCAAATTCTGGTGTATGTAGAAGCATGAAACTTTTGGTAGCTGATGAAAACACATCCGCAATAATAAGAGGTGGGGTCGAGGCCCAAATGAATTTTTTCTTATATAAAAACAGACGTATTCTACAAATTTCAGTGTAGACAGAAGCATGAAATTTTTGGGAAGTTGTTGAGGAGGATCTCACGACGATAGTTAATGAATAAGAACATTAAAATTCCTGCTCATGTGGGGCCGGGGTCCCAAAAACTTATTTTATATTAATAGGGCTTTATAAAAAATTTTAAAAAAATTATTCAATTTTCGATTGGGTAGAAACGTGACATTTTTGGAAGTTGTTTTTTCTTTACTAATATAAGCTATATAAAAATTGAAAATCCCCAATTCTACTATTTCCCATGTAAGTAATAGAATGTAAATCTGGATAGTTATTAAGTACACTACCGCGATAAAGCAGTCATAAATGGTGCGCCAGTCTCTTTGGATTACTTGTATAGACTTGCAGACACTATGCTTTTTTTCATGGGCAGTTATATGTGGCCTAACCCAGAGAGGGCAAAGAGGAAAATCTTTTTGTACACATTCCAAATGGAACTGCCAAAAATGTTATCTATGACATTGCTTTAAGATAAATGAACCATTTTATTGCATGCATATAAAAGTTGTGTTCGCTTCTACAGAAAACTTTATTTAAAACCAGTGTAAAGCCGGGTACTTGCATCTAGTACTTTTATAAGATTTTCCAAAGATCTTGATCTGACCAAATACAACATCACTGATATGGAAACTCATACCTCATACATTTTATTTATTTTAGAAAAACAACTCAGGCACTTTACTCACCTATAAAAATTGTCGTTGCAGATAGTCACTGCGGGGAATTCCGTGTAGTTTGTGTAGAACTTATTGACGTTGATGCTTGTGGGTTGGCTGATGAAGTAGTTGTACGCTACCAGTAACTGCACACTCACAATAGAGAAACTCAGGCAGATGATCCCCAGCCAAACCAACCTTTAAAATAAGAACAGGAAGAAACGTTTCAACTGTTTTCAATTGTAAAATAAAATTTATGTCAGAATGTTACAAAATAAAAGGTGGTCTTTATTAAAAAGCGGACTGTGTTACTCCGCTACTTCACTCACTTCATTGGCTACCTGTACACGACGAATTGTTTACAAACTGGTCATTCTCTGTCACAACTTCTTCTTCGACTCATGTTCTACTTATTTTACTGAACTTTTGTCGGTCTACTGACCCACTCGTCATCTACGCTCTTCTGCAGACACACGCATTCTCTCCGTTTCTAAAACACTCACTAATACATTTGGCGAAAGGTCGTTCGCTTTATGTGCAGATAAACAATGGAATTATCTATCATTAAAAATCCGTAGCATTCAGTCAAATCCTTCAAGACTGCTCTTAAGACACATCTTTTCAAAATTTATTTTCAAAATTAATGACAAACCGTGTCTATTAATGATTAACGTGGCGTTTTGTGTTATGTACTGTCATTAATGTGGTTGTTATGGTGTGAATGCAAATTTATTATTTATATGTATGTTACTACCTTCAAGTAAAGCGCTGTTAGCCCAGTTCCTCACTGGGATAAAGCGCCATATAAATTACTATTTATGATTATTCTTAAATACAACTGGCATTGTTTTTTGTTTGATTTATTTATTTTTCTTTTTGGTTCGTTTTCATTTTTTTATAAAGGGCACAATGAATAATAAAATTTCGCCATAGATTTTGAACCAGAACATATCACTTACCTCCGCCCTCTATTTGTGCCTGAAGACAGGACATATCACTTACCTCCGCCCTCGATGTGTACCCGAAGCCAGGACATATCACTTACCTCCGCCATCTATTTGTACCTGAAGCCAGGACACATCATTTACCTCCGCCATTTATTTGTACCTGAAGCCGGGACACATCACTTACCTCCGCCATCTATTTGTACCTGAAGCCAGGACACATCACTTACCTCCGCCATCTATTTGTACCTGAAGCCAGGACACATCACTTACCTCCGCCATCTATTTGTACCTTAAGCCAGGACATATTTTATCACTTACCTCCGCCATCTATTTTTACCTGAAGCCAGGACATATCACTTACCTCCGCCATCTATCTGTACCTGAAGCCAGGACATATCACTTACTTCCGCCACCTATTTGTACCTGAAGCCAGGACATGTCACTTACCTCCGCCCTCAATATGTACCTGAAGCCAGGTCATATCACTTACCTCCGTCATCTATTTGTACCTGAAGCCAGGACATGTCACTTACCTCCGCCATCTATTTGTACCTGAAGCCGGGACATATCACTTACCTCCGCCATCTATTTGTACCTGAAGCCAGGACATATCACTTACCTCCGCCATCTATTTGTACCTGAAGCCGGGACATATCACTTACCTCCGCCATCTATTTATACCTGAAGCCGGGACATATCAGTTACCTCCGCCTTCTATTTGTACCTGAAACTGGGACATATCACTTACCTCCGCCATCTATTTGTACCTGAAGCCAGGATATCACTTACCTCCGCCCTCAATGTGTAACTGAAGCCAGGACATGTCACTTACCTCCGCCATCTATTTGTACCTGAAGCCAGGACATATCACTTACTTCCGCCACCTATTTGTACCTGAAGCCAGGATATCACTTACCTCCGCCCTCAATGTGTACCTGAAGCCAGGACATATCACTTACCTCCGTCATCTATTTGTACCTGAAGCCAGGACATGTCACTTACCTCCGCCATCTATTTGTACCTGAAGCCAGGACATATCACTTACCTCCGCCATCTATCTGTACCTGAAGCCAGGACATATCACTTACCTCCGCCATCTATTTGTACCTGAAGCCAGGACATATCACTTACCTCCGCCATCTATTTGTACCTGAAGCCAGGACATATCGCACACCATGGAAGGTTGTCACATTACCGAACTCATGAATGGCTTGAATGAACAGAGACCATCTCCCTGTCCATCGTATTGAAGGCGTGGGGCTCGTATTCAATATTACGCTTTTCGAAGAATGATACTTTGATGGTGGTATTTCTTCCAATGGTTTCTTTATGTTATTAACAGTATTCGGCCTCTCACCTGCTAAACAAGGTAGAATTTATTTGGTGGCTTTAAGAAATCGATGAATTGGAGATGGCAAAAGAAAAGTGCAGTTTTATAACGGAAAACAGATGTTGCTGCAAGTATAAGTAATATTTTTGCATGGCTGGTATCTTAGCTCAGACTAATATGTGATTCTTTTCAATATTTAAGTGAGTCTTTAAGCAAGAAAAAAAAACACTGTCATATTTTCAACCTAAGGAAGGGAAAATTTTGTCGTATATATTCTAGACGAGTGAAGACATTTTGGGTATGTATTCATGGAACTAACATTTAAAGAAAGATATTCGAATTAAAATTACACTTTGAACGTGAATTTCATGGTTTTAGAACCTATTGAAAATTATCTGAACTTTTTTTAGAGTATTAGTTTGCCTGATAAAAAATATTTTAAAATTATTTTAATTTCATTTATTCAATTTATTGTGTGAGAAACACCCAGCAGATATCATACCTTCCATGCAGATATCATACCTTCCAAGCAGACATCATACCTTCCCAGCAGACATCATAACTTCCCAGCAGATATATTTTCCAAGCAGATATATTTTCACAGCAGATATCATAACTTCCCAGCAGACATCATAACTTCCCAGCAGACCTAAATTCCTAGCAGACATCATACCTTCCAAGCAGACATCACACCTTCCCAGCAGACATCATACCTTCCCACCAGACATCATACCTTCCAAGCAGACATCACACCTTCCCAGCAGACATCATACCTTCCCAGCAGACATCATACCTTCCCAGCAGATAGATTTTCCCAGGAGACATCATATTTTCCCAGGAGATAGATTTTCCCAGCAGACATCATAACTTCCCAGCAGACATCATACCTTCCCAGCAGATAGATTTTCCCAGCAGACATCATACCTTCCCAGGAGATAGATTTTCCCAGCAGACATCATACCTTCCCAGCATACATCATACCTTCCCAGCAGATATCATACCTCCCTGCTGACGACCCATGTTTGACTCGTGCTCAAAAGAAGAGCTTGCTTGACTCCATCGGGTCCTCTGCGACTCGTCAACCTTTTGGTCGTTAATAGCAGGAGTGGAGACGCGGGGATAAGCTCTGACGGTGTTATCGTCTGTCATCTTTACAAGGCTCTGGGGTAAAAGCACATAGAGCGGTACGCCTTATTTTTTGGTATTTTTGCCGCCATATTCATTGTGAACACGTGACAAAGATGACCGCAAAAATAGTGCATAAAATGATTTAAAATGGGGTTATTTCAAGGAGAAAATAATGAAGAAAGAAACTGAAAAAAATAGTAAAAATTTGAAGGAAATAAAAAACTGAATGCAATCCCAACGATAACGAAAATAAACATTTTTACTCGCAGTCTTTAAGAATCGGGCTGTAAATTTGGCATCCATAGCTTAGCTAGGAATTTTACCCAAAACGTAATCAAATCAAACTTACCGCGTCTGTGCAACTAGAAGCTGAAAAGCCCGGATGTGAAATTACGTCATTTCATCATGTCATTAAAGAAATAGTGTAAACTTTCTATTTTAATTAAAAATTATACAAAAAAACCTAACCCTAAACCTACACCTAATCCTAAACATATTCCTAAACCTAACTTGAACCCTAAACTCAACCCAAAACCTGAAACTAAACCTAAACGTAACTCTAAACCTACCACGAAACTTATCCCTAAAACTATCCCTTAACCTATCCCTAAACCTATCCATTACCCTAAACGTATCCCTAACCATAAACCTAACCATAACACTAAACCTAACCATTAACCTAAACCCTATGGCGGATTAAGGGGGGGGGGGGCTGAACGGGCTAAAGCCACGGGGCCCCGACGGTTTAGGGGCCCCCAAACTTTTATATTTTATAATAAAAGTGTACAAAAGTTTGCACGAACCCTTGAAAATATAATAAATTAATTAATACCATCTATACAACTTATCGCGTTCAGACACGATAGTATTGATAAAGTACCTAATAATCGAAAAACTTTAATTGATTCACTTCGCATGATATAAAATATAGGTTATATTTTAAAAATTTCCCATTTTCGTGAAGTTCCGCTGGCCGTGTCGGTATAGTGTATGCTCCATGGGGTACCGGTGTCGGGTTCAATTCCCAGCAGGGGCAAATTTTTTTTTCTTTCCACACTTAATTATAACTACCGCGAACACATCAAACAGTTATTTCTTCGTGTTAGTTTTTTTTTTCATCATTAAAATTTAGTTACAGTCTTATATTAGCTGTTAACAATCATTTTATTTTAAGAATGCTGGCTGGAGAGGGCCCCCGTTTGATGGCAGCCCAGGGCCCCGAGCAGTCTTAATCCGCCCCTGCCTAAACCTATCCCTAACCATAAACCTATCCCTAACCCTAAACCTATCCCCAAATCTATTTTTAAATCTATTCCTAAACCTCACCTAAAACCTATCCTTAAACTTAACCCTAAACCTATCCCTTTCCTAACCTAAAAGCTAACCCTAAACTAACACTAAACATATCCCTAAACCTAACCCTAAAAACTAACGTGTAAACATACAGCCAAACCTAAAAGCACATGAATAAAATGTATCAATAAAAATATTTACACTTATATTATCCTCCATATAAATTATTGCTGGAAGATATAAAAAAATTACTTTTCCAATATATTATATATAACTTATGTCGGAAGGATACAACATTCCCTTCCTTTCCTCTTTTTAAATTATAGACGTATGAATACAAAACTCCATTCCCTGATGTACGCCTCGCTCTGCCATATCAACAATGACAATGTAAATGGATGAGCGCACCGCTCTTTTCGTTTTAGCCGGCTCTGGATGTTGTGTGTAGATTTGATGTCAAGATAATAAGTTAATGAAATAGATATATCATATATCTAAGTTGTGTGGAGAAAAAAATGTTAACGTTAAAAATAATTAGAAAATTAATATTAATATCGGCTCCCGAGATGGCGGAAGCTAGTTGCTATGGTGAAAAAAGATGGCGGTTACTTGGGCGGACCAGTAAATGAAATGCATAAAAAATATAAGCAGTACTTTTATTAAAATTTAATAGTGTAAAGATAAATCATGCCTTCTAAAAAATATACTATTTCATAAATTTTAACAGAAAACAACATGAGTATGACTAGTAGTATGAGCATTGTGCTGTAACGTTAATTTCTCACATAGCTTTCTGTTTTCTGGAGTTAATTATTCCCAGGTGATAACGCTTTTTTTTATTAAAAAATTAACAACACACAACTTTTGATCACTGCAACTGGTGTGAATAATGCACTTACTGGTTAGTGTTTAGAGTGTGAGTCAGTGTTACGAATATTTCAACTTTAAAAAAAATTTATGTCAAGCGGTCATTTTCTTTAAGTAAGCAACTTCCTTTCAGCGTTCATTTCCTGGTGCGCTGATTGCCTCCTTGAGTCAAGAAACAAGATGGTGCGCATGCATTTTTGGGCAAAAATACACTCGAAATTTTGAATCGGTTCTCCAACTACAGTCTAGGTATTAAAATTAATAAATTACAGGGTGCCAATTTCAGCGCTCATCATGCTCAAAGTTTGTTTTTCAAGCGGGTTTTAATGACGACTTTTGATTAAAGGCATAGTAACAAGAGAGCAAACAATTGATTGATTCCAAATCATAAAGACTATTCAAAGTAAATAATATAAACTAGTTACGACCCGCGGTGTAGCAAACGCCGTAGACTTGCTCACATATAGTGCAAACAACGGGGGCGGGAGAAAGAACATAAACAGCATCAACAGAAAATGAATATAAAGCGCATGAACGTCAAAGGGGGGGGGTGGTCTCGAGACATGCCCACCGCGGGTGTTATTACTTTCCCCCGCCCCTTTACTAAAATCGTTGGCCAACCACAAAATATGATGATTGTTTGATTTCAGCGAGGGTCATTCGTTATTGTTATTTGCACACGACTCTTTCTTGTTCTGGTGAATTATTTACAAAGTTGGAGCAAATATGACCTTGAGCCAACATTTAAGGATTGAGTATAGAGACATCAATTTGGCATTGTATAAAGCCATCATTAATTGTAGCCAGGATATGAAAACTACCCGAATCCAACTGTACAAGCAATACATATAACTATCACTGGACATAACCACCTTCGATAGCAATAATTTCAGTCGGCCTTGAACATTATCTGAGGCAGTTATATCGGCGATGAATTTAAAAAAAAAGGTACAATTGTTTCGAGGTAGTTACTCAGTGTGTTGTTTAGTGCAGAAAATGCAACCCAAGCCAAACGTGATGCACCTCTTGTCTCACGAGATGGAATGATCTCAAAGAAGTTAAGTTCCTCAGTGAATGCGAAATATAATAAGACATTTGTACATCAATATACGAATGCTTCAAGATACGAAAACCCCAAGTTACAAAAGGCCCTTCGAATAATTTTATGTTCCAAAATACGATAACAGCGCTGCTGACAGCAGCATTGAGCGTGCATCCCGTGACTGGCTCCATTAAACGCTCCAACAACAGTTCCTGCGCAGTTCAATGACAATAACCTGCTTCATTTCATAAAAAATTGTAAAATGCCGCCAAAAACAAGATTACTTAGATTTAGATCAACATCTGCTAAGAGAAGAATTTTTTTAAATTTAAAGTTTTTAAAAATAACGCGAGAAGATGTTAGTGAAAGTTAGGTAAAGAATATGAAAGGTTAATATATAATTGGAAAGTACTAAACAAAATTATTTTATTCTTTAAAAATATAAAACCAAATTTTGTTCCATAAGTTTAATTGTTTTCTTATGTTTGTTAAGTGTACAGTTATTATACTAAATTTAAGTGTTAATTTAGCATGAGATATTGTAAAGTTTGTGCATATAGTATTATTTTCATAAAGTTAATTGTTTCGTACGTAAAATCTTAATGGCACTTTTTGCAGAAGCGAATAGTTAAGAAAAACCCGAAATCCGGGCGGTGCGAATGTTCGTAGCGATTTTCGATTTGTCTCTATTGATTACCAGATGTCACGGGGTAATTGCCTCCCATACCCTTACAAATTCTCATGTTCTTTATATCTATAACTGTATAACTTATAACTGTCGCTGTCGGTTTTTTCCTTATATCCTTGAACTGAAACAGTGAAACCGCCTATGGGTGTAGTGGGAATAGGTTACACAATTAGGCGCGTCTTAAGACTTCAGTTTTATGTAGTTTTTAACGTAATCGCATCGTTAAAAGTTAGGGATGAGTCTTTCCTGGAAGCTGTTGAGAATCTCAATGAATGGCGTAATAGGAGTGGGCGGAATATAAAAACCATGATTGTTGTTGAATGAGTGAATTCAGAATGGAAAATCCAAATTTAAAAGGATCGGACCTTTCAAAAGCATCTCGGTAGGTGAACAGGAACAAGAAATTTGTAATAAAAGCTGAAATTTATCGAATGAAGTGGAAGCTAAACAATTCATTGTGTTTATGAACGCATTAATAGGGCCAATGGAAAAAACAATATTGCTGTCATATAATATAATGATATTAATAATATAAATTAATTAATACGATTAGTTAATCGTTACAGATTTTTCCAAAGTTAATTATTCAATTTAAATTAATCGTTAACAGCCGTTATAAATAATGTTCTTAAACCCTTCTTACACAATATATGATAAATTTAAATTTCAAAAATAACGTATTAAATATTTGTAATGATAACCACTTTTGGTTTGACTATATTAACTTAATAATTTAATATTATATAGTTTTTATCTGTATATTTGTCTGAATCTTCTTTCTGTGTTAAAATATTAATTTGGCCTCTCCATCCCCCCCCCCCCCCGTTTACATTTCCTTTTCATCAAGTATACGAATATCTTTACTTAAGGACTTAAGGACTTTAAAACAACCCTTTTCTTTTACTTTTACTTTTCTCACAAACTACATACCGGTAATAAGTCAAGGTCAAGTGTTAATAAATATTAATTATACTGTCAATTTAACGTACACGAATGAGATTCATGTCACTTTTACTTGTGAAGTCTTTGTTTCGAAAAGTTTACTTTTGCTTTGTTGACACAAATTGTGAATAATTCTTTTAAAGTTAGTTCACATCATCCTATTAAACTTAGGGTTAGTAGCCGTTGCTTCAGAAAATTGAGTGTTCACCCAGTGAGAATTACGTAATAACCAACTCTGAAACTTCTAACAGTTGGCAGACTATGGCCGTTAATAGCTGCTATCGTTTGGATGGGTGACTTTTATAGGTTTTGTCATTTGTTTCATAAAATAAACTGTGGTTAAGTTCAAACTCTTTACACGCGCGCGTGATTAGTGTTAGGCATTAGATCTGTTAAGAACATCCTCACAGTTTCTGAAGGCAAAGTCCAGATGAATTGATGAAGAAATTTTTTTTAAAGCTTCGGTTGAAGTACACATCCTTGTATATATCGGCTTGTGGCACGGATGACTCATACTCACAGTAGAGACTGGTCATTCGAAGATTTCTATGCCGTGCACTCAGTATTTTAATAATATGCTGAGATAGTTGCAGCATTCATAACAATTGTATAGGTATACGGTAGACTTGTTGTATCACGCTGAATGGCTTTATCCGATTTTTCCCCCCGATCTAAATAAGCAATTCCACCCAGAAAAGACACTTCTACTATAATAACGTCAAGTGTTTGTTATGTTTGTTTGTCAAGGACCAAACTTGGCCTCTGTGCATTCCATTAGCATTTGATCGGGAGGTTATTTAGGTGGTCTAAAGTTTCTCCAACTCATCCACAGAGATGACAGTCATAGCTTTTTATTTTAGTACCGCTGTAGTCACCTTAATTTTCTTAAGTTAGCATCTCTTCCAGAGATTTTTTTTTTAATTCTCAACACGGAATAAGCAGTGCGAGATATCGATGTCTTCATAGTTTGCTTGCTATTCGCGGTTAATTTCTTCATCTCGTACTTCTGAAGACGAGGATCTTACCAAGCGACAACACCTGCTGACTCCTCCGTCATCACTTAGATCATTTTGGTTATTAGGGCTCGATATGCAATGCGGGCAAACATTAGGATATATATTATCTTTAAAAACCATTCCAAGTTCCATTTATTAGTGGTGACCCTCCCCCTCCGAAAAAAAAATTGGCCGCATTCAGAATTGTGTTCGTTGAAAGTTAATCAATGCTACCATTATACTATTTGCACGCCCAATATCCACTTGTAAATAAAAAAAATTAACACATAAAAGAAAGCTGTCAGTATTTCTATAATTTCAACATTCTCTCTCAATGTATTCAAATCCTCAACATGCAGCTATTTTGTCAGTCATATTTTACAAAATCTTATTTTTGTTTTTTGTTTCGTCGCCAATTCTACTGTTATTTTTGTTCTCTCATTTCTACGGTGTCCATCTAACCAGTGACACACACAAACATATGACAAAGTCTAAAATCTCAAACAACGATACGATGCTGCCGCCAATTAAAAGTCCCATTGAGCCTCCAATGTCACCTGCAACACGAAGAATCAAGACTTATTACAATATACGCTTTCTTTGAAAGTCTACTAACATTCATGGAAGCATATAAATAAATATATTAGGGCTGCGGAAGTTAACGATTAATTAATTGATTAATCGTTAAAAACTTCAATCAATGAACATTATTTTGATATATTCGATTAAAATTTAAGAAAAAAATTAAAATATTTGTTCACCCATTTCTTAATATTTTGTACTTAATACTTTTCCCCCGTATTATTATTATTTATTTAGACGTGCATACGTAATCACATATACTTTTCTTCCTTATTTCTTGCATAGTAGAACGAATTATCTCTATTACGTCACAAAATTAGGGATTCATGGAATTACCGCGACTAAACCGATTTCGCGAAATAATAAACGCAACTTAACGAGATCTTTATATGCGTTATAAAGACATAATGAATCGAAAATTAACAGATTAATTAATTAAATTTTTCCCAATTAATCGAGCAATTTTTTTAAAAATCAGTACCAGTACCAGCTCTGAAAATATGTTTGGTAAGTTCACTGGAAAATAAATTTTCATGTAAGAACTTTATAAAGTTCAAATCCAAATCCAGCAAACAAATTAATTTCTTTCCCTACCTAGTGGCAAAGACCTGGCTTGCCGACCACTTTCAGAACAAGTAGTATCAGGAGTGGGCTGGCTGACGACACTATTCGTAAGGCTTATTCCCTAACATATCAAAACTTTAGTCTAGTAATCTCATGCACCCCAGGAAATTTCATGTTAGTAACTTGATTATTCTGTTTTAATTCGGACCAAAGTTTTATGAACATGATATGTTATAGCCAATATTAATTAACACTTATGGTAGACAAAATTAAATAGATGAAATAAAAAAATTCTTTAAAAAATTAATTTTGTTAATAAGTTATGTTAAATCCCCCCCCCCCCAACTCAATGAAATAACACACATGTTCTAATCCACGCGAAGGCGAGGATTTGTTCCCGGGGCCTGAGCAGTCATCCAGCTCTGAAAGGGTACCCAACTAGACAATAGTTAGGCGGTTGGGGTAATGCGTGAAACCCCTATAGCCGTGGCCTGTGACCGCTGCATCATTTGCCAACTGATCATCCCTCATGGTCTGTGGACGCAATTATCTTCTGCATAGAAGGAGCGTCTGTATATCTAAGATAAGATAAGATTATTAACTCCTTTCCAATTTGCAAGCTTAAATAGCTTCTCTAGTTACACAGCCAAAGATAGATAAGCAGGCAGAAAATGGAAAGTAGTGTATTACTGAAAACGTTTAAGTCAACAACACAATAAACACATCTCTATACAGAGGTGTAACAACGAATTGGCATAGGGCAGTTGCCAAGGGCGCCCAGGGCTAATCCTTCAATTTTCAATTTATTGTTTATATTTTAATGTTTTCGCTATTTCTCAAGGACGCCAAAATGACTTAGCAAAGGGCGCGAAAATCCTAGTTACGCCTCTGCATCTATATAGACACACATCAATGGAGGCACACTTCTCTCTTTTTTTACATCTATACTGAGGCTAGTCAGTAGAGGCACACAGAAAAAGTACAAACTACTCACCAATAAGATCAAACATACTATAAGCCACCTGTTGCTCTGTTATCGTGTAGCTGATTTCAGAGAAGAAGATGTTGAGAAAGATGAAATTTTTACTGTGGACAAAGAGACGGATTTGCACTGCTGATAAATAATGAATAGCATTCAACCTCATGCGAGCTCAACAAGTCAAGTACCAGTTATTTGCAAGAAAATTCATGTGCAAGGAATTAAGAAAGAAACTTGTTTAATTAATTATTATTTTAGCGTGATGTATGAGATTTTAAGCATGATAATTTAAATGGTAATAAAATGATTTACGGCAAAGTTGACTCTCTAACAGAACTTAACTAATAACATCTACATTTTTCTGTGTAGTTAACGTACATCTAGGCCGACCATCGAGACAAAAGTTACGTTACCTCATCAGATGGCCATCTAGGCCAACTAAACAGACAAAAGTTACGTTACCTCATCAGATGGCCATCTAGGCCAACTATACAGACAAAAGTTACGTTACAAAGTTACGTTACCTCATCAGATGGCCATCTAGGCCAACTATACAGACAAAAGTTACGTTACCTCATCAGATGGCCATCTAGGCCGACCATTGAGACAAAAGTTACGTTACCTCATCAGATGGCCATCTAGGCCAACTATACAGACAAAAGTTACGTTACCTCATCAGATGGCCATCTAGGCCGAGTATCGAGACAAAAGTTACGTTACCTCATTAGATGGCCATCTAGGCCGACCATCAAGACAAAAGTTACGTTACCTCATCAGATGGCCATTTAGGCCGACCATCGAGATAAAAGATACGAAACAAAAAGCTTTAATCCCTTTTTATGTATCCAAAATTAAACAGGTCGAGACAGTTTCAAGTTTCGCGGACTTAAGTTTTATGATTAGTAAGATTTTGATGTTGGAAGTATAGAACATTCGAAGTAATGAAATTGTGAATGTAACTATGAGAACTCTTCTTTCCTTTAGATACTATCGTATCCAAGGACACAGGAAGTTTTGACATTTTTCTAATATATTATTTGGTTGACAACATTTTCAGGTAGACACTTATAAAATTATAAGTCATCCAAAAATTCACATTACCTGTAGAACGTTACGTCGATGACAGCTTGGTTAGAAAATTGATTCGCGTCCATTTGAATGTCCCTTGCCAGTGCGAGGTGTTCCGAGTGAAGATCCCTTATAATCCTTATAGCTTTGAGAGAATGTAATGATTCAAAAGTGTCATTAAATAGAGTTTCCCTATACGTTTGGCTGACGTTAAAATCTAAACCTTTCACCTCGTAGGCATAGAAAACGTCAGCGCTCGCAAATATGTCTTTATACAAGTTCGTGTAACATTCAAGAACTTTTGTTAAATGGTGCATGTAGTTGTCCAGCCGTGCGGACATTGACACTCTCATGTCCTCCATCCAGACCCACACCTCTTCGCTGTTGCGTTCATTGAACAACTCGGCGATTTTGAACTTGGAGACGTTGAAATGCACCAGATAGTGGTTCAAGATGGGAATGATTTTTTTGTACTCTTTGATGTACTCTTTGACGTGTATGAGGCCCCTGTGGGTCATGTTCAGTTCGTCCACGTATTCAGACAGCTTGATCTCGCACTCTTTGTTCATGCTGGCTATCTGTTCTTGGCGTTGTTTCAGTCTCCCTGATGGCCATTTGATCGTTTCTCTCACAAACTCGTCGTGCTCGAATAGGTAAGAGGTGCATATCATTGAGTAGTTTTTGATGATTATCTGAAATAGAAAACGGTGACGATTGATTAGGGGTGTCCGAAGTCCGGCCAGCGGGCCAAACACGACCCACGTTTTAATTTTAATTGACTCCAGACCTCATCTGAAATAATTTATTGATTGATGTTTTATTTCCGTAACAAGATATTATTTATAAGAACATTCAAATATTTTTGCATCAAACGAAGGCAAAACAAAAATAACTATGAAATTGTATTGTTTAACAATTATTTGATCTTTAAAGTCATCAAAACTTAAAAGAATTGCAACCGATTATTTGCTCTCGTTTTTTCTGCCGTCTATAACATAAAATTATCATGGACAAAAACTCTGTATTTATTACTGATGGTTCTCATGCCATGACCAGAGAGCACAATGGACTAGCAACACTTGTCTGTAACAAGTCAACAAAGAGGTTGGCATAGCTTTTAAACTTCACTGAATCATTCACCAAGTTCCTTGTGCCAAACCTCTTGTATGTGAACTTTTCATTAAGCTAGTAATAAGAACTTTAAACTCTATTTGCTCTAAAGCCGTAATTCACTGTCAGTTTCAGTAGTTTCTTTTTGACATTAGGAGAGAAATCATAAATATTTTCTTCACACTTAGAATTTAACTGTTGCAGCTTTTAGAAAATAAGTAACAACTAATTATATGATCCTGCGTGGCAGATACGTTATGAATATTTTTACGTCTCCAATGCAGTCTCATGCCATACATTTCCGCGGACTACCGGAAATCATGAAACATTTTCTATAAAAAATCGTCAAAGAGCGAAGGCAGATATATGCTGCAGATATCATATCTGATGAATATCAAAGGTGTTTTCAAGACTTTACAACTACTGAAGAGGAAATCATGTTTCTTTCTTCTGTGCACTCTGATGATGCTTCAGGTAACCTGCAACTACAACTCACCGTACTGCAAAGTGATGCTGAATGTCGCAGCAATAACAACAGTTTTCTCCTCTTGACTTTACCCGACAGCTGTATAAAGACAGATCCTAATAGCTTTCAACATTTTCTAAGGACATTCTCATCTTGTTTAACTACACATGATTGTGTGAGACGACAATTTTAGTTTGAGTTTTTACAAGCACTGTGTGAGGAGAGAGACTCTCATGTGTGTGATATCATACGTATCAAACTACTGACATTGAGCCTGGCCTCACCTGTGTGATATCATACGTATCAAACTAGTGACATTGAGCCTGGCCTCACCTGTGTGATATCATACGTATCAAACTACTGACATTGAGCCTGGCCTCACCTGTGTGATATCATACGTATCAAACTACTGATCTTGAGCCTGGCCCCACCTGTGTGATATCATACGTATCAAACTAGTGACATTGAGTCTGGCCTCACCTGTGTGATATCATACGTATCAAACTCGTAGCATTGGGCCTGACCTCACCTATTCACTGCAGTCAATGACCTCAGTTAACCCTTTACATTATGATTTTTTTCAATCAAACTTCTCAACTTATGTCATTACTGTTTATTATCAAATCCGGCCCACGCACATCTTTACTTTATGGAATATGGCCCGCCATGCAAAAAGTCCCTGCAGTAGATGGGCATTATTTCGTTTCATATCAGTTAATGTTTATATTATTTTCTCTGACATTTCGAGGAATTGGGGTTGGGTGTGTAGTTTTAATCTTAAATTGAAATTTTTGTTGTGCAAAAAATTATGAAATTGTAATTGAAATAATTTTTAAGCATGTAAAAGTTATTTTATTTTTAAAACATTAATGTAAAATTAGTTATAGTAACCATAAATTTTAGAGTTTTTTTTTTAATTGTGATTTTACAAAAAATTTGATTTTAAGGGACTTCTAAAATGAAGAAAGATGGCGCCTCTAGTTGAAAGTTGATAAGATTTTAACTTAATTGCTATTTAGTCTAATGGAGTACTTTAATAACATGACAAAACATTACATTTAGAAATATCTATCTAAAATACGTACACAAAAAAATGCCAACTACAAACTTAAACGATCATTGGAAACTCACTTATGAAAATATAGGATTATGTTAAGGCCAAAAGTCTATGTTATTTAATATAAGGAAATTAATAAAAATTAAAATCGCATTAATTTTATCCTACATTTAAAGATTTTTAAAAAATTACTTAGTAAATTATGGCGATATATGTGACTCGTCAGGCCAAAAAAATTACTGCTATTATAAAATAAAAGAATATCTTTTATATTTATTTTCTTTTCATTTAAACGAGAAGTACACGTGTCCTTTAGTAGCCTAAACGTGTTTAGCCAGGTAAACGAAATGGAAGTAAATACATTTTTAAATCATAAAGAACATTTCTGGTCATATTAAAACGAATTCATTCTGACTCATTGCAGAAATTTGCCTGAAATGAATGTTTTAGAATACGTGCCGAGTTCAGTAGCAGTGGCGTCACTAGAGTTGGTGTCACCCGGGGCGGTAGCTCATGGTGTCACCCCCTAACGACTTAACCTATAGAATTCCTCCGAGTTTTCCAGTGCCAAATAACGGGAAAATAAAGAATTTCATATTTTGGTGTCACCACCCTGATGGTGCCCCCTCCGCACCCCCTAGCGACGCCCCTGGCTCGTAGCCTGAAGTTATCTCGAGGGGACACAGAAATGTAACGCTCTTATATTACGTCAACGTTTCCGGCTACGGCTATAAACCATTTACAAAAATTATACATTGTTTAACCATGTTCGACTTTGACACAAGTATATACCTACTTCTATTGGGTCCTCATCTTCTTCAAAGGTTACATTTTCATACACTTGCTTTGTGATTTCCATGAGATGCTTGAGGATAATAGTTGCTTCTCTTAAAATATTTCTGCCGTAGTTTCCTGACTCTAGCCTTGCACTCGATCTCCTCAGAGCTTCTTTCAAAGTATCTCTGGGTATAATTTCCTAGGTGGAAATGGAAGCAATAGTTGAAATTAAAACGACAACGAAGTACGAAACTAGGTGGTTTTCTTATTGATGCATTCATTCACCAGGTCAAACAGTCGTCAGTCACCTCGTGCACAAATTCTCAGCTCTTTTGGAACACAAGACGTAGTTTCGATAAAACAAAATTTAAGGTTTTTAATACAAAAAAAAAAAAAAAAAAAAAAAAAAAAAACA
>MUZC01000249.1:2048721-2069573 GCA_002072015.1 Radix auricularia
GTCACATTTCAATAATCTTTGTCTCCGAGCCGTCACATTTCAATAATCTTTGTCTCCGAGCCGTCACGTTTCAATAATCTTTGTCTCCGAGCCATCCTTTGATACTTACTTCGGGCATCTTTTAGACAGGTTACAAAGGTCCCCAAATTACAGACTGGAAAATCTGAGGATACAATGATCATTTTAGAAAACATTTAAGTTTCTATATGGTTTTTAAAAACAATATAAAAAGGAACGTTATCGTAATGGCCAATATTTCTTCAAAATTACTGATAACCATAACTTTGCTGAGGTAATAGTATTAAGAGAATCTATTTAGTTTTTAGTTACACGTTTTCAGATTTGAGAAACAATATAGTCTTCAACTTCTAATTTTATTCCAAAACTAAATATTAGGGGTGCAGAGAATTACAATTCGCGTAACAATTAAAAATCAATTATTAGTAATAAAAATAGTTGCTTTTTTACATACAAACTTTTCCATTTAAAAAATATATTTTTAAAGTGTAAACTTTAAAATAAGCTTTTTTATAAGAAAAATGATATCAACAATTAAACATCGTTTTTACTTAATAAACAATTTAAAAAATTAAATTCATTGACATTATATTGAACCATTTGTATCTATATTTTGAAAATGTGAATTGCATGTTTTTGTTACTTCCCTTAAAACTTTCAGTTTAATGATGTCATGGACCTTGTTTTTTGCTTTAATCAAAATTATCGATTAATTATTCGGTAATTTTTCAAAATTTAACGATTAATTTTAAGGTAATCCATAACAGTCCTGCTAATTTTATATTAAGTTATACACCCCATCTATGTGGTTCATGTTAATTTATATCATGAATAGGTTTCTTCTATCTTAAATATTTATAGCAAACTCTCATCTATTTTGTAGCAATATACTTGAAATTATTTTTACTAAAATTTTCATTTAAATATTTGGTAAACTGTATTTCACGTTAGAACCACCTGTTGTGGTTTGAGGTCATCACTTGTCAACAAGCAAACACTCAAGTTTCGCTCTTACGACCTACACTATTATTATGTAAGCTGTTTTAACAAAGATATATTTTTTTTTTAAAACGTGGCGCAAACTAAACAAAGAGACTTACTGCCAGGCAAGTAAAAATCTTTACAGCCACATTTATTTACGACGAATGTTACGTAACAATCCACCTGACAAGTCGCCATGGAATATCTGTAGGTTTTACTGGACACATGCTCCATCCGCCAGTTCTGACAGTTGTCGTAAGGTTCGCCCAGGCGTTTTTCCTACACATTTTACATGCGATATATTAAGAAACAACTGATGCTTGGTATAACGTATGTTCTCCTGTAAAGTTCTATAACATTTAGCACATTAGAATAGTATGACACTTAGGTTTTAATACTAATCAGACATATGCTAAACAGACATGCAAACCTTGTTATAGTGTGTTAGAAATACAACGGTCAAATGGCAGTCATTTGTCGTCTATTTTAATGATATTATCTACATGAGAAACTGATGATCTTTGTCCTAATGTTTTACTACATCCGATTTAGTTCCCTTTTTTAAGATTTCCAAAGTCATACAATTTAAACAGTGAGCGTTGTGTTTACATTCGATTACAAACGTTTTCATTGATGATACTTTTGGTGTCTTGTAGTGAGAAAAGCTTAAGTGGCAATATTTCATTATAATTATGTAATTATCTTAGATATACAGACGCTCCTTCTATGCAGAAGATAATTGCGTCCACAGACCATGAGAGATGTTCTGTTGGCAAGTGATGCAGCGGTCACAGGCCACGGCTATAGGGGTTCCACGCATTACCCCAGCCGCCTAACTATTGTCTAGTTAGGTACCCATTCGGAGCTGGGTGACTCGGGGACTCCTCAGGCCCCGAGAACAAATTAGATCAAACAAGAATGGGCTTACATCAAAAGCGATTAAATGATCACAGATACATTAATCCAATGCAATAAAATTAATTATTTTAAATTTTTTTTTTAAAAATAGAAAAAGCAGTCAATGATAAAGGAATCAATTAATGACAGACTTATCATTGCAGTAAAGATTTGTCGGATTAAGGGGGTACTGTTTGGGCTAAAGACAATGGCCCCAAATGATTTGAGGGCCCAAAACTTATTATATTATATAATTAAGGTCGCTTGACCGGGCCCCATGTGGAATTGAAGCCAGGGGCCCAGTGCAGTCTTGATCCGCCCCATTCGGGTCCCCTGCTTACCTTTTTGTGTGATAGAGAAATGAAGGCGTGGCTCCCGGCCGCTATGGCCTGTCCTTTCTGTTCCACTAACGGGTAATCCCGTTTGTTCTGTACAAAAATATGTATTCCTGACCCAACATTGGGTCCAGCCATTCGTTCGTACTCTTCAATGTTGAGAACCAGCTCAAGTCCATAAGAAGCACCTGCAAGTGTGTAAAGTAAAACGTAGTACTGAATCCAACTGACCTTCGCTAGAGTGAGATAATTATTATTCGAATTAGCAAGTGTAATATAATACACTGGCGTAGAGTATCTGGACCTATGAAGGGCCTCATATCTCAAATAGCTTAGGCTCTTTTCAAGTCTAAATTTAAATTCAGCATTATTGAGGATTTTAAGGGCCATGCAAAACACAGCATCGTGATTTTTATGGTTCGACAGTGGTGTATTGCAATACGGCGACCAAAGTGGTCAGAATGCCGGCTGGTAATTTCGCGCTAGTGACGACCAGAACTATCACCTCACTCCCCCCCCCCCCCCACACACACATACCCACACATACCTGGTGACGTGACTCTCAACAAACTGTGGTAATCTGGGCCATTGAATGTGAAGCATAGTCCGTAGTCCGTCATTGTCGTGGAGAAGTTCTGCGCGCCACATTCGTTTATTTCATGCCATTTGCAACTGTTTAGTAATAAAAAGGGCGATTCAAGTGTGGTCCTTAAGATGTTAATAACGTAAACGCCGTGTTTTAACTTAATCCTTACTTTTTCATACTTTGAATTGTGAAGGTTTAAATTTCATTCATTAGATGCAAATTTTAAAAAGGTTTGTCTTTAGTGCATTGTTTCAAATTTTACACTTTTTGTCGTGATGTTTAAATTTGCTACGTTTTTAGGGCTAGTTTTATTACGGGATGTTTTAAATGTTATTGTTTGGTATGATGATTTTTAGTAGTCCCTAATTGTAATGTTTTCACAGCGAAATTGTGAAAAGTTTCACAAAAACACACCAAATATTTTATCTGTTGAAATTAATATAAATTTTAGGCATGACAAATTTGTACAAGTGATTTTTTTAGAGAAAACATTTTATGCCAATATTCCTGCTACAATAGAAAAATAATTAATCGAGACTAACACATATAAATGGACATTGTGGTTTTCTTATAAATGAGATCAGTTAGTCAAATATTTCCTTACTGTGTTAGTGCTTTTAAAAAAATAATTAATCTACTAAATGCTCTATCATTATCATTGGGAATAAAATTACCAGGCGCAAGAGGCTCACAAAGCTGACCTTAACAGCATGTTGTCGATACGATTCCCCGCCTTAAAGTTGAGCTGGTCCATGGTCACGTTAGCCACCCCGGCACCATAGACGTCATCGAGCGTCAGACGGTTGTCATACAATTTCTTCAGCACGGTCATCAGCCCCTCGTTATGCGCTGCTGATATTCTGGGGTGGGGGGTTGTTGGGTACATCAACGGTATAAATAAAACATATTCTGGTGGGTGTTGGGTACATCACAGTAAATAAAACATATTCTGGTGGGTGTTGGGTACATCACAGTAAATAAAACATATTCAGGTGGGTGTTGGGTACATCACAGTAAATAAAACATATTCTTGTGGGTGTTGGGTACATCAATGGTAAATAAAACATATTCTGGTGGGTGCTGGGTACATCAACGGAAAAAAAAAAACATATTCTGGTGGGTGCTGGGCACATCAACGGTAAATAAAACATATTCTGGTGGGTGTTGGGTACATCACAGTAAATAAAACATATTCTGGTGGGTGTTGGGTACATCAACGGTAAATAAAACATATTCAGGTGGGTGTTGGGTACATCACAGTAAATAAAACATATTTTTATGAAAACATCTTAGGATGACAACAAATAAATGTATGGGTATGTTGAGTTTATGTTTGCTTTTTTGGTACATCAACGGCAAAGGAAACATAATAATATGAAAACATCTTAGGATGGAAACAGATAAAGAAGGTTGAAAAAAATGTCTCTCTACTCGGGAGTTTTAAAATGATTTTAGAGCCCCCCAAAAACTGAAAGCGTGGAGCGCTCATGAGATAGGTTACATCTCTTCTAGATTCTTTACAACGCCAGATATAAAGTTAATGACCACATCACAATATTATCCAAGAAGTGACAGTTGTGTAACTGTTCAAAATGTTTTATGTGTGATGCACACGTGATGACAATACATCGACAATACATAATAAGACATAATCCTTTTACATTAGATCGCCTTAGCGCTTGCATGTTAATGCAATATGTATGCAAATTTTAACTCAAATTAACAATATATCTTGTGTGTGATATTGATAACAAGAATTAGACTAAAACAGTTCGTGCGAGATAAATATGCTGTTGAAAATATATTCCATTAAATTCGAAGAAAAAATATTTAGTTAACGTATGATAGCTGAAAGTCACCTGAAACTCAAGCGCCTTATGTTATATTTCCCGTTTTATTTAATCAAGTTCATTTAAACATCAAATGAAGGAGATTTCCAAGCCACAAAAAATGTATATATTCTAGGATTATGTTTTCGTTTGAATTCAGCTTGGTCACCATTTAAAATCTGTATATTTTTTATTCAGATGATTTCAACTTAGACTTAACCTTTATATTTTATGGGACGATGAAAGCCCTGCTCCTTGCCATAGTTTGGTTCTCTTAAGGTTCTTAATGAGTCATCTTTTTTTTATTTTCATGTGCCTGGTCCTCATAACTACATACCCCAAATATATGTCTTCAACCTGTGATTAGCAGCACTGACCTAAAGACGTTGTCGTTGCAGATGGTCACTGACGGGAACTCTGTGTAGTCTGTGTAGATCTTGTCAACGTTGATACTCGTGGGCTTACCCATGTAATGCTTGTACTGGACGAGGAGTTGCAAGCTCACGATTACGAAACACAAGATGACCAAAAGTAGCCACAGAAACCTGAGAGTAATGGAAGGACGACGTTTGGTTTTCAAAATCCTATTTCATCTTTAGTTTTGCCGGTATATTTTTATTTCATCTTTAGTTTTGCCGGTATATTTTTATTTTATCTTTAGTTTTGCCGGTATATTTTTATTTCATCTTTAGTTTTGCGGTATTTTTTTTATTTCGTCTTTAGTTTTGCCGGTATATTTTTTTTTCTAAACTGATAACAAGCAACGGAAGAGGAACGAAATTATTCACACACACACATACATACACACACACACAGACAGACATACAGACACACACACATACACACACACACACACACACAAAATGCAGGACGATTGGTTAAACACAACAAATCCGAATGAAGAGGTTGTTGAATTAGTATTTTTTTAAAAGACGACTGGGGTAGAGGAAAGGTTGGGGGTTGTGAAGACAAAGGGTGAGAAATAGGGTGAGAAATCGAAGGAAACGGGAAAGAAAGCGGAGAAGAGTGCGTGGGTCGAATGTTTGATGACACAAAAAGCCGATTTAAAATATAGAGAGAGTTGGTGGGTGATTTCATCCTGTGCGGCCCAATAATCTTGGGTCTAGTTAATGGTTATCATATAAAATTTGCGATCAATTTTTTTTAATATTTCTATGTTAAAAATTATTATCTATTTCAGGATTTTCTCCAGCTAGTTCTGTTTTATGAGTATCATGCAAACCTAATATTGACAGCTGCATGTTTTTGTCAATTCGTCTCTTTTTCGCAATAATGGTTTGCAAATAAGTTTGGCCAGGTAATCGGATATCATTTTAAAAGGTATATCAATTAAATGTATGATTCTTATGACGAAAAACTATAGTTGGACCAAATGATTGCAGTTCATTAGTGACAGAAATGTGTAGAAAAATTTCTCTTATTCAGATATAAGTTCTTACCTATATTTTATAAATACATTTGAAAAAAAAACTATATCCTACTATAATTGTCTCTCAAAACGACCAATGTCGGTATTCTGTCCTTATGTAAATACCTCCGAATCAGATTTGTATTAGGGGCAAGCATGTATCTGAGGCCATGAAAAGTTGTCATGGTGCCGAACTCTTGGAACGCTTGAACCGTCAGGCCGAGTCTTCCCGCGAGATTCTGGTCGGGAGTCAAATTCAAAATGACGCTCTTCCTAGAGGGCTCCTTGGCAAAAAGGTTTCCGCGGGAAAAAGTTGCTGATGGTGAGGGTTTTCTCTTAGTCACGGGACTCGGTCTTTCGCCTGCTGGACAGACAATGATTTAATAGGAAAATATAGATGGAACTCAGACTTAAACTTTTTTTTAAAAAGTGAGCTTGAAATCCATGTAAGTGGACACAAACCAACAAAAAATCATATAATACAGTAGCAAGGAAACGGATCAGTGAAACTCTATCTACGGGTCAGAAGCCATATTTTGGAAAAAGTATAATGGAACACGAATTTTTTGGTGGCCTTACTCAGAGGGTTTGCATGGTGAAAAGTTCCAGTTGCGTTTTTGTCAAAGAAAGTAAGAAGATTGCAGACATTTTAAAATGTTTATCATAGGGCTATCACAGGCGAGGTAACTAAGACAGATCAGCTTTAAGATAGTTATGTTTTCGGGGGCACACTTTTTTATATTTTTATTTATGACCGGTCAAATTTATCAAAATTTCTTAGTAAACAATTGTCTCTCTTTTAAAACAATTAATGAAACTACATACGACCCGCGGGGCAACATATGCCGCAGACTCGCTTATAGATGATGCACAGAAAGGGGTAAAGAAGTGACACAAACAGCAGCACGAAGAAATTGGTACAATGTGGGCAGTAGCGTCGCTAGGGGGTGCGGTGGGGGCGGGCCGCCCAGGGTGACACCAGCAGAGGGGTGACACCAGACTGTATTATTCTGTATATCCCCGTTATTTGGCACTGGAAAAATCGAAGGAGTTCTATGGGTTAAATCATGAGGGGGTGACACCATGAGCTACCACCCCGGCTGACACCAACCATAGTGACGCCTCTGAATGAGAGTGAATATTGAAGGAGGGAAGCATTATGGTCTCGAGACATGCGCACTGCAGTTAAGCTATCTGCCCCCACCCTGCACCACCCTCGCTAGCGAGGGTCATCCGCCGTGCCTTCTCGCTCGCGTCTTGTGCTTGTCCTAATTTCTGGCGAATTATATAAATAGAAATTCTCTGAATATTTTTTTTATAATCGACCTTACCTCCCACTCTTGACCCGCCGACCAAGTCCGATGCCATCCAGGAGCGGTCTCGTGGCGCCGTGGGTGCCCATGTGAACTTTTCCCCTCTCTGCTCACTGACTGCAGGGATGTTGCTGTAGCTGGCAGCATCGGTAAAGGACCGTGCGAGCTTGGTCTCAAAGTTGGATTTGTTGCCATGCGTCAGCTTCTCGTCATGCGCCAACTTCTTCATCTCTGCGGGGATTGCCCAGAGATCACCTTTTAGGCAACATAGTTTATTAGCACATTGTTTCTAACATCAATCTGAAAGCAATACGTTTATGACATGGATGCACGTTATGAACACTATAAATTATAATATTATATAGTTCTCTGTGAGTCTGTTTGGTCTTAACAGTTTTAGAGTGTGGAGAAAACAATCATTAATTGTAAGGGATATTTTAATTGGATTCTTCGTGAGAATGTTGAAAACGTTGCCCGTGCTTTTATTTCAATTACACGTCGATGTTGGAAAAATATAAACTATCCACAAGATTATTTTAGCGCCAAGTATTTTTTCAGGTATTAACTGCTTAAATTGAACATGATGCTTAATGAAACTTTAAAGGTTTTTTTTTTATTTTGAGGGGGGTGGGTTTTTTTTTTTTAAATATAATTTTTACTTTTTGTTCTTCTTGCAAATCTTAGTTTTATTTTTCTTTGGCAACAAATCCCTTGTTTGTTTAAATTCTAAATGTCAATAACACCACTATTCCAATATGAATATTTACTTTATTCTTTGGCAATATAAATGTAAAAACTGTTCTTGCACGATGAATACTTCGGGAATCATACCTCCAATATTCATTGTTTACTAACTTCATAAATGTTTTACTTATAAAATATTAGAATAATGTGATTGAAAGTTATGTTTAAACTAACAAACTTCATTATTGTCATCTTTTACAACAGATAAAACTTTCCGAATGCATGTCGACAGAAACAATTTTAAAAAGCTCCTGTAAGAAATATAAAAGTCAACACGTCACATCCCCTCTCTGGCGAACTTCCTTCCGGTGTGTCACCCTGTTATATTTAACGCAACGTTTTCTTCGTGCCGCCCTGGTTTTTCCGAATCTGTGCTATATGTGCAATGATGTCAGTTATATTTATCACGGTTAATTTACTGTATAACATATTCATTAAATTTTAAAATAATAGTCTCGATCTTTGAATTAGCATCAGATTCTACCTCTTTCACATTATAAAATTTAACACATGACACACGACTCCAATTTCCCTCATTGAGTCAAGGCGATTGTTTTAAACAATGAAAGAATGGTTATAGTTATATTGAAGAGAAGTAAATGCATAAATCTAAATTCAACTAATATTTTTATAAAGTAATTACATAAAACAAGACAACCAAAAATCAAAAATTCGTATTGGTCAATGCATCCCATTAACTTTAGTAAATAGTTAAGTAAGTTGATATAGGAGTACAAAGAGGTTAAAATGGAACTAGAGATTGATCGACAAAGTGGCAAGACAAAGTTTATTCATATGATGATTTAACTTAAAAATTAATTGAACGTAATTTCACCATATTATCTTTCAATTCGGTGTAGGCAAAGTAAATGTGATTATTTAATATTTTTAAACACAAACTATAGATAAATGTAGGACGCAATTAGATATTTGTAGTATTGATTGAATATCCTTACAGCCTCTGTATATTCTATTAGTTGATCTGAGACATCAGCTTTGAATGTAGAGGGTGAAACGCTTAAAAGTGATAGAGGTGTCCATAACTACGTCACGGCGCAGAGAACGGGAAAAGAACTGCCCAAGAAAGGATAACAGTTGAATAAAGTGAAAAAAGGGTGGGAGTTAACGATAATAATAGATGTCACATAATTTTCATGCTAAGCGCTTGGCAAGTATATACATCACTATAGAGATTTCAGCTAGATTGGCTTAGAATTTAGTATGGAGCACTGTTAGGGGCCAGGGGACTATTTGAAGTATGCTCATATAAGGAGAAACATTTTTTTTACATTGGCTACAGGGGAGGTAGATGGATCTACACCTAACTTGATACACATCTAAAAAAAACTGTATGGCCTATATCAGTATACTATTGGGAGGTTTATTACCTTCATTCACTGATTCAAAACAGCAGATCCATAATGTCGTAATGTTCCCTGTGTGAGCTGGAAATATTATTTAAAATAATATATACCTTGTGGATGGGTAGATCTAGACGGCTCATTGTAATCTTTTTTCAATTAAAGCAATATTAATATATTATATTAAAAATTAGCCATTGAGTGGATAGACGGATATACTTAAAACTAAATACACAAAACCCTGACACCCATCGTAAAATTGCATCCGCACTTTGAAATGAACTCCTAAAATCTTATCCTTATATGAGCTATGTAAAAATACCTTGGAATAGAACTAAACAAAATAATTTGGCTATATATGATTTATCTTTCATTCTAAGTTGTTTGCTGGGCGGAGCATGTTAAAATTGAATTGATATTAATTCAAAATTAATTCTATTTTTATTGGGCCTGGTTATCAAATCCTATTGTATAATTGTAATTCTAGAACTCCGATATTCTAATAAAATGTCAAATGTTAACGTTATTAACCGGGACAAAAATATTTGCATAGATTTGCAATAAGCTCCATTTGATATGATGATGAATCTTAGTCACATTAGCTTATCTTCATAATTTGACCTGTCATATAGAAAAGGACTGCGATAAAGCTTTTATATAAAACACTAAACATACAAACACATTCTCTAATGAGAACAATAAAGTTTAAAAATAAAGCTCAAATTTGTGGTTCTCATTACACAATTTGTTTGTGTAATTGGAACTGGAATGGGATCTAAACGAGTGGTGAGGGTAGCCAAGGTGGGATCTAAACGAGTGGTGAGGGTAGCCAAGGTGGAATCTAAACGAGTGGTGAGGGCAGTGGCGTAGCTAGGGGGGGGCGGAGGGGGCGGTCCGCCCCGGGCGGCACTCATTCAAAGGGCGGCATTTGTGGTCATTTGAAAAATAAACCCAGACATTTCCGAAGACCGCCCCTTTTCTTTGGAAGGAGGGAAAACATAGTGAAACAAAAAGAATATCATTTTTGAGTTAAAATTAACGGATTTTTGCAACATTTGTTTGATTGCATATTGGTTGTTATATCTAACGCAGAACAGTTTAAAATTTTAAAATCGTTCAAAAAAGGTAACTATTTATCTGCAAAATTAAGCGGTATACAACTCATATGGCGCTTTTATAAGAAAACTGCACAAAAACAACAACACATCACCGCTGTTCCGAATATATGTAGTATTAATATTGCACGACAATTTTAGCGTGGCATTTTGACATTCGCAGAATGATGCGCTAACAAGGACCTACATGACATAGTGGTTCAAAAATTGTGTTTAAATTGAAAGTAGTAAAATATATAACTTTTTCAGGTTTTATAAAATTATTGGAAGTGAACTTATTAAAAATTAAAATTACTTTGTTTTTATTGCATTAAATTAACACATATAGCTTGCATTTTTCATTAATATACGGTTATTCATTAAAAATGAACGATTATTCATTTCTCTGTTAATAACGACCACAATGACATAAATAATTCAGAAAAAGACATACTTAAAAATTTCAAGCGTTTTGGAAAATTGCCATCTGCAGTGACGAGTAAAACGAAATCAGATGCTGGAATTTTACTCAGTTCATAGCTATCTTTTACTTATCTAAGGTATCTCAATTTATGGGAGCCCGTCTTTTTTTTAATTAATGCAACATATGCATACCCATTTGATGAAAATATGTGCTATTACAGAGGATGTTACAGAGAGTTCGAAATATCGCCTATATAACAAGTTAAAAGGAGAAAAATATGAGTGGGGAAAATTCAAGAAGTACAACGAGAAATGTTTTTATCCGTAGATGTAATTATAAAAGAAAATAAAAGAAAGAGGTGATGAGTTGCATGTCCTTGCAAGAAAATATTTGTGTATAATACTATACCATCTAGGATTCTAAATGAAGAATTTGAACATCAATTAAATTTATTCATTTGCATTAATAAAGAAGTGTTCGAGATTGAAAGAGAAAGTATTTAGGTGTTTATGGCAGTACACGGGGCCGGTCTTAGCTACTGCGGGCCCCTATGCAGCTTAGTATGCTAAAATGATTGCGTTGGCCCCAGTTTGGGTAGGGATAGGGTATTAATAAGGATAATAAGTGAAAATTAAGATAGGTTGGACCTATGAAAGCGCTGGGCCCACTGCGACCGTAGAGGTTGCAGGAGCCTAAGACATACCTTGGCTGTACCTACACTACAAGAAGAGGCATTATGTTAATAAAAAGAGGGGAAATATTGAAATACCCCCTTGATCTATTAAAACATATTTAACTGTAACTATTGGAAAATCCTTTATACAACATTACAATTTTGCTAACAAATTTTTGCAATTGCTATCAGTGTATCTAGTTGTGCAAAGAGCTTCTCCAAACTGAAGTTGAAAAAAAATATTTTCGCTCCACAATAAGTGATTTAAGACTACAAAATCTTGTAATATTGTCCATAGAACATGATATTACAAATAATATAAGTTTTTATAATGTAATAAACGATTTTTCGACTATGAAAGTTAGGTGAGTAAGTAAATTTATAAATAATTTTTAAAAATATGTTTACATGCTGATGTATACAATTTCTGTTTTTATTTAACAAAAAATTTGTAAATAAAAAGTAAAAGCATACTAATTGTAAATGTTTTTGGGTGTAAATTTGGATTATCTTTCGTCTCATTTGGGGTGGGGGGACGGACCTTTGACCCTATAACTTTCTTGTGGCCTTCAAAACAAATATATTGTATTTTATAATGCGTATTTATAGGTTTATCATCTTATGCGGTCTCTTTTATGACTGCTTACATAAATAGGGCATGCAATGGTTAAATTTCCCCCCACCTTTTACAATGTACTTTGTTTCAATTAAAATTATTTATTCATGCTTATTAACTTATAAAAACGATCATATTTAAGAGGCCGTCCATAAATGACGTGATTTCGGCTGATTTTCACACCCTGCCTTATCGTCACACGGCGTAAAGAAACGAAAAATTAGACCCATTCCTTATTGTGACGTGACAAAGTCCCCCCTCCCCCCATACAAGCGGTATTTTGTTTTTGAAAATGAGCATGTTTAAAATAATTTTGTTTGTTTGTTTGGTCATTTAAATATACTTTTAGTTTAAGGTTGCACTCTAAAATCTAACATGCGTGAAACCACGTAAATCGTCATTGAATAAAGTCTGGGTAATAGCTACACTGAAATATATCATTACCCAGACTTTATTCACTGAAATATATCTTTATTTTAAGTTGCGCGTTTTGAATGACATCAAATGTGTGATCCCCCCCCCCGTGTGTGACGTCATGTATTGGCGGCCCCTTAAAGGGCGGCATATTGGAGACCGCCCCGGGCGGCAAAAGCTCTAGCTACGCCACTGGGTGAGGGTAGCCAAGGTGGGATCTGAATGAGTGTTGAGGGTAGCCAAGGTGGGATCTAAACGAGTGGTGAGGGTAGCCAAGGTGGAATCTAAATGAGTGGTGAAGGTAGCCAAGGTGGGATCTGAATGAGTGGTGAGGGTAGCCAAGGTGGAATCTAAACGAGTGGTGAGGGTAGCCAAGGTGGAATCTAAAGGGTAGCCAAGGTGGAATCTAAACGAGTGGTGAGGGTAGCCAAGGTGGAATCTAAACGAGTGGTGAGGGTAGCCAAGGTGGGATCTGAATGAGTGTTGATGGTAGCCAAGGTGGAATCTAAACGAGTGGTGAGGGTAGCCAAGGTGGAATCTAAATGAGTGGTGAGGGTAGCCAAGGTGGGATCTGAATGAGTGGTGAGGGTAGTCAAGGTGGAATCTAAACGAGTGGTGAGGGTAGTCAAGGTGGAATCTAAACGAGTGGTGAGGGTAGCCAAGGTGGAATCTAAACGAGTGATGAGGGTAGCCAAGGTGGAATCTAAACGAGTGGTGAGGGTAGCCAATTCTCGCGGGGAACATTACCTTATCTGGTATTGAATTCCACTATATAAAAATAGTATTATTCTTCCGAGGAACTAGAATTCGCAACATCAAAAAAACAAACAAAAATCCACTATAAACAAAATAAACATAAACAACAACAAAAGAAAAGGAGGTTATCAGGTAGCGGGATTTATACAAATATATTGTCATTGGGGGCTGTCCATATAAGACATCATACCATTCGTCTCGTCACACATCGTCCCAAATGCGTGACCCTCTTCCCTACATTCTCTGGTGCGTGACGTCAATAATGCACGACCCCTTGTTTACATAAGACACATATTTATTTGGTGTCATTTTAATATTTGTCATTGTCGAATCTGTGTGAATTTATGTCTTGCGTAGGCTCACTATTAAATTTGTTAATTTTAGATGGATTTGACTATTTTTAACCTACGAATTCATTATTATATAGATTTGTTAAGAATTTTAAAATCATACCACTTAAAACTTTTTTCTCTCTTTTCTTTTTTCTCTCTTTTCTTTTTTCTCTCTTTTCTTTGTCAACAATATAATCTATTTCTGTAGATTTTTCATGTTGCCGACAAATTTTTGTACACGATCACTTTCTTCAAACTTTTTATTTGTAGAAACAATTTAACCAGGTAACATCATCGTAATCATTTAGCACACAAACACACAAAAAAGTCTCTTTCTGAAGATTCTGAATTAAGTCATATAGAATTTTGTATAACACATTTTTATCAAGTTTCAGTTTTTATTTAAATAATCAAGCCAAACAAATTCTATGTATTTAATCATTTACAAAATGTCACATGATCCGAATCCATTTTTAACCAATACAATTTCATACATTGTAGTATGGGGTTCCTTCATATGTATACAAAAATGTGTTTATAATTTTCATAGACGGAAGGCCTTTCGAGGCAATTGAAAATCTCTAGACTAATTGTTCCATCTAACCAGCGACACACATAAACATATGACAAAGTCCAACATCTCAAATAGAGATACGATGCTGCCACCAATCAGAAGACCCATGGATCCTCCAATATCACCTGAGAAGAAAGAAAATAGTAGATCTAGTTATGATCAGACTTTATTTCTTGTACAGAAATAAAAATGACAACAGCACTAAACGCTTCGGCGAAACGCCTCCTTGGACTGAAAAAGAAAACCATTTCAAGAATAATATTTAAATTCGAAAATATGGTGATCAAAATATCTTAATGTAGTTCTCTCAATCTCTCAAGATAGGCATTGTCATTGCTTTAAAATATTCAAAAGCATGGCTATGACAAAGTCAATTATATTAGTCATATAACCTTTATGATTACTTTTATCGCACCCGCACTTTGTAATGCACAAAATCGTACATAGCTCCAGCGGCGTAGCGTGGGTATGTGCCGCCCGGGGCAGAACCAAAATTTTCCGCCCCCCCCCCACGCCGAAAAATATGTTAACGCTTTAAAGTAAAGATAGTTTTTATTTAAAAGTAATAATGACATTGAAATAGAGATACAATTTATTTACAAAGAAAATATGTATTTCTTTAATTTCTTTTTTTTTAAATAAATAATTTTCTGATTTTCATGATTGCACACTCCTTCGTTTATCAAGGTTTTCAGCCTTGCCATCTCAATAGCCAAAACTGAAATAGCAATAGATTAGAAAATGTTGGCGTAATCGGTATTGCCTATATTAATTTTTCATTAACTTAATTTTAGAGAAACTATTTTAAGACTTTGCATTACTTAAGACTATTGATAGCAATGTTCAAATTAATTATATTAATTTAAGCAAGGTAACTTGGTACCTTAATAAAATTTTAATAATCAAGTGGTCATTAATCCTTTTTTTTCCGTGTTTTGAGATAGTCTTTGCTGGACACTGTCATTTGAATACTCTAATTTAAAGGCAACATTTCAAGGTTTAGCAGATCGCCTGATGTACGAAAATTGTATAAGTTTTTCAAATTCTATATACCTGCCAAAATCTCATACGAATTTCTACAGTAATCTCATCTTATGAAAAATATAACTTTTCTCTCAACTTATTTTCTAAATAACATGGATACTTATTTTGGATCACCAAAAATTTGCTTTCTGGTTATTTGATTTGAAGATTCGATTTAAAGGATGGGGTCTCCACATGAAATGTTGTCAAATTTCAAAGCATGCTTAAAGTATCCCATTAATTTCTCTCTGAGCACCTTCTGCTTAGCATTTTTTATAACAATATACATTTATAGATTATTTCATGCATTTTTAACATAGATTCGAAAATAAAAAGATTTTATTGTGACTAGCAAAGCTCCTGTGTCTGTTGGTCCCATGTGCTTTTTTTATGCCCATGTAAGTTTTTCTGATTTAGCTATCAAAATAATCTCAAAACCGATCTATTTTGTATTCTGAAGCCTTGCTTGTAAAGTAAGTAGATATTCCAAACGATTACGGGCATGAATAAGAATGCGTAACAACATTCTAGTGTAATAAAATAAATGATTCGTTTCAGTTGGATCATCATGTAAACAGATTTGATTTAATGAACTATTTGAGCAAGATTTGACAGTGAGAGTTTATGTTAATGCGTCTTTCTTTAACGCCTGAATACTTTCCAGCCATAAAGAAGAAGTATTAACACATGAAGATCCCCTGCAATCTATTATTTTATTATCACCGTTTATTAAAAATCATTTCAGAAATGTAAGCAGATTCACTTTTACTTAAATGAAATATTTTAAAGATTCTACAATGTCTGCTTCTTTATTTTCAATCGATGCTTACATATAACATAACTGGACTTGTTTGGTGATTATGTGAAATATACGAAGAGCTTTCGAATACAAAAGAAAAATATAGGGTACCTTGTTCCTGAAAAAAAAGGATGATTTTTTAGATCTATATCTCTTAAAATTGCTATGATTTCAATTTGAATTTCAGATGACACTTTTTAAAACATTTTTTTCATACAATGTTCTGAGAGTGCTCGTCTGCACTTGGCAACCAAATCCATTGGTTCTGGAATATTGCCTTTATTTGCAATAGTATTGTCCTCTCTGTGACTAAAAACATATTTACTTTTGCCTAACATTAATAATGTCAAAAATTTTAACAAAAGCGTTCTGCAAATTGGTTGTTTTTTTTTTCTTTCACAAAATTATTGTTGTTCTTTGTCAATTCTTTTTTATCCGATTTCTGAAGCTTTCCAATTTTATAAAAAAAAACTTTGGAAATGTTGAGCACTTGTTCATGGGTGGCTACGTTTGAATATATACTCGCAAAGTTTCATTAAATAAACAATTTGGTCATTATTTTTGTTGATGCTTGAAATCAAAATATGTTTTTAAAAAATAATAACGTTTTGGTAGAATAAACAATGTTAGTAGGCCAACAAATTTACCCAGTAGTTTATTTAAGTTAAAATAAAACTTGAATTAATTATATATACCAGTACCATATTGTCATATTCGTACACTAATTGAACCCCTTTGTTTTCCAATTTAATAGCAATAGTATGAGAAGGCGATTCATAATGGAGATTGAAGTTCTGGCATTTGAAATGTTCAATTATATAATATAGTTCCTTTATTTTTTTGAATTTTTTTATCTTTGCTTTTATTTTATTTTAATAAACTTTATTTTAAAGGTTTTCAATTTTGAATCTAATTAACGAGGAATTTACCGCCCCCTCCTTTTACACACAATGTGCCACCCCGAGCTTGGCTCACGTTTCATGTACAATAAGGTTTGATTTTACAACAGAAGCAACTGACAAATTTTAAGAATCATTTCAGTTTAAGAGGCATTAGGAGAGTAGCATTAGTATCTGAAAAATTTATATCCAATTAGGTGTTTGAAGTTTTGACGTTTGAAAAGTTCACATGCCTTAGGATATATCTTTTATTTCTGTTACTAATTTCTTATTTATTTTATGTCATTTCGATAAAAAGCTCCGCTTTCTTATAATTTTTTTCTTAGACACTAATTAAGGACCATGAATTTGCCACCTTTGACAAAGTGCCGCCCGGGGCATTTGCCCCCCCTTGCCCCCCCTTCGCTACGCCACTGCATAGCTCTGTTCATTTTATTTTCAAATTATCGAAATCATTTTAATAAATGGCTTCATTTGCAATGTAATTAAAATTTAAAGTTAAAATAAGATTTACGAATAGTTCTGATCAATTATTTTAAGGATAATTGTATAATTTAAATACTTACTAATAATATTATAGTAATCGTAGGCCATCTGTTGCTCTGTAATCGTGTAACTAATTTCAGAAAAGAAGATGTTGAGAAAGATGAAGTTTTTTCTGTTGACGGAAAGGGAATAAAAATATAACTTTTTACGTTTCAAAAACAGACATGTAGAAAAATGTAGTACATGTATTTCGAAACAGATGGGGGTGGTTTCGATTTCGGCAGAGAAGTATTTATTTTTCATTTAAACAATGATAGGTGAAAACGGTGACTTGCGTCTGTGTTTATCTTTCGTTTAAAGAATTTACAGCATTTTGTAGGCGTTGGAGTTTGTTTCTGTCTTTTAGTTTGTAAATATTTTCTGATAATTCCATTATTTTATATTTAGTTTGCTGGCTAGCATATAGACAAGTGAACACAGGATTTGTAGTACTTAAATTCAAAAACTCATTGGGAAAAGGGCGAAACTGGACGAAACGATTCGCATTAAGGGAAGGTATTTTAAAATATCCACCCGAGCCCTCACAAATACTTCTTCAGCGATACCAACTCGTAGAACGCACTCAAAAAATTTTCAGCGCTATTAGCTCGTAGAACGCGATCAAATATTTATTTAGCCTACTAACCCGTAGGAAGCGTTCAAAGATTTCTTCAGCCTACTAACTCTTAGAACGCGCTAAAAATTTTCTTCAGCCTATTACTACTAACCCGTAGAATGAGCTCAACGATTTTTTAAAACGCTATCAAGCCGTAGAACGCGATCAAATATTTATTTAGCCTACTAACCCGTAGAAGGAAACATCAATGACAGCCTGGTTAGTGAACTGGTTTGCGTCCATCTTAATGTCCTGAGCCAGCGCCAGGTGCTCTGTGTGGAGGCTCTTCATGACCCTCAGGATGTGCAGCTCGGTCAGTGAAGCTAAGGTTTTGTTTATCACCCCCTTCCTGTGCTGCTCGCTGACCTCCTTGTCGTCAGAGCTCAACTCAAATGCATTGAACACGACTCCGCTTTGAAAAATTTTATCATTTAATGCGCTGTGGCAGTGGATGACTGACCTCAACTGATGCATGAAGTTATCTATTGTTGTTGTAATGGAGTTCTTCATGCGCTCCATCCAGCCGTGGACCTCCTCACTGGTCCGGTCACTAAATAAGTCAGCGATTTTGAACTTGGACACATTGAAATGCACCACGTATTGGTTGAGGATGGGAATGATTTGCTTGTAATAAATAAAATGTTTGTTGAATTCGTTCAGGCCCTTGTTGATAAGTTCGAGCTCGCCGAGGTATTTGTTGAGACCGGTCTGGCATTCCCTGTGCGTTTTGATAACGTCCTGCAGGTGTTTCTGAAGCGTATCCGAGGGCCATTCAATCATTTGTTTCCGTAGAGACTCGTATTCGTTCAAGTACAGGATGTTGGCCGCTGAATGTTTCTCAGTGATGAGCTAGAAAAGAAATCTGAGCGAATATGTCACATGACCTAAGACAAGTTTCATTTCAAAAGGTATTGGCCAATAATCTTCACGGATCCCGAAGTCGGTTTCAAAAAATATATTTGCTCAAGTTGGAATTGAAACATTATTCTTTTTTTTTTTTTTGAGATTTCATAATTTTTTTACGTCTGAAAATAAAGCTTTTTCAAACACATCTCAATTCCCCCTCCCCTCTCCGAGGCACAACCATCTTTACTTGTTGCCTGGTAGGCTACTTACGTATGCCAGCTGTAGGTGCTCCGCGGTGTCGTTGTCGCTGTCCAAGATGCTCTGGGAGACCACGAGGAGCTCCTGCAGGGAGTTTATGATGGCTGTTACGCTCTTCCTGCTGTAGTTGCCCTCGTTCAGGTTCGTGAAAGCTCGGTTGACAGCCTCTTCCAGAATCTCGGATGGTAGAAGACTCTGTGGATCGTTGTTAATAACATCTATAGTCATTTTACTTATTTAAACAAAAGAAACAGTTTTCTCTGTGGATGGTCGTTAATAACATGTGTAGTCATTTTACTAATTTAAAAAAACGGAACAGTATTGACTTAGCCGATGCAACGAATCGAGCCTTCAAACTGTAAAGATCCCTAGCACTGCTTTTTGTAGTTTAATGCACGGATTAAGTCTTAATAAAGAATTTCACCTTAATTGTTGATAATGTCGTTCAATCCACATTTACTTCGCCAAACCTCCTGACAATATGTGAGATGAAAGCAGGAATGATATCAACTAGACCACTCCGATTTTTTTTTTTTTACGTCAATGACGTTGTTTCCTATTCATAAACGCATCACATTATTAAACTCAATTCTTGTTCTAAAAAGTCGATGGTTCTAATGCCTTAAGGTATAGCTGCTTTAATGACGCCTGTCACTCACAGCTTGGTCTAAACGGTCGATTGGTCTAACACTATAAAAACATGGTTGTTTTAATGACGCCTGTCACTCACAACTTGGTCTAAACGGTCGATGGGTCTAACACTATAAAAACATGGTTGTTTTAATGACGCCTGTCACTCACAACTTGGTCTAAACGGTCGATTGGTCTAACACTATAAAGGCATGGTAATTTTTTATGACGACTGACACTTACAAACTTGGTCTAAGAAGTCGATTGGTCTAACACTATAAAAACATGGTTGTTTTAGGGACGACTCTCACTTACAACTAGGTCGACTTCGTTAAAATACACCAACTCGCTACACAGGGTTCCCACATCAGTAATCGGCGTGGCGCTAAGGAAGGCCTGAGCCAAATCGTAGATGTGTTCGAGACCGGGCTGAACAAGTTTAATTCTGGAATTAAAAACGAATGCCTTACTTCTGTAAAAATAATAATAATAATAATAATAAAGTATCAATGGATACGGAAACCTCTGTATTTAAAAGAACTTTAATTATACTTTTGTAGCTATTTTGTAAGGTTTTAAGCCCCGCCCCCAACACGTTTTTTTTTTCTTTTTCTTTTTTTTTTCTTTTTTTTTGTGGCAGTGTTACTTTTTAATTTAAAGATTAAGATAATTGTGTGGAGAAGTAATCCAACAGGCTCGTATATATATATTTCTTTCTAAGTTATGCTATAGTTTAGATCTTTTTTTTACACCTTTCAATATTCGTATAATTTTCTAGTTTGGTGAAACCCTAAAAATGAGAATTAAAAAACCAACGTAGCCTATATTTTTTAGTGACTCTGAAATTAGATTTGTATTTTTTTCATAAACCATTTAAATA
>MUZC01000249.1:2073664-2076164 GCA_002072015.1 Radix auricularia
AAAACTAATATATGCTATGTAAATACTTAAAATCCCCCATTCGACTATTTCCCGTGTAGGTAGAAGAATGAAACTTTGGGAAGTTGCTAAGTACACTCTCCTAACGCTAATTTGCAAAATAGAATTTTAAACGTCCCACTTATTGGGGGCCGGGGGCCCAAAGATAGTTTTTTGCTAATATTAAAATCTCACTCATCATTAATTATCAAATTTACCGTGTAGGTGAAATCATGAAACTTTTGAAAATTCTTGAGCATACTCTCCCGACAATAATGGCAATCGTTCCATAAATTCCAAATCTAGGGGCCGGGGGCCCAAAAACGTTTTTCCTCCGTTATTTGAGGTATACAAAATTGAAAATAACTAATTATCCTATTTTCAGAGTAGGCAGAAGCATGAAATTTTAGGATATTTGTTTAGTACATTACCCAAATTATAACAGGCGAAAATATAATTTTATTAATACTTTCTGTTCGTTTTCCCTATATGAGCTATATAAAAATTGAAAATCACCAATTCTCCTTATTTCCCGTGTAGATAAAAGCATGAAAGTTTGGCAAGTTGTTAAGCACACTCTACCAACGCTAATTCGCAAAAAATATTTTTAAATCCCACTCTTGGGGGCTAGGGGCAAAAATGTAGTTTTTTCTTATATTAAAAGCGTCTTATCTCTAATTCTCAAATTTACCGTATACGTAAAAAATGAAACTTTTGGAAGTTATTGAGCACACACCCTCCCAACAAAAATGGAGAAAAAAATCTTTTAAAATTCTCATTCAGGTTGGGGCTGGTGTACCCACTTGCATTGTTTTCCTTAAATGAGCTGTGTTTCACATCTCCAATGGTAACAGGTGAAAACATATTTAAATTATCTCTCTAAGGGAGCCGTGGCCGAAAGTAGTTTTCTTCTACTAATTACTAATTACTAATTCTCATATTTCCCGTATAGTTAGAAGCATGATACTTTGGGAAGTTAAGAAATACATAACTGCCATGGTAATATAGTGTGTTTTTTACTCATATAAGTTATAAAACAATTGAAAATTTTTAATTCTACTATTTGGAATAATGGGAATTCGGAAAGTGTTAATTACACTACCACGACTGTGCAGTCTTAACTGGTGTGCCAGAGTCTTGGGATTGATGGTATAGAATTGCAGACACTATGCTTTTCTGATAGGCAATAGTATTTGACCTGCTTTAAGATAAATGTACCCTTTTACTTCATGCAAATAAACAGTATATTACGCTTCAACAGAAAACCTCATTTAAAACCCGTGCGAAGCCGGGTACTTGCCTCTAGTATATATATATATATATATTAAGCTACCACATTCATCTAAGAGCGATATATATTCCTTTATGGTCAATTTCAGTAAGTGGCAACCACATTTTCACAAACATATGATGAATGAATTTCCTTGGTCCTAAAGTTTGTGTTTCCTTTTAGGTCTATCACCTTGTCGTATACATGTCTTTCACTACATTAAAGAAATCAATTCATTTATTGTATTTTATATTCTCTGTTGATCGCCTTTTTTCAACCCTTATAAAAAACTTTTTTGACTATAAATCTTTTATTTCCGAAACATATCTAAAAGTATGTTCTTTGAGACACGCATCCCCTAAAAAAATCTAAAATTGTAGTTTTGTCTCACATATAAAGGATTTTTTTTAACTACTATAGTCTGCTTGCTAAATTTTAGCTGGATATGGTCACAAGAAAAGAGTTATAAAAACATGTTTTATATATTATGATTTCGAGAGACATTAGCAATTAATAGCATTTACTAATACACAGTGGGAATATATTTTTTAAAAGTATCGTCAATATAATACGCACCGCACTGCGCGACAGGAAAATATTATACATGATTTTCGATATAATACGCGCCGCGACACTCTAGCACAAAAATTAACATGTAACATAGAGATAAATGGAGATAATCTAAAAATTCATTAATGTAATAAAAGCACATTAGATCGATCTGAAATTTTGAAAGATCATTTTAATCATCGGCAAAAGTCTACCTGCAAAATTTCAGCTCGCTACCACACGAGAAAATGGGTTAAAAAATATACCCAAAGTTTTTTTCGGCAATGAAGGCATTAAGCAATTAAGCAGACGCCACTGGTACATATAAAGGATTGTCACAAAAAAAATTGTACGCTTTGCAAGTAATCGAATCATTTCAATTCTTTCAGTCTGGGTAGTTCACTAAAAGCACAATTTCTTTGAGCTCACAGTACCATATCTTTGAATGTCTTTTACTTTATGTAGATAACACAATCATAAAATGTTTTGTTCTTTCTGTAATTCAACGTATCATTCAGGTACTTTACTTTCTATAAACCGCCGCATCATTCAGGTACTTTACTTCCTATAAACCACCGCATCATTCGGGTACTTTACTTCCTGTAAGTCGCCGTTCCGTGTATTTGTCTTGTAATTCTTGTAAACGTCAAAGAGAAAAGCCTTACCGCCCATCGATCTCATCTT
>MUZC01000249.1:2081164-2089282 GCA_002072015.1 Radix auricularia
ATAGTAAATTTTAGTAACTTATTTGTTTTGAAGGGTGAATTTTTTTTTTAAAGATTCGTCAAGAATTTGAGGGTAGAAGAAGATTGTTTAATGGATGAGTTTTAGATTGTTAGCCTCCAGATACAAATGTGGTCTTTGTGAGAATTATATAACATCGTGTGCAAGGTGAGATGTTTCGGGTTGTTTTGTAATGACGTCGCGACAAAAGTCATTTAGATCTAAAGCGTAGTTTAAGGAAGAGTAGTTGGTTGAGGGACAAACATCTGACCTTAGTTGACATTATATATTTGCCTTTAAGAATTATTGTGACAGAAGTAAGTTGGTGTATCTAAAGAATCTGCATCTGACTGGGTTAGCTGCGTAGAAGCGAGTGTTGAAGGGAGTAAAAGGATGTGCACAGTGGGTAAGATTGGGGAGATAGATGACTCTGAAATTCGGCAAACATACGTACAATAGCGGGTAGCGCATTGATGGAAATGGGTGTTTGATGGTATCGAAAAAGGAACAAACAAAACATTTTTCAGAGTCGTTGAGAACCGAGGCAAGGACTCCTTCCTTACATTTAGTAAAGAGTGCATAGAGCCAGGTACAGCGATTATTTCTGATTGTTGGATGACTGCTTGGAGGACTAAGGGTTCCACCACCTGACGGTGAACTATACCCGAGAGTTCGAACATCCTAAAATTGGCGCGCACACCAACACCATAAAGGGTAGCTGAAATGCTAAAAAAGGTCTTTGCTCGCGTGAACCTGTCCTGGGGAGGAGCAGTTCAACTCATATTTATATGAATATGTGTGGAGACGCTCGTGTGGTAGTAAAAGCATTTTTAAATGGTATTGAAAAAGTATGCTTTCCCTTATGATTCTTATATTTGAAAAATACGTTGAAATTTATAATTTATTGTTAAATCCCTTATAATAATTTCACGTCTTGTCTGTCGTGGGTTCGCGGTCGGTCGGACGGAAAAACAAAAAGTAAAAAATGACCCCCTTACCGTGATGCTATCGAGCTGAAATTTTGCACATAGACATATATCACCTAACAATGCATTCTTTTAAAATTTTAGATCGATCGAATGTACGTAATTAAAGTAATGAATTTTTATTTTATCTCTATGTATCTCTGTGTGTCGTCTCTTATTGTTGACATCCACGTGTCACTGGAGTTCACTCCAGCTATCGATGACCAAAGCCCCTATTTTAAAGCAAGCTGAGTTCAGTCACGTTCCCTCTTTAAATGTTTGTAGCTCGATGCGTTTTATATGCGTAGATATGAATATTGTTCTGTCTCATATTATATAAGAAATATTTTTAGCCAAATAATTTGTTTTTACGGGTTGATTAATTATATTGTTTTTACATATTTCATCACTTTAAATTTCAATAACTGGGATTCGGTCTACCGTATTTTTTATATAAAATCAACTTTTGGGTCATCGTAATTTTTAAAAACTAAATATACAAATTTGTTCATCCTTTTTCACGGTAAGTACCTAATATGTAAACAATTTTTTTTAAATATCCCGCCCCCTTCCCCCTTTCCCTTATTTTTTTAAGTTAGCCCACGTGTTGAACAACTTTTTTATCGGCGGATATCGTGGGTTCGTTGTTGCGTTCTGGGTTCTGGATACAATCTTAATAAAGACAGACTCTTGTCGAATAGAAGGTGTTCTTTATTGAACTATAAATACACGCATAAATCCTTCATACAGCCATCGAGACATCACAGCATAGGCTTACAGGATCACAGTCTTTACAGCGTTCGAGACATCACCGCACAGGCATACAGGCTCACAGCCTTCCAGTGTTCGAGCAACCTCGATAAAACCATCCGTCAACAACACAGCCCTGGCCGAACTTCCACACACTGACGTTACAAGTCTCTCGTATGTTTGCTCCACCCGTCTCTCACTACACAGACCCACACTATATATAGCCCTTGCGCGCACTCTCAAGTCATTGCCTGACATTCAAAAGTCCGTCAACTGAATAAAGTTCATAACATTCTCACGACAACTCACAACACTGATTGACAACTCAGTAACAACTCAGAACCATTCATTGACAGTGATTCTCATACCTTGACATTCGTCAGCTTCCCTTTTACCATTCTGATATCTCATGTGATAGACCGCGCTCTTTATTGCCATGGAGCAACTAAAGAACTGTGGAACACGGTGGTCGGGTGGCAAGCGCACTCGACTGGCGTACCGAGTTCGAATCCATGCGAAAGCAAGGATTTGTTCCTGTGGCCTAAGGAGACCCTGAGTCACCCAGCTCCGAATGGGTACCTAACTAGCAGTAGTTAGGCGGCTGGGTAATGCGTGGAACCCTCACAGCCGTGGCCTGTGACCGCTGCATCACTTGCCAACACATCATCTGTCATGGTCTGTGGACGCAATTGTCTTCTGCTTAGAAGGAGAGTCTGTATATCAAAGAAGATAAGATGACGGCTAAAAATATTTTTTCTTCTGAACTTTGAATCTATAAAATCAGCTAAATCTTTAGTGAACACAGAAGCATAAATGGTTTTTGCGTGCCCATTGCTTTTTAGGCTTCATTGATAATTACAATCGAAAGGTAGGAAATAATAAATTGTGTTAAATTGAAAGATTACACATCGGTGCCCTTGGCAACTGTCACGATGCAAAGTCGTTGTAACGCCCTGTGTACATATATAGAAAAATAATAAATTAACTGCTTTGAAAGGTATCGATGAAGTTGTAGTAGGAAAACTTTGAGAACTTTTGTATCGTGGTGCCTTGGGCAACGGTTGTGAAAATGTGCGTGAAAAACTTTTTTTTTTTAAATATACACATTTTTCTTTTTAAAAATCATAATGTAAACAAATTATAATGACAAAGTTGCCGAAAATTTGAGTTTAAAAAGATGTACATTGGGAGCTTGTCGGCGTTGTGTTAGGATTTTACCTTTTTCAAATTGAGGGCAATAAACGTGTGGCTCCCAGCAGCAATGGCTTGTCCTTTCTGTTCCACTAACGGGTAATCCCGTTTGTTCTGTACAAAAATATGTATTCCTGACCCAACATTAGGTCCAGCCATTCGTTCGTACTCTTCAATGTTGAGAACCAGCTCAAGTCCATGAGAAACACCTGCAAGAAAGTCGAGTAGAGAACCCTTGGAGTCTTAAGGGGAATTATATTTCTTCCTAATTATTTTACATCCTAAAATTTAATTCCTACAAATGTAACAAACAGGTGTTGATAACTTTATAGTAGAACTTAAAAACAACATGAAAACATTTGCTGATTGTGCTCATGTCTCCCCACCTGGAGATGTTGCCTTCAGTTCCGTGGGGTAAGCTGGACCATTGAATGTGTAGCAGAGCCCACTGTCTGTCAACACATTCGAAAAGTTCTGAACACCACAACCTCTCTTTCCTTGCCATTTGCAACTGATGACAATAGATACCAAGCTTCAATGAATCCCGTTTAAATCATGAAAATATCATTTAAAAGGATAAACCACAAGAGTCTTTCAAAAATTAAGGTACCCACGGGTCCTCAATTTTTTAATGTCGCACATTTAATGTCTTAATATCGCAGGCTTTTTAAACTCTTTGTCTTCTTTATTTTACACTTTTTCTTTTTACGGTTTTAATCAAACTGTCACATGAGATGTGATTGGTTGAAAGAGATCACGTGATGATTGGGGTATGCCAGAAGGCATAGGGACATATCAGTGTGTGTGAGGCACTTAAAAATGTATTTGTGTCACTGATGAGTATTAATTTGTAAAAAGAGCACACACGTTCAGTTACTGAATTAAAGTTGTCTATGTTTACAAAGGACTTCAATATTTTATTGTGTGCTGGAGTTTGCCATTAATTAACGCCTACAAGAAAGAAAGTGACCAAAAGCAAAAAACTTTGCACAAAAGAAGTTTACTAACAAACTTTCCGTGAACCATTTATAAATTATTGGGAAGAACCGATGTACAAACAGAAAAATAATCATACAAATATACCAACAATCGAGTTTTTACGATCGCTTTTCTTTCATTTTTTAAAATTATTTGTTTCCCTTTTTTATATATTTATATTTTAATATGTACATTTTATCCTCTAATACTCCAGTGGAAGGTAAATATATATAATGCATACAGTGCTACCTCGGGTTACGAACGTCCACGGGCTACGGACGTCTTTGAAATTTTTGCCCAGAGAACTTAGGTAGCGAACGAAGGCGAGAGGAGAAAGCTGAAAAAAATGTTAACAGTGGAGAAAAACTATCGGGTACTATAGCAATGAAGGCCAGGCAGTACTAAAATAGTTTAGAGTTGATTAGTTGTCTACTGTTGAAAACGTGTCCAGAGTCACTGTCAATTACCTTACTACACAACAATTCAATATTTCTTAGAATGGAACCAAATTCCCAATATCGCAATCTTGATAAGAACGTATTACTAAGTCTTTTTTTTTTTTTCATTAATTTAATTGGTCTTTTTCTTCACTTAAATCGTGAACTACCTGTGATCGTTGCGTTTTGTCATGTAAAGGACGATAAGTTAATTTCTTTTAAACATTCTCTCGCCTTGGAACGGATCGTTAATACTTCATTGATATTGAAATCGTTCAAGTTTGCTGCTGTTGTTTTTTTTTAAACACAAACATTCACTGTTTCTCCGGCATATAAGTTTGTTTGCTAATGATGAAAAATTAATGAGCAACTAGTTCTCAGTGGTGAAAATGGAGATTAGATATGCACTTGAAGTTGGTGGAAGTGTCCCCCTCAAACTCATCAAAGAGAATCTTTACGCTCTTCTTAATACAATATGGTACCAAGTTTTTAGAAACAAATGTTGCAGAAAAATAAGAAGGTGCCGACAAAAAACTAACAAGATAACAGGCCATTTCAGAAGATGAATGAAGGGAAAATACTTGGTAATTTAGACCTTCATAAGATCGGAGCAGTTCTGTTTTGGGAAGGGGAGAAGCTTTGTTTCCGTCGTATTGGTAGCCGAACATTATACATTATAAATTATACGAAACCCGACAATATGTAGGTTTTTCTTTATTTTACGGTCGGCTGAACGATTTTAACAGTCAATAACAGTCTACCCGCAGCTTCGAACTTCCAGCGACAGGAGGTCTAGTGTCGTAGATAGACTAATGATCTACAAAGGGGAATAAAGCCAATAACATCTTCTCTTTAAAAAAACTTAAACAAAGTTATTTCCCCTCTTAATATCATATGCGGGGTGGCACTCAATTTCATTGAATGCTGTAAAAGATCTATGTGCCTATCTATTTCTGATGCTATTGTTATTTGGTGCTCGTCATTACGTTATTTGGTGCTCGTCGTTACGTTATTTGGTGCTCGTCGTTACGTTATTTGGTGCTCGTCATTACGTTATTTGGTGCTCGTCGTTACGTTATTTGGTGCTCGTCATTACGTTACTTGGTGCTCGTCATTACGTTATTTGGTGCTCGTCGTTACATTACTTCGTGTTTGTCGTTACGTTATTTGGTGCTCGTCGTTACATTACTTCGTGTTTGTCGTTACGTTATTTGGTGCTCGTCATTACGTTATTTGGTGCTCGTCGTTACATTACTTCGTGTTTGTCGTTACGTTACTTGGTGTTTGTCGTTATGTTACTTGGTGTTTGTCGTTATGTTACTTGGTGTTTGTCGTTATGTTACTTGGTGTTTGTCGTTACGTTACTTGGTGCTCGTCATTACGTTATTTGGTGCTCGTCGTTACGTTATTTGGTGCTCGTCGTTACGTTATTTGGTGCTCTTCATTGCGTTACTTGGTGCTCGTCATTACGTTATTTGGTGCTCGTCGTTACGTTACTTGGTGTTTGTCGTTACGTTATTTGGTGCTCGTCGTTACGTTACTTGGTGTTTGTCGTTATGTTACTTGGTGTTTGTCGTTATGTTACTTGGTGTTTGTCGTTATGTTACTTGGTGTTTGTCGTTATGTTACTTGGTGTTTGCCGTTATGTTACTTGGTGCTCGGTCTCTGTTACATCTTGGGTACTAGAGTGGATCTCAGACTCCTGCTACTCGACACCCTGTCTACCTATTCCGTGGCTCCCTGGCTACTACTCTTGGTTCCCTGGCCACTACTCTTTGCTCCATGGCTACTACTCTTGGCTCCCTGGCTTCGACTAGTGGCAAACTGGCTTCTTCTTGCCCCCATGGCTTCCTACTTAACTCATGACAAACCTGGCTTCTACTCCGTTATCTAACATCTTCCTGTCATATTGCACACATTAATCTCCCGGTGGTTGTCCCAATAATAGAAAAATGACCATGCAAGTTTCTGATTCGTTAAACGTCACTTAGATTATATCTACAAACTTTCCCACAAAGCTATTTAGTTCGCTTAGATACAATCCTCGCTTTTACCCGCCAAGACCCAGGGGCAATGATCTTTGCACACCCACCATTACAAATTTCCCGCCTTATGTGTGTTTGTGCTACACGTGGGGCTATTCCACTGGTATCTTTTTTAAAAGGCTATCTTTGCCCCCGAAACCATTAAGGTAGGTGAAATAAATCCTTGCCTCTCGCAGATCTGTACCTGGGTCAATCACCCCTTCTCCTCTCTCCCCAATACCAACTTTGATGTGTACAACTATAAAGTAAATATCTGTTGTTTTCGTGTAACTTTTAATACCTTAAATCCTGTGTCATTGTTTTATTTAGGTTTTTTTCCTACCTTTTTTCTTTACGTAATTTTTTTTTCTGGATTCTGGACAAAGTATGTTTTAAAAATATTACAATAAATTTAATACTTTTTTTTAAGTACTGCATATTAATTGTACTGATAACGGCTTAAGTCGAAAATTTAACTATGTATAAGTTAAATAATAAAGCTTAAATTTGTTGTTTTCAGTAAACAATTTTTTTATTTTTTTTATTTTTTTTTTTTTATTTTTCTTTATATAACACGAACATAAAGGTTTTAATATTTAACTTTTTAAATTTCTTATGAATGATTTAGAATATGGCATACATTTATTATAGTAGAGTTCGTAAAATCCGCCATAAATTACTTTAGCCAGATCATTTTGACAGCTAACGTTTTATATAAAGAAATCAAGAGGGTTAGCAATAAAAATCAAATTGATTGCTATCTATTCTAAAGATTTTTGGGGAGAAAAAACTTCAAAAATTATATTGAAAAAAAAAAACACAATTTGTTTTTAAACCACGAAGAGAGTCACAACAACGAGAGACAAGTTTGCAGACTTAATGAGCTTGTTAACAATAAGAGACAAGGTTGGCAGACCTAATGAGCATGTTAAAAATAAGAGACCAGGTTGCAGACCTAATGAGCATGTTAACAATAAGAGACAAGGTTGGAAGACCTAATGAGCATGTTAAAAATAAGAGACCAGGTTGCAGACCTAATGAGCATGTTAACAATAAGAGACAAGGTTGGAAGACCTAATGAGCATGTTAACAATAAGAGACAAGGTTGGAAGACCTAATGAGCATGTTAACAGTAAGAGACGAGGTTGTAGACTTAATGAGCATGTTAACAATAAGAGACAAGGTTGGAAGACCTAATGAGCATGTTAACAATAAGAGACAAGGTTGGAAGACCTAATGAGCATATTAACAATAAGAGACAAGGTTGGAAGACCTAATGAGCATGTTAACAATAAGAGACAAGGTTGGAAGACCTAATGAGCATGTTAACAATAAGAGACCATGTTGCAGACCTAATGAGCATGTTAACAATAAGAGACCAGGTTGCAGACCTAATGAGCATGTTAACAATAAGAGACAAGGTTGGCAGACCTAATGAGCATGTTAACAATAAGAGACAAGGTTGGAAGACCTAATGAGCATGTTAACAATAAGAGACAAGGTTGGCAGACCTAATGAGCATGTTAACAATAAGAGACAAGGTTGCAGACCTGATGAGCATGTTGTTGATGTTGTTCCCGGCAATGTAGTTGATCCTGTCCATGGTCATGTTGGCCACACCGGCGTCGTATACGTCCTGGAGCGTCAGCTGCTTGTTGAACAGCTTCTCGATGACGGAGAGGAGGCCGTGCTCGTGTGCTGCTGAGATCCTGATGGCGCGCAAGTACAAACCCATGAATAAGAATAATAATAAATTATAATACGTATATATATATA
>MUZC01000249.1:2114414-2130783 GCA_002072015.1 Radix auricularia
TATCCGGCATCCTTCCGTCTCGCGAGACGATGGTGCATCACCGTTGGGTTGGGTTGCATTTCCTCGAGTGACTGTGCAGTCCTATCCTTGAGTGACAGTCTTTGCCACAGTTTTTACACACGAGTTCTGTGCTTCCAAATGTTTTGGCCTTTCTCCTAGCTCTTCTGTCTGCAGCCTCCTCCATTCTTCGCTCCTCGGCTACTATGACGCCCTCTTTGACAACTGTGCGCCACGTAGATCGGTCTTCTGCCTTACACTCCCAGTCACTTGTATGTATTTTGGCTGCTTTCATGTCCCTTTGACAGACATCTTTAAATCGCAAGCGTGGGCGACCTGTTTTCCTCTTTCCTGAAGCAAGTTCACCATATAGGAGGTCCTTCGGGATGCGGCCGGGGCTCATTCTTTTGACATGTCCTAGCCACCTCAGGCGTCTTTCACTAAGAATTGAGAACATGCTTTGGGTATTGGCACGCGTTAGTACCTCACTATTAGGCACTTTTTCTTGCCATTTAATACCAAGGATGCGGCGCAAGCATCTCAAATGGAAGCTGTTAAGCTTACGCTCTTGTGATGTATAAGTGGTCCATGTCTCGCTCCCATATAGTAGTGTACTGATGACACAGGCTCGATAGACGCACAGTTTGGTTTTCTCCGTTAGCTTGGTGTTTTGCCAGACCCGCTTATTTAGTTTAGCCATTGTTGCGGCTGCCTTGCCAATTCTGCTGTTTATTTCTTCTTCAATGGACAGTGTATTGGAGACCTTGGATCCCAAGTAGGTGAAGCTGTCCACAACCTCCAAGTTTTCATTATCGATATTTATGGTAGGAGGAGGTCGAGTGTCTTGGGCCATGATGTTTGTCTTTTTCAAGCTGATTTGCAGACCAAATTCTTTGCAGGCATTGGAGAAGCTTGACACGAGTTGTTGCAAACCAGATTCTGTATGTGCTGTTAGTGCCGCATCATCCGCAAATAGTAGCTCTCGAATTAGGACATCCGTCGTTTTGGTCTTGGCTCGGAGGCGGGCAGTGTTGAAAAGTCCTCCATCAGCTCTGGTATGTAACCAGATTCCCTCACTGCTATCCTTGAATGCGTATCGAAGAAGTACAGAGAAGAATATTGCGAAGAGTGTTGGTGCGAGTACACAACCTTGTTTAACTCCGCTGCTGACAGGGAAGGCCTCTGACTTAGCTCCATCGAACTGTACTGTGCCAAGCATATTTTCATGGAACTGTCTGATGATGGCAAGTAGGTGAGGGGGACATCCAATTTTTGCCAGTATTTGGAATAGCCCGTTGCGACTGACTAAGTCGAAGGCTTTTGTAAGGTCCACAAATGCAATGTATAGTGGCATCTGCTGCTCTCTGCATTTTTCCTGGAGCTGTCGTATGGAGAACACCATGTCTATGGTAGACCGACCGGACCGGAAACCACACTGAGATTCTGGATAGACGCGGGATGCTAGGCTTTGTAAACGTTTTAGTATAACGCGGGCAAAGGTCTTTCCTACAATACTAAGGAGTGAAATGCCGCGATAATTATTGCAATCACTCCTATCACCTTTGTTTTTATATAGTGTCACTATATTTGCATCCTTTAGGTCTTGGGGGATGTAGCCCTGTTCCCAGCAGAGGGACAGAATCTCGTGCAATGGTTGGAGTAAAGCTGTCTTGCCACTCTTTAGAACCTCTGGTGGTATTCCATCATTCCCAGGCGCTTTTCCACAAGCTAGACTGTCAATTGCTTTGCTCAGCTCTTCCTGTGTGGGCACGACATCAAGTTCTTCCATGAGTGGCATATCTGGGATGTCATCTAGAGCGGTGCTGGAGACTGTGGTAACTGTTGAATACAATTCCAGATAATGCTCAACCCACCGTTTTAGCTGTGCTGCCTGGTCTTGAATAATTTCTCCACTTTTGGACTTTAGGGGAGCAGCTTTTGACGTCAAGGGGCCCGTTGCCTTTTTGATGTTTTCGTACATGACTTTTGCATTGCCCATGTCTGCAGCTGATTGTATACTGGAACAGAGCTTAAGCCAGTAGGTATTGACACATTTACGTGCAACCTTTTGGGCAAGTGACTTAGCTGTTTTTAAGGCATGCAAATTGTCGGGTGTAGGCTTTTCCTTGTAAGCCATAAGAGCTTTCCTTTTTGCTTCAGTGACGGGTTTCATCTCGTCCCAATGTTCATCAAACCAGTCCGTGTTTTTGTGAGATTTTTTGCCAAAGGCTTGTATTGCGGATGTATAGATTGTGTCTCTCAGATGCGTCCATTTAACAATTTAATTTCACATATTTTTAAATAAAATCCTATCTAAACATGTTGTTTTCTTTTTTCTTTTAAATTTGGCGTAAGACTTTTCAAAATGATTTTTAACAAACGACTCATTTTTTTTAAATAAATATTTTTGTAAAGAATTAAGTTATTTATAATTTTGTCGATTAGAATGTGATAGTCTTTTGAAAGTTTGGTGCAGTTATCTTTAAAAATAAAAATAAAAGTTATTGACAAAAAAAGGGGGGGGGGAATGTAAAAAATATTGGTCATCACTTTTTAAAGTGAAATTTATAGTATATGTAAGGGGGGTGCTTAAAAAATTCACCCGAAAAAATGATAACTCGACTTCTGTTCAACATGAAATTTGGAGTTTTTAAAAAGCTTAGAGTTAGCCCTTTAAAATGATATATGATTTAGAGTTTTATGACAATTTTCAAATTTTGTTTTGTCAAAGTACCTACGACGTTATGTGGCAGCGTGCCCTACATATTAGTTATATAATGATATATTGATAATTGCTTTCGTAATGTTAAGGTATTACGAATTGTACGAAGTGTTATGTTGTGTTATGATCATGTACTTTTGATCAGTCTTGGTAAACAGGGTATTGTCATTACCGTTTTAGAAACATAATACTTTAATAACGCTATGGCTGAGTGGTCAGTAACAGGCGTAATACCAATTAATCGAGAAATTAATCGATAATTTCCGCAGCTCTACTATATTTGCATGTATTAAGTCCTGGGGAATGTAGCCCTGTTTCCAGCAGAGGTTCATAAGCTCGTGGAAAGTTTGCAGTAAAGCTGTCTTGCCACACTTTAAAGCTTCTGGTGGTAGGCCTACATTCCCAGGGATTTTTCCACAAGCTAGACAGTCAATTGTTTTACTAAGTTCTTCCTGTGTGGGCACGACATCAAGTTCTTCCAAGGGCGGCATAGCAGGGATGGCATCTAAAGTGGTGCTGGAGACTGTGGTAATTGTTGTATACAGTTCCAGACAATGCTCAACCAACATTTTTAGGTGCGCTGTTTTGTCTTGGACACTTTCTTGGACTTTAGGGGCAACTTTGGAAGCCAATGCGTCGGTTGCATTTTTTAAATTTTCGTACATGGCTTTAGCATTCCCCATGTCTGCAGCTGACTGTATGTTGTAGCAGAGGTTAAACCAGTAGGTATTGTCGCATTGACGTGCGACCTTTTAGGCATGTGACTTGGCTGCTTTTAAGGGATGCGGCCTCTTGGGTGTAGGCTTTTCCTTTAAAGTCTTAAGAGCCTTCCTGTTGGCTTCAGTGACAGGTTATATCTCGTCCCAATGTGTATCAAGCCAGTCCGTGTTTTTGTCGGATTTTTTTACCATGGGGGGACCCACACGTACCCACTATTCAGGGGCCCCAAAATTTCTAGCGGCGGTCCTGTCAAGATCATTAAGATATTTAGGCCTCGACGTTACCCTACCTAATATATTAATATTAATTCGAATATTCCTTATTACTAACATACGTAATGCAAGCTGCGAGAGAAGCTTCTCTAAAATGAATGTAAATGAAAAATTAATTACTATCAATAATGATACGCCAAGACTGACTATTATATAGCTATTTTGGATGTTAAGTTTGGTATGACTGACAACATTGAGTGATGCATCAGAGATTGTGCCAGTTGGATTGATATAAATAATGAAAACTTTTCTCCAAGTATTTATTTCAAACATAAACCGAATAATCGTATAGTTTCTTTATCATTACTGGCTAATAAAAAGTATTTTTTATTTATTGATTCAATAAATTTTTCGGGGATGGCAACATGGGATACTGCTCCGGGCTGCACATACATACGCTACGCCGCTGATAACCATAGCATAAACTGTCCATACATTTATATTCAGACCGCACCATCACCCTGACTTACATACATAGCACACACCATCACCATTCTACATAGCACACACCAGCACCATTCTACAGAGCACATACCATCACCATTCTACAATGCACACACCAGCACCATTCTACGTAGCACACACCATCACCATTCTACGTAGCACACACCATCACCATTCTACAATGCACACACCATCACCATTCTACGTAGCACACACCATCACCATTCCACATAACACACACCATCACCATTCTACGTAGCACACACCATCACCATTCTACATAGCACACACCATCACCATTCTACATATCATACACCATCACCATTCCACATAACACACTCCATCACCATTCTACAAAGCACACACCATCACCATTCTACGTAGAACACACACCATCACCATTCCACATAACACACACCATTACCATCAAACACGGAACCCATTCCATCACAGGGAATTAGATATTTATCATTCCGTCCTCCCTGTGACCAACTGGTGGTCCACGCCCTACACATGTTGTCTGTACTATATTTTGTTTAATTCTCTTTTCTGACAAGTCCCTTGTGGGCACACCACGCAGACTAACGATACGTCATTCACTACCGGTGCGAGGTGAGCCCATATTTCAAGCATGACTTAGGTGTTTGATTGTTCCATTATTCACTACTTTTGTGATTCTCAAACTGATGTTCAAGTACCCTTTATGTTCCCTCGTGTTCCTGAAGGCGTTGTAAATAAATTTCTTTGAGCAATGCAGACAATGACATCCGTGGTTCGAAATCTGAAAGTTTGAGAACACCTTTCCTTACAGATTTCTGTGACACCGCACATTAAAACCTAGTTAAACGCCCGAGTTTAACGGCCACATAAGCGTAGCCGTAGATATTCATGGTGAGGCGTGTCTCTCACGCACAGATTCAAAGGGTGCACCCAGATAAAATAAAGATATACATTACCCATTAATTAATGAGCTACAACATCGGGGGGGGGGCGGTCATTTGTTATCACCAACTCGATTTACGTTTATTTAACTCATTCCCAACACCCACACAACTCACATATGTTTAAAAAAATTAATTTTTTAAAAAAAAAATTTTTTTAATTTAAAAAAATAATAATAAGTTGTTTGCCAGGAGTATGCTCTTACTTTCCATCACTCCATGAATTCACAGAGCTTTGAACGAAAGTTACTAATTTCCACTTTTGCTGAAATACGAATGTGTTTGTTATTTGCTTTAGTGCGCTGGCTAAAAAAAGAGAATAACTTGTAAGTCACTTAGATTCTACATTGGATTTGTGGTAGGGGTGCCAAATAGATGCGGGCCAAACCTGGGCTACATTGACTGCAACTTCCGAAAGGAAAACTTTTGTATTCAAAATGTAAGATATTAATTGGCCCTACGCAATTTTAAGATCACGGCCTAATGGCCTAAGGAACGGGTCGACGTTTCTAAACATGCCTGCGTCTCTATTAATAAAATAAGGTCACTCACCCCACCCCCACCCCTTAAAGTCCTTAATTATTGTTGTTTTTTTTTTGTTTGAAATCTTATTTCCCCCTTTTTTTATCGCCAGACTTCTTAAATTCGTTAGGCATGCGGGGTACAGGGGAGGGTAGCAGCTCTGGGACGTAGGTCATTACAGACTGTGTACGGAACTGACTGCTGTGGGTGTCAACAATACAATGCAATACTGACATTGTTAATGAGTGGGTTAAAAATGTGTTACATGATACCATATGATACCATAAAGCTGTGGCAGCAGTGTTGAAATTAATTTTTTGCTGTGTTAGTATATTTGAAATACCTGTTTTTCAATGTCCTCTTCGTAAAGGTTTTTTTTTTTTTAATATATGTTCTCTCCTCTTTTCCATGCAATATTTTTATTGTATTTAACTGGCGCCATGCACTTGACTTGACTTTCCTGTCCATCATTCGTCCAGTAATAGCACAGTTACCGTGTGCTGAAAAAATCCTTCCTCCGCCCTCCAATGACTTCCCGCGACTCTAAATAACGTAATAATTCCAGAGCTCGGAGGTCGTTAGTATTTGAAACGTAACCTTTCACCTTCGTCGTCATGCCTAAACCACCTCACCCCACCCACACACCAATCAGCTGGACCCTAATCTTACACTTTGACAATACACTTCACACTTTGACCCTTAACCTTCCTACTTGACCCTAATTCAACAACTTTGTGTCCCATACATTTTGACATTAACGTAACAGTTCAAATATCACCTGAGTTGTATACAGCCGCCAAGACACAATATTCTAATTCAAATTAAAATCCCATTTTCACTTCTCCTTTAATAATAGAGTTCTGCCACCACCTCCCATTCCCATCGAGTTATCGGCTTTAACCCTGATCTAAAGTCTTCGTGAATATATTTAGGACTAATACCTTAAGTACACAGATGTCCGAATTCCGGCCCGCGGGGCAAATGCGGCAAACCTTAAAATTTAAAATAGTCGGCGGAATGATGTTAAATAATTAATAGACTCGTGGGTTTTTTTCCGTTTCGGCGACATTATTTTCATTAGAAAATATGAAACTGTGTGCTGTTTTGAGTAAATTTGAGAAAAAACTGATCCCCTTTTACTTATGGAAATGTGGATATCGACTACAAAAAGCCGATTAAGTTATGTGCTGTTATATGAACAAATTTCGATGACGTGCGATGGCAAAAATAAATGACGTATATAGTTTCTTTTCTTCCAGATCGAAAAGGAAAGGAATTTGACGTTAGTGTGCTTTAAATTTTAATAAAAATTCGTAATAACATCTTTTGGTATACTGTTTTTGGCTATAGTTTATATTTTAATTCAGTTTATTTATTGTAGGTGCACTGTATAAAATAAAAATGTTTATTTTACAAATTTTATTAGTGATAGAATAATAATGTATAGTGTGTAAAGTCGCATTTAAGTGTATTTTTTAAATCCGGCCACCGCATTTCTTAATTCATGGAATACGGCCCTTTTTGCATAAAATGTGGACACCCCTGCTTTCATACCTTCCAGCTATTTCTTTCTCTATTTATAATCTTATGATGCTGGGCAAGTGTCCAGAATGTTGAATCGATTTCGAGCTGTTTCCGATCAATCCTTAAAAGAGATATGTATTTGAGCACATCGTCGAGGGCTCGATCGAGCCGGATAATTACAGCCATCAGGGCAAAATTCGACACTAACGTGTTCTAATGCATGCACGGCCATGTTACGAAAAAGCTCAAATAAATTGTCTTTTGCTTAATGTTTTCAGTTTTTTTTTATTGGGTTGCTGTTTTAATTCCTTTTTTTTATTGTTGTTGCTGTTTTAATTTCTTTTCTTTTTTAAAATTATTTTTGTTTTTATTTAATACTTTTTGTTTCCTTTCTGGTGCCATTTTAATGTATAAGGGATTTTTCACGTATTTGATAAACTGCTGTCATACGTTACCCATGTGTTAATCAAATCCAATGGGGCACTAAAACAATAAAATTGTAAAAACCAACTCCGAAGGCATTTGTAAAAAATGTTTTGCAAAAGAATGAAGATTTTATGTTATTATTAAGTCACGCACCAACTTGAAGCTTAATTTTTCAGACTCCATGATGAAGCGATTAAAATAATGTGTTTGTTGCGGAGACTCGAATGAAGAAATGGCAACAATTTTTATATGGAGCCATGGAGAGCTGCTCTGATGCAACTTTACCCTGTGTCAATACATATCACGAGACCTCTAGTACGGATGCCATGAACGCTGGTATGGATCGCAGGTATACACCAGACTCTCCAGCATTAAAGGAATTTTATGTCAACAAAGCGATTGCACCCTATTCAAACACAGAGTTCAAAGTTCAAGGTAAGCAGCAAGTTAATTACTCTAGTGGCGACATACGCGTTAGACGTTAATCGGTTATGATGGGTTTGTTTTGTTTTTTAAAGTAATATTCCTTTCCTATGTACACACGACGATAATCTTCAAGATTCAATACTCACATGGAAATGGCATTAAATGGAGGGGGGTCTCATTTTTATTATGCAAGTATACAGAGGAGTCACTAGGGTTGGTGTCACCTGGGGTGGTAGCTCATAGTCACCCTCCCCCGACTTAACCCATAGAACTCCTATGAGTCTTCCACTGCCAAATAACGGGAACATACAGATTTTTACATTTTGGTGTCACCCCTTGTGTCAAGATGAATTTTTTTTTTTTAATTATTATTTTTTTTTTTTTTTTTTTTTGTAACATAAAAATCGTACGCTACAAAATTTTATAATTTGATGTCAACTGGGGCGGCCCGCCCCTAACGCACCACTTAGTGACGTCACTGCAAGTATATTATTTAAATAGTGGCGGCTATTTGCAAAATATCAAATGCTCTTTAAAAGTACGTTATAATAAAAGCCAATAACCAGATGAAAAAAATCAAATCAAAATAAACTAAACTTTCAGGTTACTTTGCATTTGAAAAATAAGATCACGAGGTCTCCCTGTTATAGACACAAGCCATTTAGAACAAGGTGAAATCAGACAAGTTGGTGACCTTTGACATTTAACCTATTTTTAACTCTTGACTCTTTTAGTTCTTATTATCAAGTCCTTCCTTTATGTTGTAATGTTCCATCAACTTCAAAAACACTAGGACCATGGCAAGGGGGGTGGGGGTGTACGACAATTTTAGAAGTTTCTCCTCGGAACATCATGCATAGCACAAAAAATTGGTTAACAAATAAGATTGCCTGAAGTTTATCAAATTTATTTGTACTGTGATGTAACCCCAGTAGAGGGGCCATATTTGTTTGAACTGTGATGAGACACTAATATAGGGACATTTTTTTGTTTGCACTTTGACACTAGGAGAGAGACTAACCTTACGTAGGTTTGTCTATGGTAATTTTTATCTAACAAAATAGGGCACGCTCAATGATTATTAGGTTGGGATGTGTAAAAGCTGACTGTCTACGAAGATAGCACCGCCTTCACCCAATCTTTTATTGTTGGAGCTCTTTCGCTGTCGCTCAAGCCATATATCACTTCTCAGAAATATCTCATGTTGTTTATTTCAACCAAACAATCTTGTCTTTCTCCAGATAACCTAAAACCTGCTCCGTACATGCCAGTCTACCTCACGTCAAAGACATCAAGTTCTCCCTCTGACAAATATCGCCCCGACGACTCACAAAACGCCGAGACTGTAGCCAGAGTCATTGACGCGTGTGATCATTTCAGCGAGATTTCTACCTTCCATGGCATGAGACTTGTGTGTGCACGGGATTCTCACATCTCTCGGAGGTTTGTTGGGGGGAGGGAGGTATACACATCAATTGGAGGTTTGTTGGGGGAGGGGAGGGGGGCATACACATCGCCCGGAGATTTGTTGCGGTGAAATCGAAAGAGAGAAGAGATAAGTATTCTCATCTTATTGCTGCTCTCTTTGGATTCCACCGCAGCTAAGTTTTTAATACCTTATTTCTTTATATTCGTTATATTTTATGTGTGTGGATTTCGTTCGTTAAAGAAGGCGCTTTGTAGAAATGTTCTTTGTTTTGTTACTTCCTGTCAGGCTCAGTCATACCCTGTTTACAGTAATTCATCTTATAGCCTATACCATGTACAGCAAAAGAACAGTTGAGAGAGACTTAGTTCTTAGATTAAAGCTTCAAAGGGACTTAGGTCTTAGATTTACGCTTTCTCTCGAGACGATCTTTTTCTCATTACATTTACGAGGAACTAATTGTCCTTTCTGCTACAGCACCTAAATTTTTGTCGCATCGATTACGTTATCGTTTGGGCTTCGCAATGTATGGTGTTGGTCTAAACAGGGGGTCTCAAACAGTCGGCCCGCAGGCCACATGCGGCCCCCAAGTGGAAATTTATTATGCCCACCTATTATCCCCCCCCCCAACTCACCAACACTTTTTTCAGTAAGCTTTGAAAAAATGTACTGTTTCAGTTTGTGAAATACATGCAGCTGATGTAGGTACTCGTCAATTTTTTTAGGGCTGTTATCAATTAATTTAAAATTAATCGTTAACTTTTGAAAAATTATCAAATAATTAATCGATAATTTTGATTAAATCAAAAGATAAGATGTATGACGTCATTAAACTGAAAATTTCAAGGGAAGTAACAAAAGCAGGCCATTAACATTCTTTAATTTAAATATAAGAGCTTATTTTAAAGGTTATACTTTAAAAAATCTTTTTTCTTAATGGAGATGTTTTTACGTAAAAAAGCAAACTATTTTTAATCAATTATAATTAATCATTGATTAATAAATCGGAAAAATTATTTAAAACAACCTCTTCAATTTAATCACTATTTTATCGATTAAAATAATTTCAATCGATAATTTTTACCGATTAATCGAGAAATTAATCGGTAATTTCCGCAGCCCTAATTATTATTTTTTTTTAATTTTATACACGTAATATATTACTTAAGTTTTTATTTATAATGAGAAATAAATAGTAACAACGAGTTAAGATGTACAGCGTGATTTTTTTTTTACGATAGTCGGGTTTTTAGGAGGGGTTATAGTCATATCTTAATTGATAAAATGGCGGATACCGTCAACCGAGTTTGAGTACCCTGTTCTGAACTGTTGACAGTCCTGCATTTCAAAAATATATTCGGCTTTATTTCTTTGATTAATTTTTGTTTTCACCTTCAGGGTTTTCTGGCTGGCTTTGATGGTCTGTTGCTTTACAGCCCTGTCGTTACAAATACGTGAGCAGGTTCTACACTACTACAGCAATCCCAAGACGATCAATGTAGACAGGGTGTACACAGATAATGTGGAGTTCCCTACCATCACTATATGTAACGAGAATATATTTAAGTAAGTGGTGTTTTCAAATGTTGTACATAATTAAGGAATAAATTATTATTTTCCATGATATTATTATTTTTAAAAAATAATCAACTGTGAAGCATAATACAGTTAATGATAGAAAAAAAATGAAAAATGAAAATGAAAAAGAATTTTAAAATTTTAAAAAGGAAACTCTCCATCTATTTCTTTTCTATATTCAGAGCTATGAATGTTTTAACAATATTATACACGAGCAACAAAGCCCGTCCAAGGACGTTCCAACGTCGTTTCGGTGACATGTTGTAGCTCCCCTAGAACAGCCGCCTCGACTGGCCATACATGCCATGCCCATCACGATAAAAATACCATTCATTTTAGTTAAGACAAATAACCCCAAAAAACAACGTTTTTGACTATAAATTCCAACGCGTACCGCTCAAAATGAAGTCTTGGAAAAAAATATTGCACTAAAAATAACAAGTTTGGGACGTCCCAGTAAATTTTTTTCAATCTGTAAATTAGATTTAATTTTTCTGATTGGTTGTAGATGTTTGATGGACAAATCGCTATCGATGCGTCGATGACATGACAGAAAATTGCATTTTATTATACATGATATTTTTTTTTTACGTATTGGCGTTTCTAGGTTATGTTAAAGAAGCGCAGAATATTAAATTCCCCCCCCCCCCAAAAAAAAAAACACAATAATTGCTATATAGTTAAAATATTATGAAATAACCATGTAAGCTGCCAGCCCTATTGAATTCCCAAAATTTTACATCGTGATATTGTTTGTATTTACGGACTATTGAATTTAGCGAAAAATAGCAAGCATAACTGTAATGTCTCCAGTGAAAAAGAGTGTTTATAATTTTTTAGGACTCATTAAATAACTACGGTTTTGCTATAAGAAAATGGTTCAAATTGAAATAAGATTTAATTGATTAGCAAAATCTTCAACTCAGCACATGTATGCTAAAAAGAAAGAAAAGCCGACTGATGATCATGAAAATAAACTCCTAAAAATGGTCTATAGATGTAATTTGTTCTATAATTATATTTTTCACATAATTTATGACTTTCTCTCATCTAATTGATCAATCCGCTTTGTCTTCTTATCTGTAAAGCAACGCCATTCTTTATTTAATTTTAACTAGATACTACCCGCGGTGTAGCATACGCAACAAAGTTGCTCATTGATAGCGCAAAAATAACACGAGTGAACGTCGGGAGTGGGAGTCGCAGGTGCATTATTGGTCACGACACATGCGCACTGTGGTTGTTTGTACATGCCCTCACCATTCACTTCTATCAACTGCCATCTTTACTCTATGAATGGTCGACCAAAGAGAGGTTCATTCGTCATTCATATTTGCACACGACTTGTTCTTGTTCTGGTGAATTAAATATATACCTTAATCCACAACACACCAAAACTTTAACTATTCTTCTTCTTTACCTTCATCTTTATCATAATGATGTTTCTATTTAAACATTAGCCTTAGTTGGGGTTTTTACGTTAGAACCACAATTGTCACGTGTTCTTGTTGGTTCCGCTTAACGGCTTTCAGGATATCATCGGCGCATGAACTCGGCCTCTACAGCGTCATCAACAAAATGTTCGCCGGCAAGCTCAACCTCACTGACGTCATCAGTGAAGGGGTCTCAAACCTTACTCTAGACGAGCTCAACTTAAAGGTTGGAAACCGGATAGAACTGATGCTACTCAGGTATCTCCTCTAGGGAAAGCATCCAACTCTCATTATGGGAGGAAAAATATCCTTACATTTTGTTATGTTAGTGGTATAAAGGCCGTCGATTGTTTCCAATATGTCCACTCTGAAGTGTCCCCATTATGCAATAAATATCAAAGATACAAAATGATTATAAATAATTATTTTTAGATGGTTTTTTGCTGATAGCTAATTGCGGCGGGAGTGACTTTTAAAAGTTGTTAATGATTTAACTTCGAATGAGAGACGCGTTAAATGTCAGTGCAAATATTGTTAGTCCGTGGAAAAACTAATGTTATCAGTATTTGGATCTTTCTAATTTTAAACATAAAAAAATGTCAAGCTACCATTTTACAAACATTTAAAGGTTATTTTTTTTTCTATTGATTAGATAAACGGAGACCGTTTTCACCAGTCTTTTTTAAAGGGAGTGTCTAATGGTACTCGAGTACCATTAGCAGGTCCCTGCGGCTGCGGTTATTGGTAGTCAGCTATTTTTATCATCCAATCGGATTAAAGCAACACTTAATGGCTACTGATGTAACCTTTTAAAATGTATTAATTGTCTTTTTTTCTCTTACAAAATTTGTTTCAATGATCTATACTAATGATCTATACTTCTTAAATATGAGGTTAGGTTGGATGTTTATAGTATGCTCTACCTGAGACCAAACAAAACTAATGAAATCAATTTAACATTATTATAGTTACAATTAAATAATTGCTTTTTGGTTTGGGATCAGGGTTAGGTTTAGTTGTCTATTTTTTAAATTAAATAGAAAAAACAAATATAACAGCCGAAAATACCATTCAATAATTAATTTACTGAACGCACCGTTCTCTTTGCTTTTACCAAGGCCAAAAGCCATAATAGCTAGTTTATAACAACGTAAAAGGAAATAGATTGTGGTAAAAAATAAAACCAAAACCCAACCAATGACCAAGGCCTCCAGTTACAAATACTAATACGAGTTTTTAGTCCATATTATACAACATCAAACTCAGAATATCACCTAGTAGTATGTGCCGTCTTCGGCCCGAGAGGAAATAACTAACTAACTAACTAAGTAGTTTTATTAACAATTAATAATAGCGGAATGTCAATAGCCGACAGCCGGAAGTGGCTATTGGTAGTCCAGTACTAACAGCTCTCTAGAAGCTATTGGTAGTCCAGTACTAACAGCTCTCTAGAAGCTATTGGTAGTCCAGTACTAACAGCTCTCTAGAAGCTATTGGTAGCTGACTACCAGTAGCCGCAGCCTTTTTAAAAACGTATTTGCTGTTAAGTCAGAGGTGATCTTTCCTTTGTTGTTGCTACCATCCGTTAAAGAAGAACAAAAAGAAAAGTAGTATTAATTCTTTTTGTTGTGATTCCAAGTCAGAACTAACTGCCTAATGATAATCTAATACAACCCTCAGACATATGGATAAAAAAGTTAATAAAAACATTTCCTGTTCTGTAAATGCCAGAACAAACAAATTTGTTCTTCTGTCTGGGAAACCACCACTCTGTCAACATTTGAGACTCTAATATCATGCAAGACTAGACATAAAACATGGAAAAGCTTAGGACGCAATAGAGTTCTTATAGAAGTGGGGTCTATAAGAGGTACGATAAGATTAGAATGTAAATTAAAGATCGCACTGTCAATACCCAATGACTCGTGTAGCATTTTTTGAGCCAGGTGTAGATGGAGCCACGGAGAAAAGTGTGGCCCTGATAACTTCACGACCATAGTGACTGATCAAGGGCTCTGTTTTACATTCAATGGACCCAACAACGAGAGAAACTTGACCGTTTATGCTCCAGGTGAGGTCATGCGACATAAACGTATCAGTTTTAAATACAAACCCGTTTTCCAATTAATATTCCTTTTAAGCTGAAGATGTCACAGTTTAGAGTAACGGCATAGCGAATTTTTATAAAAGATAATAGACTTATATTTGTATTTGTGGGGTGTAAAATTGTGCACAATAGAAAAGGATGATGTAGTCTACACCTTTTCACACAAGTGTGTTGTTTTCCACACTCACCAACAAACCTTAGAGGGAACATTGCTACCAATGTTTCCTGAGACTTCTATTTGAATCAGTGTTGTTATCAATAAAGTTCTTCACTTTATCAACTTGTTTGTTTTTTTTATTCCAAAAGGACATTAGCCAAACAATTTATGATACCTGTCTAATCTGGCAAATGTGAAAATTATTGAACAATGTGCCATATTAAAAAAGATCCTCTCTATGCCCCTTTTAGAGGAGTATGCGAATGCAGAGGCGTCACTAGGATTGGTGTCACCCGGGGCGGTAGCTCATGGTGTCACCCCCTCATAATTTAACCCATTGAACTGCTCCGAGTTTTCCGGTGCCAAATATCGGGAATATATAGAATTTTACAGTCTGGTGTCACCGCCCTGATGGTGTCACCCTGGGTAGCCCGCCGCCACCGCACCCCCCTAGCGACGCCACTGAGCGAATTCCAGCATACAGCAATCCTATGTGAAATGATGCTTAATATTTCCAGGGGCCTCACGAGGTCTGCAACTCACTCTCAACATTGAGGAATACGAGCGCATGACGGGATCTCACGTGGCTTCCGGTATACATCTCCTTGTCCACAACAAGCGGGAGTACCCACTGGTGGAGCAGATGGGCCAAGCAGTGGCTGCAGGGAGCCACACATTCATAGCGCTCTCCCTAAAAAAGGTTTGGGAACGGATTTTTGTCTTAATCCCTTCCAAGTCTGTCACCAGTTCTGAAATTCTCTATAAATTATTTACTTAAAGCGATAAAATTAAAGCTCAGCTTGATCAAATGTCAAAACTTAGTTCTTATCTTCAAACCTGAGCATCTAATTAATCACTATCTATATTGTTATAATCCCAATCAACTATATAGTCATTATGAGCACTTACTCATAGATAACAGAAATCAACCTTTTCAACCAAGATTCTTTTTTAACAACTTGTCAATAAGTGTCCCATTCTGTCTTCTGTACGTGTACCCACTTGATCCTCTTGATTACTTGTACGTAGGACAAACGCCTTGGCCACCCGTACGACGATTGTCGGGACGGCCATCTGGTGCACGTCCCCAACACTACCTACGATTATGCCATCCCTTCCTGCAAGATGGATTGCTACGTTACCTTTGTCGTGGATAAATGTGGATGCAGGGATTACTTCATGCCTGGCAGTGAGTTTTGAGCTAGTTTATTGAAGAGGTCTCTGGTATAGCATGGGTTATGCATAGGAGTCTTATTTGTAATGCCCCGGATGTGGGGCAAGGGGACGGTGAGCTTAATTGATCTTCACCTTGGCTTGATGAGATCTTAGACTTGGCTTTACCATAAATGCATCCAACTAGTGAGGTTGTGTGTGCTTTATGTAATTACTCCAAGCCAACACAAGTATCGTGATTTTAAAATGATGGGTCTTTACATTCACAATGATGATAATAAAGTAATTTGGTACCTTATGTCGTTGTCACGTTGTCGAGTATGATTGCTTGAAGAAAGCAAATGGACAAAAAATGTAATCATTTTATAATGATTACTTTGGTGCTTTTCTTTTAAGATTTTATAAACAAACGTTTTCGGTGTCATATTGAATGTAAACAATTAAGTGGGTAAAACGTTAATTATGTGTATAATTGTATATAAATATATATATATATATATA
>MUZC01000249.1:2136382-2150711 GCA_002072015.1 Radix auricularia
TTTGAATTAAGTCTTTTGTCGATTAATTTAAATTTAATCGTTAACTTTTGAAAAAATTATCAAATATGATGTCACGAAGTATTGTGCTTTCCCATTAAAGGCCTTTTTTTACTATTTGAAAATTAGCAATTTTCATATCACTTTATTATCAATGTAAAACTTCATTTAACTAATTGTAAGCAATCAATCAAAAACTTAAGTGGGACATTTATTCAAAGTTGCGTGTTTTGATGTGACGTCACAGTTTTAAACACCCCTCCCCCTCGTCACGAATGGTCAACCCGATCCTCCCCCAACCCCACCCCACCCCAGGTGCGTGATGTCAAATATGGATGGTCCCAAACGCTTGTGTTTCGAAGCGTTCATATTGCATTTACATTTGCAGTTTGCTTCTACTAAAAATTATAGCATCTTTTCCCTTGGTTCTTTAAAATCTTCGTTAGGATGATTACAGTCAACTCAAGCTTAGAAAACTTTGAAGGGTTAATTCAAACTTACGAACAGGTGATTACTAACGACAGCCTTCCAGAGGAATTCTTCAGATCTATGAATGGTTTTGGGCCAAAAGTAAGTTGCTAGTTTCATTGTTGCTGTTTTTTTTATTCCAAACTATTTGAAGGAATGAGAATAAACCGCTTGAAAACTGCAGCATTCCAGGATTGAATTTCTCTGCTTCTTTCTATCATAAAATAATTTCAACCAAAAAGATTCGGTACCCTAAAACAATTTTGGGTACGTGATGCTTATTTGTTCATAGTAAGTTTATGGATATCTGTATTAGACCTTAAATGCGTGGGGAAAGAAACATAACTGTTGATGACGTGAAAACCGTTAGCAGTTTACAGCATACATCTGATGTTTCCCGCCGACGTCATCCTTAAGAGCAGAAGTTAGGCTGAGAGAAGGCGTTTCTTTTTGGTGGCTTTACAGAATTTACGAGACTTATTGTATGTTGTATTAAATAACAGTAAAACTATTGCTTTTATAACTTGCCCTTTTGCAAGTCCTAACAAACATGAAAAAAATGAAATAAAAATGCTTTTAATGAGTTGTCTTTTCCTGATCCTGTTTGCAGGACGTAATTCCCAAGCAGCTCCTGCACATGGCAATTAATCAATCAGAAGACGGTCAAAACGTCGGAGCCTACACCAGGACCAGTTTACTGGACATCGCTAGTTTACTGCAGGACCTATTGGGAATAGCCAGTGAGGTGTACACGCTTGGGAACATCACCACTGACATCAGCACAAGAGCGCAGGTAGGTTGTAATATTGACCAGGTCAGTGGAGTCAAGGGTTTTTTTTATGTGACCCTCCCCCACAAATCCACACTAAAAACAAATAGTAGTTTCAATTTATTTGCCCTAATTTATTTATTTATTTTACATTTAAGAAATTTGAAGATGGTTTCACTAAGCCAAGTAATAATAGAAGACAAAACAAAGATTCTTGGAATAGGTAAATTTTGATTTGTTTAAAATCTGAAAATAAAAATAAATAATTATTTTTTTAAATTAAAAAAAAGTTATCGACAAAAAAATTACTAATTTTTAGGTACAAAACATTTTTAGATAAGAGGGTGGGGGTGCTAATGCATCCTAATATGGTTTAGCTTTTAAAAATTGTAAACATCTTCAAAACATTAAGTTTTTGACATTTCCATTAATATATAAGGCTTCTCATTGTTGAAAGCAATAAATCCAAGATGTCTAGCTCAGCAACGGCATTCTCCCAAATGGTAAACTTAAAATATGTTTATTCACTCTCAACCTCTTAAATCTATTCTAGGCCATACTAGCTAAATACAAACAAGCCTGCATAACCTACTTGCTCCAACGAGACAAATTCCACAATGACGTCATCCAGTGGCCAATATCCCAGCTGAAGACCAAACGGAGCAACCTGGAGGACGCTAAACTTCAGTGCGACAGCAAGTTCGTCAGCCTTCAGTCCACGCTGACCAATACGCAGAGTTGCGTCCGCTCGAAGCTTCCCGACACGCTTCGAAACTACACGCAGATCAACACCCTCTTGAAGAACTACCTCGACTACTTCAACGTCTCAAAGTTCCACATAGCCGAAGTGTTTTCAGGTGAAGATAGCAAGATGGCGTCCCTGGTGGAGGAGATCAACCAGGCACTTATTTCAAATTTCGGTCAAATGAAGTCGCACGCCAGGGGTATCAAATATTGCTTCTCCCTCAACCAAGACGAGATATTCAACGACGAAGCGTTACTAGTGGCCTACCAGGCTACGGGGCAGGAGCTCGGAATCGAGAAAAACGATTTCTTTCAGTTTGAGAGGGGTGCGGTGAGGCTGCTTGATGAGCTGGAGAGTCTGGCCAGTCTAGAAAAACTGTTGACGGAGCTTCAGTTGGTGGTGAAGACGATAAAGGAAGACGCGAATCAGTTCACTGAAAAGGCTGTCATCAACCTGCCTTTTTTCAGGTACTTTAGGCACTTTGAATGTAGTAGACACTATAAGGTACTTTAGGCACTTGGAATGTTCTAGACACTATCTGATAGTGTATCAAAGTGAACGAAACCATAAAATTTGCTAACGATGCCAAATTTCATTTGTCCACAGTAAAAACTTCATCTTTCTGGACATTTTCTTCTCTGAAATCAGCTACACGATAACAGAGCAACAGGTGGCTTATGACGTTATTAATCTGCTGAGTGAGTCGTCGTGGTGACGTCATATTTAAATGCCAATGAAGATTCAGATGTCTTATATCAGTTTTGTATTGTGTTAAAATTATAAGATAAGATAAGTGTATTAACACGAAAATGACTAAAAGGGAATTGCAGAATTAGGTCCCGTTCAATAAAAATTTGTTTCAATTTTAAGAATTTAAAATTATCTTCTGATATTTAGAAATAATAATGATAATAAATTGATAATTTATATAGCAATGAGTCGGGCTCACAGCGTTTTATTTGGAGACTAGCGATTTCCCCGCGCGTTGCTGCGGGAAGTTGGAGAATTAGTGATGAGTGAGTGAGTGCATAAAAAACTATATTTGGGCCCCCGGCGCCCAGCAAGGGATATTATAAATATTATTTCACCTGCTGCCATCACGGAAGTGTATTTAAGTAACCCCCAAAGTTACATGAGTTTACCTATTTGGGAAATAGGAAAAATACTGCTTTTCAATTTGTAAATAGCACATATAAGGAAAAAACATGTTTTTGAGGCTACGGCCCCAATGAGTGTGAATTTTAAAATTATATTACGCCACTTTTCGTCGTGGGAGGGTACCCAACAACTTCCTAAAGTTTCATGCTTTCTACCTACATGGGGAATGGGAGAATTATTGATTTTCAATTAGTATTTAGCTTATAATAGGAAAAAAAATGGGGCCCCGGCCCCCATGAGTGTGAATTTCAACATTCTTTTTCACCAATTTTAGTCGTAAGAGGGTACCCAACAACTTCCCAAAATTTCATGCTTCTACCTTCACGAGAAGTTGGAGAATTAGTGATGAATCAGTCAGTCAGTCAGTGAGGGCTTTTCCTTTTATTAGTATAGATATAAAAATAAAAATCACTAATTCTCCCATTCCCATGTAGGTAGACGCATAAAACTTTTGGAAGTTGTTGGGTACACTCTCACGATGAAAAGTGGGGTAATATAATTTTAAAAATACACTTATTGGGGCTGGGGCCTCAAAAACGTGTTTTTTCCTAATATCTTCTATTTACAATTTGAAAAGCAGTATTTTTCCTATTTCCCATATAGGTAAACTCATGTAACTTTGGGGGTTTGTTAAATACACTTTCGTGATGGCAGCAGGCGAAATAATATTTAAAATATCCCTTGTTGGGCGCCGGGGGCCCAAATAAAGTTTTTTATGCACTCACTCATCACTAACTCTCCAACTTTCCGCAGCAACGCGTGGGGAAATAGCTAGTAGCTCATAAAGGGAAAAAATGTTTTTGGGGCCCCGGCCCCCACGAGTGTGAATTTCAAAATGTTTTTTTACAAATTTTTGTCGTAAGAGGGTACCCATCAACTTCAAAAAGTTTCATGCTTCTACTTACACGGGAATTTAGAGAATTAGTGATAGTGGAAAAAATGATTTTGGGCCCCCGGCCCCATATGAGCGACATTTTCAAAATTCTTTTTCGCCAATTTTTGACGTAACAAGGTACCCAAAAATTTCCCAAACTTTCATGCTTCTACCTACACGGGAAATAGGAGAATTTGTAATCTTCATTTTGTACATAGCTCATATAAGGAAAAAAAATGTTTTGGGGTGAATTTAAAAAAAATTTCGCCAATTTTTGTCGTAAGAAGGTACCCATTAACTTCCCAAAGTTTCATGCTTCTACCTACACGGGAATTCGGAGAATTAGTGATGTTGAATACGAAAGTTTTTGGGCCCCCGGCCCCACATGAGCGAGATTTTTAACATTCTTTTTCACCAATTTTCGTAGCGAGAAACTATCCAAAGTTTCATGCTTCTACCTACACTGGAAGTTGGAGAATTAGTGATGAATCAGTCAGTCAGTCAGTTAGTTAGGGTTTTCTCTTTTATTAGTATAGATTATAACATACATACGTATTGTATTAATAATAATTTATAATTAAATTTTCTTAATTTAAGTTATGTGACAAACATAAATATGTTTTTCTCCTGGTAACTTTGAAAGACAAGAGCCCTGAACAATGGAGTGTTTGTGTAGATAGCAAATCAGTAAATTGTTTTCCCATTTGAAACTTGTATTTGGCAGATTCACATAAACTTAAGCGTATAATCTTCTACAAAGTAAGTCCTCACAAGATGAAAGAGAGTTTTCATGTTGTTGTGAACGTTTTTGTTTTGACCCTTAGAGATTAATCAAAGCCCAATCTCTTTCAGGTGACATAGGCGGATCCATGGGGCTTTTAATTGGGGCGAGTGCCGTCTCTGTGTTTGAGTTCATGGACTTCTTCTGCCACATCGGCGTCTTGCTTTGGAAAAGGGACAAGCCACCTACAGATACTTAACCATAGACAAGAATATACATCACAACATCTATAACTCTATATAACGTCTTCGTTCTCTTAAAAGCATAGAGTCCGTTAGTGATTAGTGGCACTGAATTGACAAAACATTTGATATTCGATGTGTATTCTATTTTTTGTAGCTTTTTTATGTGCGCAGATGTATCATTTTATTCTTTTAATACAATACTTTAATTTGAAATTTCACTATGGAAGTTTGGGAGTGTGCAGTTCTTGACACAAAACATTCCATTTAATGACTTAGTGTGTAATAAATGAGGACAGAAGCGCAGGAAAGAGGTCAAGAGATGCAGAGAGGAAATACCCAGTTGGCATTTTAGTGCACGGTGGTCAAAGGCATGTGAAGGCAGGGATTTGTTCCGGGGCCAAGGGTGTCACTGAGTGCACCCATCTTCGAATGTTCGAATGGGTACCTAACTTTTGTTAGGGAAACAAAGGTGGCTGATAATGCGTGGCATGTGCTGTGAACGCTGCGTTAATTTTCAAACAGACTGGCTTGGTCTGTGCAGTGGCGTCACTAGGGGCTGCAGGGCGTGCCAAAATGTGGGAGCCTTGCAATTAAATCGTGACTTAACGGGATCGAGCTGTATTTTTTTTTTACCATAAAATTAAAGTTAAACTACATAAAATATTATAAACTTGTATGAACTGGGCGTTCATTGCACCACACTAGCTGACTGAAAAGAAACATTAGGTTAAGAACTAAATTACAGTAGTGAAAGTATCTGAGTAATTATCATCAAAAGTGTCTGCATTTGAGCAAATTGACGTTGGGATCATAGATTACAGCGGCTGGCAGGTGATTTACTTGAGACGGAGACAAACCCCGTCAAACGACTCTCTGGGTCTAAAGATGGCCTGCCCCTCTTCAAAAACATTGGTTTCATTGCGCATTCTCAATCCTTTACATATACATGGAGGCTATGGCGGATTAAGGGGGGGGGGACAGAGCAGGCTAAAGCCAGGGGCCCCCGACGGTTTAGGGGCCCCCAAACTTTTTATATTTTATAATAAAAGTGTACAAATGTTTGCACGAACCCTTGAAAATATAATAAATTAAATGAATTTATAAATACTATCTATACAACTGATCGCTATTAAGTTTTAATAATCGAAAAAAACTTGATTTAATTGGCTCACGTAGAGAACATAGTATAAAATATAGTATATACTTTTAAAATTTCTCTATTTAGTCAAGATCCGTTGGCCGTGTGGAGAGAGCACAGGCGCGTGATGCAACCGGTGTCGGGTTCGATTCCCATCAATGGAAAGTTAAATTTTTCTTTTCACACTCAATTGTAACATACCGCAAACACTTCAAACAGTTATTTCTCCTTGTTCGTTGTTTTTTTTTTCATTTTTAATATTTAGTTACAGTCATATATTAGCTGTTAACAATCATTTTATTTTAAGGGATGCTGGCTGGATAGGGCCCCCGTTTGATTGCAGCCCGGGGCCCCGTGCAGTCTTAATCCGCCCCTGCATGGAGGTCTCTGTACATTGTTTGGTATGCTAATTGAGGAATCATTGTCTCATGCATGGCGTGACTTTCTTTTTTCTTTTATTTTGTTTTAGAAAAATGGGATCACAGCAGTAGATCTATATGATTTGGTGAACAAATGGATTCTTTTAAAAGTTCTTCAATGGCGGAGTGTCTTCCCCACATCTCTCTTCTTACGTTATAGGCTCAACGTGGAAAGCTCTCTCTCTCTCTCTTTCTCTCTCTCTCTCTCTCTCTTACCCTCTGTCTTGCTCTCTCTCTCTCTCTCTCTCTCTCTCTCTGGCTCTCTCTCTATATGTATCTCTCTCTCTATCTATCTATCTATTTATATATCTACTATCTATCTTTCTATTAATCTATCTATCTTTTCTCCTTAGCGCTTGTGTAAGTCTAATTATAATTTTCTATTAAATAATGTACAATGCAAGGTGTTTCTTTTCTTGTCCATGGGGCCGCCATAAATGTCGTCACGCACCTAGGGATGAGGGGGGTCACACTTTTGTGACGATGCTTGGCGAGGGGGGATGGGGTTGAAGAAATGTGATGTCCCATCAAAAGGGTAACTTTAAATAAAACTTCCACTGAAATATTTGGTCACTTACAATTTATTTAATGACATTTTTTTTCATTTTTTTAAATCAGTGCTTCTCAAAGTGCCGGTCGATAGGACATCAGACGCCGGTTGGCGTAAGTTATCAAGACATGAAAATTAAATCTAACTATAATCCTTAAGTTTGAGAGCCCACATGAGAACGTATGAAATTCTTACCCTGTGTTGTTTGATGTTGACATAAAGGCATTTGTGATGTAATCGCATCTCCGTTTGGTTCTCTCACGGTTTTTCGGTTAGCCCCCACCCCACAGACTCGTGGTCCTGCTCACATGACTCGGGGATTTGGGGGAGCGTCGTTAGCCCCCCCCCCCCACCGAAACTGCAACTTGTGAGTTTTACAAGCATGACAAGTGTTTAAAAAAGATCTGAATAGGATTGTGTGTCGACATTTTTTATCAAAACGACACGGAATATCCTTTTTTTTTAATTGGGTGGAGGGGGGATTTATTTCATACAATTATATACGTTTTAAGTTTGATATAAGGGGCCGTCCAAAAAGTACTTCACGCTCCAGTGAGGGGAGGGGTGTAAGAAAGTGTGACAGTTTGTGACGAGGGGGGAGGGTGGCTGTCCGGCCATGTGTGACGTCACGGTGTTTTATGTTGAATTTTTATTATTTTGTTAATAAAAATATATTTTTGTACGAAAGTGTAATGTACTTTAGGGGGGGGGTCTAAGATTTGTGACAGGGGGGAGGGGATTTTAAAATTGTCAAAAATAGCGTGACGTACTTTATGGACGGCCCCTAATTGTTCTATTGGTTTTTGGTCAAACGCCACTGGCCATTCTAGATATAATGATAAATATGCCTATTTAAAATTAGTCAAAGTATTCTTTAACTTTATTGAATGCATCCAATTCTTGAAATCGCAATTCGAGAGGAGCACAAAACAACTTTTCTTCTGAACTCAATTTTTAAAAGTATGGTGGATTTAGGTGTCTTCGTTTAGTACGTAGGTAAGAAATCTTCATAGTTGTCAAGTTTTAAAAATCCATTTTCTGGAAGGAACCGGTTTAATAGTGTTCGAAACGTACACGTACACATGACGTATTTTAATATATATAGGGGATTGTAGTGGATGTTATATGTCCTAAATGAGTCTGCATTACCCCCAAGAATTCCCTTTTGATCCCAGGTGAGGTAATTTACCCTGTTCGCCGACTTTTTTCCTACCGGGTCAGTCAATAAAGGAATTTTTTTTTAAAAATACATTTTAAAAATAATATTTTTAAATAACTTTTTTTCTAAACAAAGAAGTTAACCGTGATAATTAATATTCAATGTTAATGTTAACTTGTATGTATGAAAATAAAATATAATCTAAGGATGTTAACACGGTTCAGTTATTTATTTATTTTGAAGGCTGGTTAAACGTTTTAAAAAAAACGGACCGGTTCAACCGGATACCTAAAAATTAAAATTATAAAAAATTATATTAACATTATTGCTATCCACAAAATGAGCGGATTCTAGCAAATTTAATATGCCCACAATGGTTCAGCATTACCCAAGAGTTCCCTTTTTACCCCAAACGAGATAATTTATCGCTGTTTACCGACCCCTTGGTAAAACAGTTCGATAGCGGTAGCCATATATTTTTCAATAGGTTTTAAATTCCACAAGAGAATGCAACAATTTAAATACGCCTCGTCCATTGGTGACATTCTATTTACAACTCTTGTGTGTCGTACGTGAAATCATGAAGAAAAAAACATTGGAAAAAAACAACAACTCGTGAGCCTCGGAATAAAAAGTTATGATAATATTGGATATTTTATTAATGTCATCGTATTTTTCAGTCTTCAACTTGCAGGAATTACTGTATTTGCGACGCACAAGATGACACCCTTCTTTCCTGTAGAAATTTGGGGTTCGTAGGCCTACAGTACTCGCCAGATTTCTCTTCCTGCGCATGCCAAATAATTTTTAGAAAACATGAGATTTGTTATCAATGTGGTAATTTTAGATCAAATGCCTTGGATGTGCATATACTTAGCAGGAAAACTGTTACTATAAGATCGAAATCAATTTGTGGCATTGTCTTGTGTCTATATAATCTAGGTCTATCAACAATGCAATGATCCTTGTAATATCAATTGTCACAATAGCGAGCTTAATAGCGAAGGTTAGTCACATCAAATGGTTTTTGTCATTACCGCTGCATTGTTCGTTAGCTGTCTTACTATGCCTTGGCAACTAAACAATTTTTTTTAAATATAATATATAAAACAAACCGCATTCATTCTTAATCTTATAGGGCTTTAAGCCATATAGGGGCTCATTTTGCTATCACGTCAGTACTGGGAAAATCACGTCAAAACGGGAAAAGAATGCTCCGGTACCTGGTGAAATGGAAAAATTCCTGCCGATCGTCTGATACGAAAAAGTTTGAGAAGCACTGGCTTACAATTTATTTAATGTCATTTTACAATGTAGACCTACACTAAATAAATACTTAAATGACAAAAAAAATATTAGAAACATACTTATTTTCCAATAGAAAATAAAGTTGTTGGCTTTCGGGGGGGTGTAAAGTTTTGTGTTGAAGTATTCTCTGTGTTCCTAAGACAAGAACTAAAACATTTGGAGAAAGGTCATTCCCTTTTTGTGCAGCCAAGCAATGGAATTCTCTTCCATTACACATCCGTAGTATTTCAACTGCTTAGTCCTTCAAGACTGCACTTAAGACACATCTTTTCAAATTTTATTTTGAAAATTAATGAAACATTTCTTTTAATGATTAACGTAGCTTATGTATAACGTATTGTCATTTATGTAATTTGTATGATATGAATGTTTATTTAATTAATATATGTAATGTGGTGTTATCTCCATGTAGCCTAAAGCGCTGTGAGCCCGGCTCCTTGCTGAGATACAGCGCTATATAAATTATCATATTATTATTGGAGGGGGTCTAATTTTTTGTGACGACGTGCGACGAGGGGGGAATGGGTAAAAAAAAAAAAGTCGGCCAAAATTGCGTGACGTCATTTTTGAACGGCGCTATGTTATTTTATAGTGTTTAACATGAAACCATACTTTGTGACCTTCTTTTTTTAGTCAAAAATATTACTTATTATTTAGGCATAAAAATGTATGTTTCTTTTGAGACAATTTGTTTTTCATTTATAATTGTATTTTGTTTTAAAAAATTAAATGCAATAGTTATTTACCTCTTTCTTATTGTATAAAAACCAGATTGTGCCGGGGCGCCGTGGCGCCTGCGGCGCCCCTTTTTTTTTGGGCGCCTACGGCGCCAACCTTTTTTCAAAAGACCAACTAACTTGTCCTTTTTTGATAAATACGAAATATTAAACTTTCTGAAATGTACGCAAAGTATTTAATAATAATAGGGGTTGTATTTTGCGCACCGATGCACACCAAACAATGACGTCATCATATTAAATATTTTTACAGCGCTCATCAATACACGATTTTTCAACTAAACTAACTGCTGTAGACTGTCGTACATCGCTCCTCAGCGTTCCAGATCCAGTGAGTGACTTTGACTATTCTATTATTTATGATACAGCTTTACAATTGTTTTAGAGGCAAATATTTACAAACCTTCTTTCAGGTTTTACGCATACCTATGTGGATAACTTATAGACATATAAATAATCATTATAAATACAAATTATAATATTTATTACAAATAAAGTATTATGTTTTACATTTCTTGTTCAATTAATTTCCCTCTAGAGATAATAAGAAGTTTGAGAAAATTTCAACTTAAGCTATCAACTTATAATGAAAGGGATCAGTGGTTTTCAGAGGGGTTGGGGTAAAATTTACACGATTACTTCTCCTAAAAGATTTTTAAAATAAACTTATTCGGCTCAATAAATTAGCTAAACAGTAGAATATTAAATTTTATCGTCATATTTCTATAAATCTCCAAATTATCATAATATAATTATTTTGCTACTTCATTCAGGCTGAATCTAAATGACACATAAATCCTTAAATTATATAATATCAAATACTTCCATAATATTTTTTAAACATTAGATAACGTGTTTTCTTGAAATTGAAAATTAAATTAAAAATTTATTGTGAAAGGCTCTATTTTTTTATTTTTTTTTTTTAAAACGTTATTTTAAATAAAATACAAGGGTGTAAAAGCTTTTTGTAAAGAGTGCCATATTCAATAAAATAAAAACATAAGATGAAACAACTGAAATGAAATAATTTGAGAGTTGGTTGGGGCTTTTTAAAAATGTATTATTTGTTGTTGTCGTTTAAAATTTTTTTTTTTTTATTGCGTTCATATATTTCAAATGTCTGTGGAGCTTGATCCTGCAACTCCTCCTGAACCATACCAGATCGAGGGTTCGGGTCTTTTGAAAATATATAAAGGTGGTCTCAATGATCTGCAATGGTCAAAAGAAAATACCGAGAAGATTTACTGGTTTTCCTGAAAAATAAATTTAAGAAACGGGGCAAAAATCAGTATTTTGTCAATTTCTCGCCCACCATAAAATCTATCGGGTTGAAAATGACCTTTCGCCAAATGTTTTAGTTCTTGTCTTAGGAACACATTCATATAGCATATGTATACGTATGCTGTTGACATTCACGCGCCTACGAGTTCACCCTGTGACCACATACCCGTGGTATTAAAACGTTGGGCGGGCGCATATGATGTGTTTGGTATAAAAAAAATAGATGTAAAAAAAAAATATTTTTAAAAACCACATTTTTATAAGTGGACTAAGAAGAAGAAAATAAATAAAGGTAAAAAAAAACATTTGTATAAAAAAAAAATTTTTTTTAATATTTTAAAAAATTAATAAGTGAACTAAAAAAGAAGAAAATAAACTAAAACTTATAAGTTCAAGTAGCTTGATGTTCAAGTAATTTGATTTAATATGACTAAAAACGTGAGGCGGGTTTCTTCAAAATCCCATTCTAATTTAGAGATACAACACAAAATATATTTTAAAAATATATACAATTTAAGATTTAAAATTTAGAAGGCAAAAGAGGGATCTATAAGGAAGAGAATGCGTTAATAGCATAAGTAAAACCTTCTTAAGCTTGCTTGCTTGAGTGCCGAAAAAACTTTGGATCGATTTTTAACTCATACAGGCGGTATGCAGGCGAGCTGAAATTTTGCTGGCAGGCTCGTGCCGATGACAAAAATGGTATATCAAAATTTCAGATCGATCCAATGAATTGTAATTAAATTAATGAATTTTTAGATTATCTTTATTTATCTTTATGTAACATTCTAATTTTTGTGCTAGAGTGTCGCTCAATAAGGTGCGTATTATATCGACAATACTTTCTAAAAATATATTCCCGATCGGTGCGCATTATATTAAACATGTTTTACGAGACATAACTAAAACGTATTTTTGGATTGTCTTGCGCTGCGTATTATAATGAACACGAGCAAAATACCCGTGCTACGCTACGGGGTAGGCACAATAAGAATAACTTTATTTGGTTTTGGGTCTCAAATTCTCCTTAAAATGAATGTAAACGCATCTGGAAATTGGGGTACTGAGAAACCAAACCCGTTCTTAATAAAAACAACGATATACGCAGTGGCGTAGCTAGGGGGGGGGCGGAGGGGGCGGTCCGCCCCGGGCGGCACTCATTCAAAGGGCGGCACTCATTCAAAGGGCGGCACTCATTCAAAGGGCGGCACTCATTCAAAGGGCGGCACTTGTGGGCATTTGAAAAATAAACCCAGCCAATTTCGAAAACCACCCCTTTTCTTTTGAAGGGGGGGAAACCATAGTGAAACAAAACGAATCTCAATTTTGAGTTTAAATTAACGGATTCGTGCAACATTTGTTTGATTACATAGTGGTTGTTATAACTAACGCAGAGCAGTTTAAAAATTTAAAATCGCTCAAAAAAGTTAACCAATTGTTTGCAAAATCAAGCAGTATACGTCACAGATGGCGCTTTTATAACAAAAAAAAATGCACATAAAAAAACAACACATCATCGCTGGTGCCAATATATGTAGTATTAATATCGAACGACAGTTTTAGCGTGGAATTTCGACATTCTCAGAATGATGTGCTAACAAGTACCTACATGACATAGAGGTTCACACATTGTGTTTAAATTGCAAGTAGTAAATTATATTACTGTTTCAGGTTTTATACAATTATTGTAAGTGAACTTATTAAAAATTAAATTTACTTTTTTAAAATTGCATTATAGTAACACATATAGCTGGTATTTTTCATTCATATACAGTTATTCATTAAAATGAACGATTATTCATTTCTCCTTTATTTAACACCACAATAACATAAATAATTGAGAAAAAGACATACTTAAACATTTCAAGCATCTTGGAAAATTGACATCTGAAGTAACTAGTAAAACGAGATCAGATGCTGGAATTTTACTCAGTTCATGGAAATCTTTTACTTTTCTTTGGTGTCTCAATTTATGGGAACCCATCTTTTTTAAATTAATGCAAACTATGCAAACCCATTTGATGAAACAAAGATATGTGCTAATACAGAACGTTGTTACAGTGAGTTGGAAATATCGACTAGATACCAAGTTAAAAGGAGAAAAATATGAGTGGGGAAAATTCAGAAGACGTGGTTCTATCTTTAGAGCAAGAAGTACAACGAGAAATGTTTTTATCCATAGGTGTAAATATAAAAGAAAATAAAAGAGCGCGGTGATGATTTACATGTCCTTGCAAGAAAAAATTCGTGCATAATACCATCTAGCCTACTAAATGAAGAATTGGAACATCAAATAAATTTCTTTATTTACATTGATAAAGAAATGTTCGAGTTTGAAAGAGAAAGGAACCAGGTTTTTATGTCAGTACACGGGGCCGGTCTTAGCTATTGCGGGCCCCTATGCAGCTTAGTTTGCGAAATTGATTGCGTGGGCCCCAGTTTGGGTAGGGTTAAGGTATTAATAAGGATAATAAGTGAAAATTAAGATAGGTTGGGCCTATGAAAGCGCTGGACACACTGCGACCGCATAGGTTGCAGGAGCCTAAGACCAGCCCTGGCTGTACCTACACTACAAGAAGAGGCATTATGTTTAAACATAGAGGGAACATACCACCTTGATCAATAAAAAGATATTTAACAGTAAATATTGGAAAATTCTTAATCCAAAATAACAATTTGGCTAAGAATTTTTTTCAACAATAATTGCTATCAGTGTATCTAGTTGTGAAAGGAGCTTCTCCAAACTGAAGTTGAAAAAAA
>MUZC01000249.1:2156294-2175455 GCA_002072015.1 Radix auricularia
TTTTTTATTAACAAAATAAATAAAATTTAATATAAAACACCATGACGTCACACATGGCCGGACACCCCCCTCCCCCTGTCAACAAACTTTCACCCATTCTTACACCCCCTCCCCCCCTCTGGAGCATGACGTACTTTATGGATGGCCCCATAAGTATTACTGTTAGTGTTACAGAATAAGACGTATAATATAAGACTTAAATTTGAATTTATTGGCATTGGTCATTGGTTGGCAAGCCATTTTAAAAAGGTTGTCAAGACCTTCTCAAAAAACGTGTTTTCTTTATCGATCTATCCTTTGTAGAAGTAGAGTTTTGATGATATTTTTTGCCCCTTATTAAATCTTTTTTTTTTTAATTTATATATTACCTACAGCAGTGGTGGCTAAACTTTTTGGGGCTGTATGCCCAAAATTCAACCAGACCCACATAATTTATTTTATAGCAAAGTAAACACACTCTAACTCTAACTAAACGTGAAATCAAGGGTTCTGCTTAGGAGAACACTACTCATTTGTCTCAAAACATAGAGGAGAAAAATCGAGAGAGTTTTCAGTGAAAACAGCTGTTCACATCCCATGCATAAGATAATACAAACAAAGTAAAAATATTACCCCAAGTGATTTTTTTGATTTGAATTCCATGCTTTAAGAATTTCATTTTCATAACAATCAAATTGTGCTGTCTTGTATGGTCTCTTTACACTCTATCATCTCAAGTGTTGCATACAGATCAGAGAATTTTCTATTCCACTTAGACCTTTTCTTGAAATTCCAAAGGCTCCATTTACAGACTTTCAAGATATAACTATTGTAGGCAAGAACAATTAATTTTAAAAAAGAAAACACGTGGTTGTTTCCATCTGCAGAAATTTGTCATTAAACCTTACCTTTGCAGCTGCTATAATCCTAAAATATCCCTTGTACATTTTTTTATGACTTAAAGGATTCTGTGCAAATTGTGTAGAATTTTCTAGATGCATCTTTATGGCACTGATATCAGGATATATGCAATATTGGTATTGGTAGCATAATAGGTCCCGATATTTCATAATAAGTAACATAATAAGGATCTAAAATATAACTGAAAAAAATCATTTAGATTCATAAACATCTTAACAAATTATTTTTTTAATCCCCATACCGTTATTGAAAGAACCAAAAGAGTCCTAATATTAATATGAACAGCCACAATATGTTGTACCATGTGCTATGATATTGTTTGAATTTAAGTAGTTTGTAAAAATAATAAATTAATTTAAATCTATATTTAAGATTGTTTTTGTTATTATTAATAAAAAATGTTTTGATGTGCTATTTTATCCCAATTATTACAATATTAACTTATTTTATCTTTTTTTTTAAAAATCTCCAATCCATATTCCTGCATATTTTTTTTTCGAGGAAAAGAAAGAAACAGGAATTGAATTGGCTTAGACGAAAGAACACAAAATACAGCAGAAGGCCGTAATCAACACACACTTATAATTCAAATGAAGCTCTACGATTTGTTAATTAATTGAGTTTTTTTTAAATTAAACCAGTAAATATATATGGCATCTGTTTGTCCTCAGGGGATGATGGCATTGATTCTTGCTCCTTTTCCCCGCTTCCCTTTTCTCCTGGCTCTTCTCTGTTCACTCCTAGTTGTGAGGGTGGCTTCTGCAACTTCAATGCCCTCACGCACTTTTGACCGCCAGAGGGTGTGCTCCTAAGCAATGGCCTCCCACGTTTTGTGATTGATGTGCGTCAGTGACATTTCTTTCTTGCAGACGTCGTTGTAACGCAGGCAGGGGCGACCTCTTATCCTCAGACCAGTTGCTAGCTCACTGTAAAGCAGGGCTCTTGGAATTTACTCTGAGCCCATCCTTTGTACATGGCCCAACCACCTCAGAAGCCTCTCACTCAGGATTGAGCGCATATTCAACATATGGCTTCTTCTGAATACCTCCACACTTGTGATTTTGTTCTTTTTCTTTTAAATAAAAAAATAATTTTAAAATAAAAATAAAATAGGGCATACAGTGCTGGGCAGGACACCTAGAAAGAATGTCTAATAATAGAGGAGTGTTCTCAGATTTCCTGGTAAATTTGTACTCAGGGCACCCTTTACAAAATTATTGAGATATTGTCGCACAATTTTAAAATATTGTATTACATAGTAAATAATCACTTAAAATTCCTATTGTAACTTTTTGTAAATTTTTGTCATTCGAGTTATAGTCTGCCACCTTCAGCCCTGAACTTGATAAATATAATGATAATAACATCATAATTATTTTCTTTTTCAGTGACTATTTATGTGGCACAATGGATAAAGCCCAGCGTGAAATAATAACTACAAATATGGTAGAGCTAGTGGATAACATCAATATTAATGATGGTCTTTACACCCAACTTTTGTCAAAGAAAATCCTCAATATGAGAGCTGTGAACAGAATAAAAGTAAGATATATTTCTATCATGACATTTTTGTTTAAAATTGAAGTATGACCATGTTTTTTTAGGCATGGGTGAATTTTATTTTAGTAAGTACATTTAATTTCTAGAATTTAGAGGGGGGGGGGGGGGTTCAAAGAAAAAAGCTCAATTTCTATATTTTGACAACTGACTGAAGCAGTTAAAAAGAAATTTAAATTCTCACCTCTTACAAAGATGTCTTCATGAGTCTTTTTCTTTAATACAATTTTTCCTTTTTTCATATATCCTGTGTCACTGTTTGTTTTTTATTTTATTTTTTATTTTACAAAAATATGTGTTTTTTTGTTGTTTTTTTTTATTTTACATAAATATTTAGCATGTAGTATGTATTAAGAATTTAAAGTTAAATATTTTTTTATTACTTATTTACATATTTTATGTTTATTGTTTTGATGAAAGCATTAGCCGAATCGTTTACTGTCTTGATAGTTTAAAATAAAGCTTAAATTTATTGTTTTCATTACACAATTTGTATGTGTATTTTATATTTTATCTTTTTTCATGAGCTTACTACAAATCCTTTATATGTGGAATATTTTTGGTGTTTGGAAATAACAATTATTTCCTGTTAGGTCTTTCAATAGAAATCCTGCTACCTGTTGAAATTCTAATATAAAGGTAATAAAATTGTGAACTTGTCATAATGCATCCAAAACTCACAAAAAGTTGCAAAAGATGAAAGAACTCTATAGCTCTGTTTATTTAATGCAGTGGACTTCCTTCTGGTCACACTAAAATCTGGCCAGAAGATGTCAAGGTGATAAATCCTTTGGGTGATTATGCCATATGCTGCTACTCTGTTTATATAGTGCTATATTCAAAGCAGAAATCTCAGGATTTAAATAGAAATATTTGGAGCGCTGAGGTCAAATCATTGTAATGAGTTATTTTTTATAAACGCAAATAGTTTTTCAAATATAATTTTTTTAAATTCATGTTTTATAACTAATTTAATGATGGTTCAAATTCCATGTATCCAGCTTCGAATTCTAAGTGAGTTTTTTAAAACCAACCTCATGTTAATCTCAACATTGAATTTGTCTATTTCTTTTGCTTTTTAACACAGGAGAGTTAAAATCCACTCTTGCAGAGTAAGATGTATTGTAAAATTTGGCTATGAATAATACATACAACACCTGAATTGTGGGAGCAGTATTTCATTACACAAGTTTTTAATTTTGTTGTTGTTGAACCTTTGCGTCCATTTTTGATCGCTATTACCCCACCCATTAGTTGCTCACCCATCAAGCCAACTGGTACTTGGGCGTATTGTTTTTTTTTTAAACAACAAATTTGACAGCCCTATTTCTCATACAGTATTGTACAGTGGCATTAATTTAATAATAATGTGTCTTACTTGCATTATTCTTATTCACAGAATTCAGGCCCCGAAGAAAAACAAGTGGAAGAATTACTAAAGCAGCTGCTCAAGCTAGATTGTTTTGAAAAGTTTTGTGAAGCACTTATTGATGATTCACAAGAACATATAGTCAAGAAATACCTTACATTGACTTCCAAACCTGAGTCTGCAACAGCTGCCCCCGCATCCACCCCTGATATCTCATGTGACAATGCAGCACCACCGTCCCAAACCAGTCATCCTTTGCTGTCTCCACCAGGGATAGCAGAGACCTCCTCTGGTTTGAAAAGGTCATGCCCCTCACCACCCCGTCCAACTGTTTTATGCATCAAGGAGGCTGACAACAAAAACATATATATTCAGTACGCTCCAGGGCCCCCTGCTGAGAAGAAAATACAACTCACTGGAGAGCAACTGGTCAGGTATGAGGAGGACGAAACCAGGTATGCGCTCAAACATTATGTTACTCAAGAGAGTAATCAAGTTAGCCTTCAGCCACAGACACTTCCTTTAATTTTTAACAACCCGCAGTCCTTGGACAATCCTAATATCCTTGACAAGGGCCGATACTATGCAGCATTCAATCCATCACTTTCTGGTGCTGGTCTGGTTACTGATTTCTCATTATTACCTCAGAAGGATACTTTAAATTTAGTTGCTACTGGGACAAGAAGTATATCAAACCCAGATGTGCTTGAAAATCAACGTCAAGATAACCAAAGTGCATTCCAGAATCTTCCCAAAAATAACCAGAATGGCCGAACACCTGGGGAATTTATCAAGTAAGTAGTTGAGCCCTTATCTCTGTAGATTTGTAAACCATCATTTCTAAAACCTCTTAAAGGTTACTTTTTTTAAAAAAAAACTAACTAGTTATAGTCATGTTAAAAAATTTATTATAATGTACCAACTATTACAATTCTTATTTTTTTACCACAAGAGACATAATACTCTAGCGCTTACATATTTATTTAAATAAACTATTATTTCTTAAATGACAGAAATACAAACATGTATTTTAATTGAAGACATTGGTTCTTAAACATTCTAAAAAAAAAGTAGTTGCTTTTTTTGTTATCTGCTATTTCTGACACAAATTTACATGAATTTATTTCATTAATTTTTTGATCAAACTAAATATATTTTGGTCCTGCAGTTGAGAACGCAGAAGAAGAAGAAGGTCCTGTAGTTGCCATTTTGTATTTGTTATTGCTTATTCTGAATCTTTTTATGTAATCCCCAGGCTATCCCCAGGAACTTTAAATTCAACCTTGCAATTAAGCAATCAACGCCAGTATTTAGAGAATTTATGTCCATCATTTAACCAAGGAATTAAATGGAAAGGCTCTGGTTGTGATGCTGTTGGTAAGTAATATTTATATTAACATTTTTAAACCCTTCCATTATGATACCCACTTTTTTTCTAAGTATAACCTCAATACCAGCCAATTCTTTGCTAATTTTTCCATGTGGCCCAGAAATCATTTTGGAATGAGTCAAAGTTTTATAGGTCTGCAAATTATTTTGTACCAAGATACCTGGAGAGCCCCTTTGTTCGTGGCCTTGCCCCAGATGTGATGACATGTGATGATGATGAAATTATTTTGTAACTTTTTTTGTTTTTGTTTGAAACAATTAATAACAACAGCGAATAACCTTTTCAGAAATGGATAACTTGTTCACTAATGTGTTTTGTTCACACATTTTGTACATTAATACAATAGAAAAAGGTTTATAAAAACAGATGAAATAAAGAAAGATTATGAAAATGTTTAAAAATGAAGGTTTTGTTCATGCCATGAAGATAATGACAAAAGAAAAGGGTTTAAAAAAATACTATTAATAAAAAAATAAAGAATATTGGTTATGCACAAAAATGTTTAATGCACTAAAAATCAAATAGTTGCCTTTGCCAATGTTGATTTAGCGCACTGTTGAAAAAAAATCAGCAACTGGTCAATTTTGTAATTAAAAAGGGAAATAAAATTTGACTATTCCTCTATGGAACATTTTTCCTAAGACGGCTGTAAAAGGTTATATCCTTGTCTTTGTGTTTACATTAAATACCCCTTTTATATGGCAAATTGATGCGCCGGGGTTGCATGGGCAGAAGTAGGTCACTGCAAAAAGACACAAAAATGTGCTGTAAGGGATAGTACATTTTCCGTTTAACAATAGAATGTCAGAAATAATTTTGTGATGGAAATCATCACTGTAGATTGGAAGAATAGGACCGGAACACCTATCTATTCTACTCCCCTGACCTGGCTCTATGAGACTTATGGCTCTTTTTAAAGCAAAAGGAACCTTTAAGAGGCAGCTAATTTAAAACCAGGGACCAGCTTTAGAGTTTGACCACCCATGATTTCAAAGTCTATTTCGGCACATGATCCTAAAGGAATGAAAATAGTTATAAAGGCAAAAAAAGATTACCATGCATTCTCTCTGTTTCTAAGACAAGCACTAGAACATTTGGCGAAAGGTCATTTTCTTTTTGTGCAGCCAAAGAATGGAATTGTCTACCATTAAACATCCGTAGTATTTCAACTGCTAAGTCCTTCAAGACTGCACTTAAGACGCATCTTTTCAAAATATATTTTCAAAATTAATTAAACAACATTTCTTATAATGATTATCATAGCTGATGTATAACATGTTATCATTTATGGTGTTTTTATGATATGAATGATTATTTAATTAGTATATGTGTGTTGTTATCTCCATGTAAAGCGCTGTGAGCCCGGCTCCTTGCTGGGATACAGCGCCATATAAATTATCAATTTATTATTATTATTATTAAATTAAGATTGCATTGAGAAGCTGTCTGATTAGCCTTTGGAAGTTGCTGAACTTGACAAAAATGTTTTGGGGAAAATCCTAACTTGGAAATGCATAAAAATATTGTACAATTGTTGCCATAAAAAATTTAAATAGCTGGAATACAGCTGAACCATTGAGGAAATATCTGAGGATGACCTGAAAATTCCTTCAAATTAAAAAAATAATAATATTCAAAATCCTGGAAAACTCAATACATTATAAATCTTGTACTCAATAGTCCTCAAATATTTATTAACATGGAGTGGGATAAAGAAAAATCATGATCTTGATTCTTTTAGTTTTCTTTTGCCACATAAAGAAATCAGTTTTTGAATGACCCATGACCTTCCATTACTTAACATTTTCTGGCATATTATAGTTTCTCCTGGAAAAGATCTAAACATTTCCTGAAATGTTATATTATATTAGATGCAGGTATCTATAGTAAACAATTATTACATATTATATTATATTCTCTGCTGTTTAAAAGTTCAAATTCTTTTTTATTGAATAAAATTCTCATGAAGTTTAAGTTGTAAGGTAATCCATTAAATCTCCCTATTCTTTTCAGATACCATAAGTAGCAGGAAGCCATATGATATTGCGCAGTTTAATCAAACTCCGAATTACATGACCAATGTGGTAAAAACTGCTGTTGTTACTGGTATGTTATAAATTGTATTTTTCTGTGTGAAGCCTATTTATGCAGAGGGAGATGACTGGCTAATCCTACACCCAAACCACCTGTTAATTTCTTGAACATATTTGAAAAAGAGAAGCGATTCATTAAAAGTTCTCAAAACTTATAGAATGATGAAATTAATGACTGTCATTTTAAACTTTGACCTGTCTATTATTGTAGGAGCTGGATTCTTCCTCATGAGCAGTTATAACTGATAACCAAGAATGAGGAATATAATTAAAATTATTAGTGCTGAAGTAATCCCTAAATGACATGTGATAGTAGTAATGTTCATTTTAATAATTTATATTTCTCTTACATCTGCTTTCATTATTTTATTTAGATTCTCTTCCAGTGAAATTTCCTGCTGATCTTACTCAAAACAGACTTGATGCAGGGCAGATTTTATCCCCAGCCACCACTGCAGTGGAGATGGACGATATAGATCTGCCTGATGGTTGCGTGAATGTGAAAGTTGAGCACACCACAAAAGAGTTTTTCATCAACAACCACAAAAAGGTAGGGAATTCTCAATAGTTGGCATTTAAGGAAGTTTAGGAAATGTATGGCGAATCAATGTACTTAAATTTATATTTAAACATATTTTATTGAAACTTGTTGGAGCAACACAAATGATCCTTATTTAGTTTAAATCTTAAACATTTTCTCAATTCATATTCTTATTATGTATTTCAAAGAGTATTCTAGATAAACCATTGCATATTTTTTCCCAGTCCTATCCTATGAGGAGGGTACCAAGGGGCCATGCCCTGATCATCAATGTGGATGAAGTAGTAGGCAAACCTCCAAGAAAAGGAACCAACTTTGATCGAGATAACCTTTGTAACCTGCTGTCCCAGCTACATTTCAACATTCATGTTTTTAATGACAGTGACGGTTTATCTGCCCAAGTGAGAATTTTTAACATTTTTAGAATAATTTTAGTATTGTAATTTTATGAATAAGGAATCTTTTTGTTGCAGTCTAAATCTAATGTAATTTTTTTAGATGCTTTCTTAATTTAGAGGAATTTGTTATTAACAATGATTGAAACAATATTAGGGATGTGCCGAAATCCGGTCCGGAATCCGGTTCCGCCGGATTTTGCACTATCCGGTGAAATTCGGTTCTGCCGGATTTACATGTATCCGGAACAACCGGAATATACCGGATTTCGGAATTCGCCAGATTTTGTGACTCACCGGATCATAATCTGAACTAAAAGTAATTCTCTTTTCCGAATTCCACACGATCACGATACATTAATCAATTGTTTCGCGAGCCAATCGGCCCAATCCCATACATGATAGTGCTGGCCGCCAGCCCGCCACCTTACCGAGCACGGCAGACGACCATCAAATTGTGTCAAGCCAGCAGGCCTGTGCAGACCTAGCCTATCTATGAATACTTTTAGGGACATTTGACATTGCGCCATCACTGATTGGCTGGTCGGTTACCACTTGGTTACCTAACGCTCTTTGGTTTAAACGACGGTATGACGTAGCCGCGGCCCGCGGCGCTCAGCTGTTACAAAATATTACGCCACATTGAATGCTTGAAATTGAAGTGGAGTTTATACTAAGGTTGTTAAGACCGCTCATTTTTTAGGACCAGCTAACAGTGATGGTTAATTGTCTTTTTTAATACTTTATTTTGAGGACTCATAGTTCACCGGTCTAAATATGAGAACCGGTTCAATCGCTCGTCAAAGTTAGCAAGGCATTTTTCATTAGTTTCAAAAACCAACGCCTCGCCCCGTCCGTTGTGACGTCATGTTTACCTCTCTTCTGTGTGATGCCGGTCAGCTCAGTCAAATCGCGCTTTAAAATTAATAATAAAATTTTAAAGCTATGGAGTAAACAATGATGATAAAATTTTTTTTTTTTTTTTAATTTTCTATCGCCAACTCGCCAGAATAATTGAATTTTGCGGCGCACACGTTTCCCCTCCCCGTTTTTTCTGTTCAAATAGGGTTTGAGCCACACTCGCCATACTATTAATGTGATAATCAAATGCCTTTGACTAGCAGGAAAACTTTCACTAAAAGACCGAACTCAAATTTGTGGGCCGATTATTCACCCGGTATCTTTGCTACGTCTTTCAAATACCTATCGTAATATAGGTACATGCACTTCACTAAGCGGCATGCGCCGATAAGTTTTTTGAATGCCTGAAACAGACTATAAACCGGTGATCAGAAAATGCCGATAGGTCACGGGGTCATATGCTTTTATAGCTTTCTTTGTCTTTATGAGACACAGACTATAATTAATATAAATAGAAACAGCCAAAGTCTGGAATCTGGAATAATCCGGATCCGGCAGATTTTGCATAAGAAGAACCGGATCCAGTTGAAAAAAACGGATCCGGCACACCCATAAACAATATGAGCGTATATTATTTCTTATACATATACAAATTTCCAAGTCTTTGTTATCTAATCCAGATTTTAAAATTATTATATTTGATTATACTAAAAGAGGATTAATAATTACAAATCTTAATTTTGGGATAATTTTTTTGCAACATTTACTTTATTATATATGTAAGCTATCAAATATTATTTTTAAATCTCACTATTCATTTTAAAAAGTTGACCTATTCAATGTTAATAATAAAATATTTCCTAACTTAACTGTGAGTTTATTATATACGTTTTTCAATTGGAGCATCTCATTAGCAGTTATTTTAAACTTTTTTATAACAAAATGTTTCTATTTATCTACATCGCTTTCTTAGGATATAGTCAACAAACTCAAGGCCTTTGCCAAAATGAAAGAGCATTACGATTATGATGCATGCTTTATATGTCTGCTCAGCCATGGTGAAGAAGGGTATATTTTTGGAACAGATGGCAAACGCATCCCCCTTGAAGAAATATTCATGCTGTTTGGCAACACTAACTGTAAGGGTCTGATGGGCAAACCAAAAATCTTTATCATCCAAGCCTGTAGAGGAGGTGAGTTCTGTTTTCTTTATTTTACTCATTCATTAAGAGACACAAAATGTGTTATCAAAATTAGTTTTACAAATTGATTTAACTCTTCTTGTGCCATAAGGTTTTCGGAAAACTTCCACCTCAGTGCTGTAAGAATTTCCCAAATTGCGATCAACCAGTTATGAAATTTTAAAAATTGCGTAAAATCCATTTATATTATTACAGTCGAACCCACTTACCTCGAGCTCGGTTAGCTCGACCACCCTATTATGTCGACGTTTTTTATTGGAACCGCCAAATTCTCTCTTTGTCTTAGCATTTTCTCGTTGTTTAATTCGATTTTTTTAAGTTGCCGAAACCTCATAACACGAGTACAAAAAAGGGTCAAATTTGCCACTTAACATTGGTTATCTCGATCCCCATGACCAATCGCCAGCTTTTGAAAATGTTAGCTTTTATCGATAATCGACGTTGGTTTTTATTTTAAATTTGTAAATTTCTGCTGTCAGTTGGTGCACATATACCTTTTGTTGTAAGCAAACATGTATGTACAATTTTATAGCATGCCGATAGCTTCATCAAACAAATAATGGCAATGCTGTTGTGTTAAAAAAAACTCCAAAAACACGTGCATGAACATTATCATTTATTAACGCTAGTGATGGGACGATACCAAAATCATAGGCTGCTTACCGTAAACAAGGCTCCCCAGATTTTAAAATATATAATATAACAGACTACAGACAGTTTACCCACCCCCACTCTCAATCTCCCACACCATTGTTGTTGGTTAGTCCTATTAGCATCAAGTTACCGAAGGAATTCTAAGTCCATTTTAATCTGAGGGGATCGTATGGAATAATAAAATGTACCGTGTGCAGACTTGTTGTCATTGGCAACCATTCATCCTTCAACCTCATTTTGACTACATGTATTACATGTACTGGTACTACTGCTTTGTTCTCATTGTTTCATTCATAAGAAGTGGCCGTGTGCAAAAGCCATTTAACTATTGGTTAGAATTAATTAAAATATGTCAAAGTTGAAGGTTCAAAAGGAGTACCTAATTTATTTGTGTACGTTTACATAGAGAAGAGTTCGCTTTGTCATGAGTCATATATAGGTCACGATAGACCATTCTGAGACCCAAAGAAGATGATTAGGAAAAGAATGGTTCGGGGACAATGAGGGGATGTGTAGGTTACTTATTTGTGTAGCTTGTAAGGAAAATCAAGAAAGTGGCTTCGAAGGCACAGTATCGCTCAATCTGGGAATCACCGCAAAACGGCGTTATATTTAAACTTAAACGGTCTTTAAAATCGAACGGTCTTAACAACCTTAAGAAAGAGTGAAGAAATAGGGTCCCGATATTCCGATACGATTCTGATTAATCGTCCCATCACTAATTTACGCACAACACGTACATAAAGAAATTTCAAGCGCATGTTAATATTTTGCCGCCATATTGGTTTTCGCTTTAACTCGATCATCGGTTATGTCGATGCCATTTTTCATACCCCAACGCCGTCGACTTAAGCGGTTTTGACTGTATTGTCATACTGACTTCATCTTTCAGGATAAGAGTGGTTATTTATGTATCCAAAAGACTGTATTGAGTTTAAAGCAATACTTACCTGTAGTTCGGTATTATTATTGTAGTAATAAAATATAGCAAAATCGTATCTTTAAAAAAAAACACCTAAAAACGACCAAAAAAACTTTGCGAAGCAAGCAATAACACTAACGAGGGAAACACCCGCCATTGACGGAATTCGAAAACATCCTTTTTCACGCACTGAAGAGCATTTTTCTGTAATTTTGTTTCTAAAGAGAGTTTTATCGATTTGCAAATTATTGCGCTTTGGTAAAAAAAGGTAAATCTCACATCATCTCGCTTTGACACATTCAGAGTTAAATTTTAGTCTGATTGAAGTTAGTTGGGTTGGGAAATAGTTTTCTTACGCTTTGATAACATAAAAGATTCAAAAGTAACACCATTAGTTAAATCATTAAACCTTGAAACACTAGAGGATAGAAGAACCAAGAGTATATTAGTAATTATACATAAAGCAATTAATTCTAATTTAGAAATACAATACGAAGATAATTTAATACAACCCTCAGATAGACATAAAGATAAAAACACCTTTCTTATTCCGTATGCAAGAACAAACACATACAAGTTTTCTTTCTTCCCGTCCAGAATTTGGGTGTAGAATGGGTTGCCTGAAGAAACCAGGAAAGCCAACACTTTATCATCATTTAAAACTCTAATAAGAATACAGGACTAAACACAAACCATAGATAAACATAGAACGCAATAAACTTCTGTACAGAAGGAGCGTCTGTAACATATAAGATAAGATATGGTATTTGAGGAAATAAAATAAAGTTTTGTTTTTAATTTTCTAAAGATCCCCTCGTAACTCCATGAAATGTTGTGACAATTAACACCTTGATGAAAATTGTTGTCAGTAATAATAATAATAGATCATACACATAGCAACATGATTGGTTCCTATAGATTTTTCTATCTGGTATTGTATTTTCCTTTGACTTACTTCCCTTGCAATATAACCCCAAAAAATTACATTCAGCCTTTTAAATTTGTATTTATTAATACCCTACTTGTTATCACTTATTTCATTTCTTATATTTCTTTAAGTGTTAGCTGATCAAGGCCTTAATTAACTTTGTAAATTTGGAAAATAAGAAAGTTATACAATTATACAATAGATATATTTTGTTAGAAAATAGGACCATCCCCTGCCATATTAATGCTAGAACAGGACCATTCCCTGCCAATACTAAAATGCTACCTCACCCTGGTGAGACCTATACTAGAATATGCATCTTCTGTATGGGACCCATCCACCAAAGAAAATATTGATAAGTTAGAACAAATCCAAAAAAGAGCTGCCAGATTGATTACTGGAGAATATTCAAAACTGACAAGAGTAACACCATTAGTTAAATCATTAAACCTTGAAACACTGGAGGATAGAAGAACCAAGAGTAAATTAGTAATTATACATAAGGCAATTAATTCTAATTTAGAAATACAACACAAAGATAACTTAATACAACCCTCAAATAGACATAAAGATAAAAACACCTTTCTTATTCCGTATGCAAGAACAAACACATACAAGTTTTCTTTTTTTCCGTCCGGTATTCGGACGTGGAATGGGTTGCCTGAAGAAATCAGGAAAGCCAACACTTTATCATCATTTAAAACTCTAGTAAGAATACAGGACTAAACACAAACCATAGAAATATGTAGGACGCAATAATCTTCTGTACAGAAGGAGCGTCTGTAACATATAAGATAAGATAAGATAATACCTAAGTTAGAAGAGGACCATTCCCTGCCAATACCTATGTTAGAAGAGGACCATTCTCTGCCATACTAATGCTAGAACAGGACCATTCCCTGCCATACTAATGCTAGAACAGGACCATCCCCTGCCAATACCAATGCTAGAACAGGACCATTCCCTGCTATACTAATGCTAGAATAGGACCATTCCCTGCCATACTAATGCTAGAGCAGGACCATTCCCTGTCATACTAATGCTAGTACAGGACCATTCCCTGCCATACTAATGCTAGAACAGGACCATTCCCTGCCATACTAATGCTAGAACAGGACCATTCCCTGCCATACTAAAGCTAGAACAGGACCATTCCCTGCCAATACATAAGTTAGAAGAAAATGTGGGTGAGACTGCAATGAGTCTTATAGATGAGTGAATGGATAACATATAAACAGGGTATAAGTGAGCCTGTAAGGACTTAACAAAAAAGCGAACGTTTTGACAAAGAGCCTTCATCAACGAACAAATAGTACACAAATAAAATGAATATAAAGAAATAAAAGAATAAAAACGTAGCTGCCGTGAAATCCGAAGAGAGCAATAATAAGAGACTATGATGAGCTTACATAGGAAAGGAGAGAGTGGGTGTGGCAATTGATTTAGGTTGTCAGCGCAAACATAACATTCAACCCATGTGGTGCAAGGGTCCCATACTCTTGGTTTAGTCTATTCTGACCCAGCTGGTTGTGGTTATTCAAAAGACCATGGTGGTTACAGAATGACAGTAAGGTCATCAACGCCCATATAGTCGTGTCCATTGACGTGTCGGGAGGCGGGAGGCACGTACATGTTCTACAAAGCTATTAATGCCTATGCTGAGCCTTGCACTAGCTAAAGCATCTTGAGGTAACCGTTGTGCATGTATCAAATATGATAAGAACATGGTAGTTGTTTTCATATATCTGCTATTTAGGAAAGTAGATGATGACACGATGTGGAATTTAATTGGATTTATTGACAGCCAGCATCCAATATACTATATGGTCTATTTTATGTGACATTAATTGCTCACCATTGGTATGGCTCTATTGGTAAAAATAGGATGTTGTTTTTCCGTTCTTGCTAATAAGTTATAGTAGCTGGATTAATTTGTGAAGTAGTTTTTCACAAGGCCCGAATAAGTTATTTTTTCTTTACTTATTTTGCTTCACTCCATGTGTAAAGTTTGAATTGTAGTGCAAATTTATGGGCGAGATTTTATTGGAAAGCAATTTTCCTTCTAAGATTCGTTAATCATTGTGTAAAATAACAAACTTATGTGCAGAAATGCACGGCATCCATTTTTTGTGCACAATTTCACACCTCATAAATAGAGGTATTATATTATCCTTATAATTTCCTACGCTTTAATTCTCAACAGCCGCAGGACGTAGATCAGACATCTACCTGCTTAAAGGAAACGTTGGTGGAGGGGGTTATTATATACCGCTCCTACTTTTTATTGATTCTTAATATGTTAACTTTACACTGAAATATATGATATATATATATATATGTGTGTGTGTTGTGACAACAAGGTACACGCTCCCTCCCCTCGTAACTTCTTAAGATGGTGGGGTGTGATTCCTTTGAACACCATAAAGATGAATTGGCATGAGGCCTTGGGTTATTTGCCTTAGTTGACCGGTCATAGGTGCAAGGATTGCATCCCAAAGATGACCGGTTATCTGTCCAAGCCATCATAACAGACATAAAAAACGGCACAAACCCCAAAACACGGGGTCGTGGTGGAATTTAATTCAGAGCAAAGTCTGCTGTTCTAATTTTAACTTTTGACCACAGACCCTACCCCCCCCCAACCATGTCATGGTGCCACAGCGAAATCAATATTCTCCAGTGCATAATATTTCTGTGCGGGAGATGGGGTGTCTTGGGGCTGAGAGATGAAGCCACATGGTTGCCTAAGATATGGGGCGTCTTGGGAGCCTGAGAGATGGGGAGTTTTGGGTGCTCGAGGGCTGGGGTGTCATGGTTTTCTGAGAGATGGGGCGTCTTATAAGCTCTCACTTACCCCGAGACAAATATCTAGGAGGGGGGTTTTGGGATTTATGTCCCGCGTAGACACTACAGTTAGTCCAGGTGTGGCAACTGGAGTTCAAGGTCTTGGTAAAGTCCAAACGTGGCCCAAATACGGTGAACAAGGGTACGTGTGTGAACAAGACACGGTTCTTCATTTTGCAATGGTTCCAAGTCTAGTAAGAAAACCCTTTCTTTGTTCGGTGTCCAAGCTAATGTCTCCATTTAAAAGATTGTGTATATTGAGGATTAACCATTCACAGGATAAATATTAGTTGTGATTAATGTGCTGAATATCGCTTTGTAATGATCATTAAACTGGAAGTATGTGTGTTTTGGTCTACATGCAAGATAGATAAAATGTGCAGTTATTTCCATGTAGTGGGACATATGCTGGTTGAAGGTGTGCTGTGTACATGGTCATGGTTGATGGGCTATATAAGACGCCCAAGGAAGCACACGCCGGTACTTGGAAGCCTAGCGGTTCCATGTAGACCCCATTCCAGCGCGAACCTCGCTCCAACACGTCTTGGTACTTTCATAAACGGTCAGTCCAGCGTGCGGCAAGATCGAAGCTCTCGTTATTGCTTCGATAACAGATCACGTTATTTAGCGCCATTGGCAATAACTCGTCTATTTTTAGACCAACTGATGACGCCCGGCTCCCCACTTCATGTGTATACCCGTGTGTGTGCTGTTATCGACGATTTTGGGTTCGAAGGGAAAAGGAGGGAGGGTGGTCAAAACATATTTTGATTGCCACTGACCTGAATGGTGAGAAAATTGGGGAGTGGGGAGTCGACGTGCATGCGGCTTATCTAGGTCTTGTCCAAGCCGTAGGACAGCTATTGGGGAGGGGGGCCTGGGTAACTTGTTAAGTGGTCGGCCTGAGTCCCGGGGGAGCGCCGAGTGTTTTATTGTCATCGTTCAGCATTCACTAGTGACGTCATGATTTATTGTTAGAGGGCAGCCTTCGTTGTTTCATACCCACTTTTAAATACCGATAGTATTTTCCTAATTTCATCTTGGTGTCAAATGTCTAGCAGTGTAGCAGACTTAGGTATATGTATATATATATATATATGGCAAAAGTGCAATGCAGCTAGAGCTATTCGACCCCACTGGCTTCATTTTTAATTAGACCATAATATATATTCTCATCAAATATTCCTCTAAGGCAGTGTTTCTCAAATTGGTGGTTCGCGGACCGAAGCCAGTCCGTGGGCTATCCGCCGCCGGTCCACACAAATTATGAAGAAAGGACAGAAAAATCAATATATATAATTTTCCATGACATTGTATGTTCGGTTGTTCGTAACGCTATTAGTGCACCGCTTAAAAAAAAAAAAAAAAAGCCTTGAAAAAGTTTAGTGCACAACAAATAAATCTTTTGGAACGTCAGCATAAAAATGTTAAATATGGAAATGAGATTATATTTTTCTCTTTTTTTCTCTGCATTTTCTGATTATTTTACGGCTTTCAGGCAAAAGGGACAATTACAAAATTCTATTTTGAAAACTTCCGTCAAATTTGACGGGTAATACACTAGTTACATTATAATCCTCTATTTGCAAACATTAATATTAACCCAATAGAATATGACAATTTTTCGATAATAAGCATATAAATAAGGTAAGTAAATAAAAATAAATAACTTTTCGCCACCTCGATTATACAGGTAAAATAGCCCGGTGCATTGGAAAAGTTCCTGCGATTCAAGATATTCAAAATTTTGAGAAGCACTGCTCAAAGGTTCGTTGTTCATGTGCTAAGAAAAAAAAACTAGTGTGCAAAGTTGCACAGCATCCATTTATTGTACACTAATTTTAAAAATTTCCTACGCCGTAATTCTAAGCTACTACACTGTGTCTGTCTGTGTCGCAGCTCAAGGGAAACTTTGCCTGTCATAAGCCTTATTAACGAAATGATGTCATCGTTTTAGTTAGTGTTAGTGGCTATCATTGTCTTTAGTGAAGGCCTCGTTCCTACGTCGCCGAAATATCGAATCGTGATGCGACTTTATGGTCCTCAAAGACCAGAGGCCTTGGAGGTCTCTATCTCAATCGTCATTGTATTTCCCGCACGCCCTACAAAGCTCTGGGTAAAACAGCAAATACACAATAGCCTATTGCTAATCTGTAAGCCTCTATCCAATGAGTGCTCGATACGGTTGTCGGCTTCAGTGCTTCTAGTTCTGCTGGGGAAGTTCCCTGTCTTGGAAATAACGAAGCAGGCGGAATGTATACACCATATAAAAGAAATGCGGTGTTTAATGTCGGTCTTTTAGGATATATGCTCAGTTACAATGTTGGGTACCGTGAATGATTATAGGACCATTTTTGTCGCCTCTAGTGCTGATCAGATTTTCAAACGCTGGCGTCACGTCCACGCAGACTTCCCACACCTCACAGGTTGAGAAGCCCCCCCCCCTCCGCCAACCCTGTCTTTCCCCCGCCCCATCATGGCCTCTGGAAACGCCTCTCAGAGCCGCACCTAAGCCTCTGACAGTGATTACATTGCACGGCATGGTCCTCAAACCACGGGTTCATAGTCAGTGGTAGACGACATCCAGGACTAACCGAGATATCTTTGAGGTGCACATGAATCCTATAATGAAACATCACGGGGCCTTACCTAACCAAAATGTACCCTCGATTCAAGTACAAGATTCATCTTTAACGTATTTTTTTTTCGATATTACCTCAAGCTTCCACTGGACGCATAGAACTCCGTAACGGGCCCCATGCAGCCCGCGGGCCGTAGTTTGCCCACACGGCTGGTGGAAAAGATTGATAGAACAGGAAGGTCTGTGAGAATTGTACTAATGTCCCGTGTCACACTGATGACATCAGATTTTGACGTTTTTCAATCAGATGAAACTGATCTTTCCAAGAGCAAAACAAAGTGTCATGGTTGTATATAATCTTGTAATGTGTAGGACATCATAAATAAAACAGTGCTGTTATAACGGCAAATTTACGTAAGGGAAAAATCACCCGGTATGGGTGAAGCACATCAATGTTATACATAACATCGCCCACCAGTCAATGACAATTGACCCCCATAGTCCTTGTCGTGTCCCAGATTTATTTATCGTTTAAGTCTAATTCGAACATCCCCCCCTTTTTCCCCAAAAAAATATTTTTAAAAATTATTTAATATAATAGCCCAGTGGTGTGGGTTTGTAACGTAACGCTACAGAAGCGATGTACGACAGTCTACAGCAGTTAGTTTAGTTGAAAAATCGTGTTTTGATGAGCGCTGTAAAAATATTTAATATGATGACGTCATTGTTTGGTGTGCATCGGTGCGCAAAATACAACACCTATTATTATTATTAAATAAATACTTTGCGTACATTTCATAAAGTTTAATAATTCGTATTTATCAAAAAAGGACAAGTTAGTTGGTCTTTAAAAAAAAGGTTGGCGCCGTAGGCGCCCAAAAAACGGGGGCGCCGCAGGCGCCACGGCGCCTGGCACAATCTAGT
>MUZC01000249.1:2183418-2196002 GCA_002072015.1 Radix auricularia
CAGTTTGATGTGTTAATATATCTATCTGCTAGTATGTATGTATATCTATCTATCTATGTGGCCGGTTGTCTGTGTATCTATATGTCTATCTATCTATTTGTTGATCTACATATCCATCAATCTATCTGTCTAATTAATGTGTCTATCTACATACCTATCTAAATAATGTATCTATCCATCCATCCAACTACCATCCTCTCAATCCTCACATGTTCAGTCTCTCTTGCTCCGTCTCTCTATATCAATGTTCTCTACTCCATCCACCAACCTTAACAAATTCCCCGTCCGCCATACTGACCGCTCTGAATCACACGTCTGCCTGTAGACCGGTCCAATCGGAGCTGTGTGGAATGGGGGGGGGGTTCCTCGCGAGGACCTATTTATGTGGTCAGGGGTGGGGGGTTGCTCGCGAGGACCTATTTATGTGGCCAGGGGTGGGGGGTTGCTCGCGAGGACCTATTTCTGTGGTCAGGAGTGGGGGGTTGCTCGCGAGGACCTATTTCTGTGGTCAGGAGTGGGGGGTTGCTCGCGAGGACCTATTTCTGTACTAAGAGCTCGTTGTTGCCCGGGGAGGGGTTTATGTTCGTAAGATAAATACACGCATTGAAATGACTGTGTCATCGTTGTAACAAAAAGGAAGTATTTGTTGTTTATCACATTAAAAATAGATCCAGCGTCATACGGTTTTTATCACCAGCTTAGGCTTAACGTTTGAACTACGGCAAATCATTCTATTCTGATCCGTATTAGTATTATTATTCTCCCGATCATGACAAATTTCTGTGTCATCTTTTTTCGTGTTAAATGAACACATGTATTTACCGTGAACCCAAACCAATCTGTTACTTTTACATCTCCAGCATCTAACAAACGTATCCTAACCCCTACCATGTGCCACACGCCACAACCATCTAACATAAGACTCTACCATCTATCCTAACCCCTACCATGTGTCACACACCACAGCCATCTAACACAAGACTCTATCCATCTGCCATACTAATCACTAATCCTACACCAGCCTCGTCCCACACACCACAACCAACATACTCTACCATACAGCGCCTATCATATCAACCATGCCATTCAGAAGTAAATTAATTGGCCTAATTTCAACCATTCAATAGTTCTGTTCACCATACCCACCAACCCCCATGAGACATTCATCTCCACCTCCCATTCAATTATTCCAATATATTTTCACCTCAGTTGCATGTACGTCATTCTAATCTACTCAGCACTTGGATTGGGGGGTAGTGGGGGTGGTTTTGGGTTGAAGTTTTATAAAGGTGATGGGGAGGGGGCCGAGCAAGTGAAATGGATTAAGTATAGCACGTCTATTTTATGAACTCCCTTGATCGATACCATTATTGACTTGATCAGCAGCGTACCACTGATGCTGTGAGTTCAGTAGAGAATGTGTAGGCCGATGTTTCTCAACTCTTCTGCGTCACTCAGGTTTCACATTAAATAGCGAATAACTTGCCTTGTTATATACAAATAAAATAATTGTGTTTAGAATGAATAGCGGCTTTGGGTTGTCATTTTATGTTGTTTAGTTCTGGAGAGTATTGGTTTAGTCGGTCCATCCATCAGATCGGCAATCCTTTCACTATAGATGGGAAAACAATCGATTCACTATACTTGTTAGCAACTTTGGGAAGACATACTGACCCTGATCTACTGACCACTAACCATGATCTACTGACCACTTGCCCTGTTCTGCTTGCTCTGACATTCTGATCACCAGTCCTCATCTACTGACCACCAGTCCTCATCTACTGACCACTAACCATGATCTACTGACCACTTGCCCTGTTCTGCTTGCTCTGACATTCTGATCACCAGTCCTCATCTACTGACCACCAGTCCTCATCTACTGACCACCAGTCCTCATCTACTGACTACCAGTCTCCATCTACTGACCACCAGTCCTCATCTACTGTTCACTAGCCCTGATCTACTGACTACCAGTCCTCATTTACTGACCACCACTCCTCATCTACTGACCACTTGCCCTGAATGTCTGGCCTCTCTCTAGTTCTGATCTAACCAAATATAGTTTTCAATATCTTCATTGAATGGTGCTTTGTTTACTGTGTCTGGGCCTTTTGACAAAACACGTTACACAAGAAAATTTGGATTCTACCAGCTGCTATCCAAATTCTGTTCACCAGCTTATAACTCTCTAAGAGTCGTAATTATGATTTGTCCTCAAACTGAATGTTAACTCCAATACACCAGTTTGTACTTTGTTTAAATACCCGTGGATTAGGTCCTGTAGAACCTCCTCTCATGCCATCAGGTGCGACTCTGCCGCTAACACGAGGATCGTCGATGTCTATGTTAATAGTAAGCAAAGAATCGATTATGCAAGACCCAATTACCCATGAAAGCATTTCTCCCAACTGCCAGGGATATTAATGATGAAAGAAATCCCGTGTTTAAATACAGGATCGATCGTGCCATAGAATCGATGGACGGAAGAACCGACCAGTTGTTCAATTGTTTGTTCAAGTTTTGTGCTCTTGTGAGATTAGAATTGGCCTTTCTTCCCAACCCCCAGACGGGCTTAAATTATGGTGGTGCCAGGGGTAGGGGGGTATATTTCTTTCACTAGGAAATGGTGCGGGTATTCAATTCTCTCTAAACTCACGAACTATGACTCCAACGTGTGACGTAATTTTTTTATTCTGATGAACTTTTCAAATCCTATTTTAGAGGCTTCCGTCGCATATGTTTTAACAGTATGGAAACCATTCAACGTCCCTCAGGTTGCAGGTGTCATTTTCACTGCTGTAATCAATGTGCTTGCTGAGGTCTGAGTGTTCTGACTGACATTACTTAAACGTATACCACTTGGTCAGTCATAGCCGGCACAATCGTTCCCCATAGTTCTGAGCTGAAATCATGTCTGAGATCATCTAAAATTTGGCATACTTGCCTGGGTTGATTATCAAAAAAGTCTAAACCTGCCTTGCCTCCATCTCAATGTCGGCAGTAAGTTTCCTGATTATACAGGGCGTTACGTTATACTCCAAGCAGATTTGGGGGGGGGGGGCGGTGCGGGAAGACGCCATTGTCCCAGATTAAGATAAAACAGGCGAGGCAAGCGAAAGATTTAATTTTAAGTTCGCAAATTAAATCACTATTCGCATCTATAAGTTTTTAGTAAATCCAAATAGTGTCGGAAATCCCGATATCCGATCCGGATATATCCAGCCACCCGCTATTTAGCAGTTGTCTTATATACCAGTTAGTTATCATTATTTTATTACATGGTTTGTGCTATCTTCGCTTTAATCATAAGCATAAATAATTAATAATATCGCCAGATTATAAAATTCATGTCATGTATTACTATTTTTAAAATCAGAAAACACACCATGATTTCCTCACCCAGATATTTGCGTTGCCTTGGCGGGTGGTTTTCTGGTGACCTTTGTTAGGTTTCAGTGCGTTGGCTTGGTGGGTGGTTTTCTGGTGACCTTTGTTAGGTTTCAGTGCGTTGGCTTGGCGGGTGGTTTTCTGGTGACCTTTGTTAGGTTTCAGTGCGTTGCCTTGGTGGGTGGTTTTCTGGTGACCTTTGTTAGGTTTCAGTGCGTTGGCTTGGCGGGTGGTTTTCTGGTGACCTTTGTTAGGTTTCAGGTTAACAAACAGTTTTGATTGCCGCGAGTATTTCGTTCACTGGCATTTACCCCTGTAACATTTAAATGTGAGAGCAGACCATCCTAGACAACAGTACCTTGGTGGGAATGTACACAAACGGGGTTAACATCAGGGAGCAGGTCATCCTAGACAGCAAGACATTGGTGGGAATGTACACAGACGGGATTAACATCAGGGAGCAGGTCATCATAGACAGCAAGGCATTGGTGGGAATGTACACAAACGGGGTTAACATCAAAGAGCAGGTCATCCTAGACAGCAAGACATTGGTGGGAATGTACACAAATGGGATTAACATCAAAGAGCAGGTCATCCTAGACAGCAAGGCATTGGTGGGAATGTACACAAATGGGATTAACATCAGGGATCAGGTCATCCTAGACAGCAGTACATTGGTGGGAATGTACACAAACAGGATTAACATCAGAGAGCAGGTCATCCTAGACAGCAAGGCATTGGTGTGAATGTACACAAACAGGATTAACATCAGAGAGCAGGTCATCCTAGTTAGCAAGGCATTGGTAGGAATGTACACAAACAGGATTAACATCAAAGAGCAGGTCATCCTAGACAGCAAGGCATTGGTGGGAATGTACACAAACGGGATTAACATCAAAGAGCAGGTCATCCTAGACAGCAGTACATTGGTGGGAATGTACACAGACGGGATTAACATGAGGGAGCACGTCATCCTAGACAGCAGTACCTTGGTGGGAATGTACACAGACGGGATTAACATGAGAGAGGATGTGATCTAGCTCGAGACCGACATAATATTTTGATGTTCACGGGGCGAACACACTCACAAACTGTGCCACGTGTACGAGTAGGAAAAAAGGGGGAAGGGTTGGCGACCGTTATCGGAAATGAACCTCTTGTACTATTGATAATATGAGCCGCCATCTCAGGTACCATAATGCCAGCGCCACCAAGGTGGTGAAAATAGGGGGAGGGGGGATAAAAACGAATTGAAATGCGATAAGATATCAGCTGGGTATCGCGGGGAGGAGTTCAGGTGGAGTAAGTAGAAATAAACGGTTTTTTGTGTTGTTGTTGTCGTCTCCATTTAAGTCGGGAAGGTAGCAACGAAGTATGACGGTCCCTTGTTCTAATGTAGGGCTTTTAATTTTTTTCTCCGACATTTTGCTGGTCTGGTGGATGAACTCAATAGATGCTACCGCCATAAATATAGAGAACAAAAATGAGCAAGGTCTCTGAACTTCTATGTTTATTTTTAGTATTTCGGTATCAGATTGAACCAGTCAATGCACCATTTTGTACTCTTTATAATATCGGGCCCATCAGAACAATCGTTTATTTTTCATAAGATGGGTCCCTTCAAAGCACCATCAGATTGTCAATGTTAAAAAACACCAATAGGCTTTCTTGATCAAAGTGCCGCTTGAAAATAAATCACTGAGTATTCGTCAGATTCGACGTGTTTTGCACGACAGATCGTATCGTGTTACATGCCAGTAAACGGACAGACAATCATGGGACGGGACGTTCATCGTTAGAATCGACACCTCATCAACAGATAGATCATCGACGTACACCTCGATAGGACCCTCGATTCTGCTGGGCCCGGGTCCTATCTGAGGGGTTCACTCACCCAACAAATTGAAGGGCTCCAGAAGCGCATAAAGTCGGTGTTAGTTTTTCAGCGATGAGATGAGATTTAGAATAAATAGAAAAATCCCAGCGCACCTGCATCTTTAGGAAGAAATTAGTTGTAGATATGTGGTCAATACTCGCAGTCATCTTCTATGTTGTCATGTCTATCTGATAGCCCACCTGGAGTTCAAGAGCGAGATTGATTGTTGTCTAAAGTAAATCCATTTTAAGGGTTAATTTCGGAGTTTAAAATATAATAAAACTTTTTTTTTTCGTTATCGTTACAATGTTAAGTGGCTCAAACTGTCTTGACTTCATTTATTTGGCGGAGAATTCAAGAAAACCTGTCCCAGAAGTAACGTTCTAGATGTCTTTAGTTGATTGAAGATACAAGAAGTCATCACTCAGTTTGTGAAAAACAGCAGTCAGCCAGAAGCGTTTCCATAATTGGAATAATAATAATTGGACTCAGTTTAAACCCACAGGTGGAGGACTTGGAAAATTAAACAGTTCCATCAAGGACGGCATAAATAATGAAAACAACTTAAGAGTAGCGAGGACTGTCACTTTGATTATAGACTGGCTGGGGGAAAATAAGGAATCACAAATAACTCTTAACATTACAGATTGAACAAACTCAGTGTTACCAAAAACTGTGTTACTCACGCCGTCTCACTCGGTATAATTTAACTTATTTTACCGCTTTTCGACCTATCTTGTAGCGATGTATTTACGTATAGATAAGATGTGGAAAAATCCCCTTTGTGTTTAGAGACGACCCAATCGCATCAATAAATTACAGTCTGAAAACGTCCATGATAAGCTGGCTGCAGACTACATCCTAAAAGAAAACGTGCAATGGGTTTAATTTTTATGTCAATGATAGACACGGTTACTAGAATTGCACAAGGTTCACTCACAGTAATTTAATTAGACATTGTCAAGAATTTTGAAACTTTTCCAAATTGGGAAAAGTGATTTTGATGCCTGATCAAAAATAAACACCTTGCAGTCAGTAAATTGCCAAATACACATTTTAAATTTAAAATAAAAAGTGCCACCTTAGGATTTTATTTATGTTAAAAAATAATTTAAACAAAAAAGCGCTAATCCATCTATCTAAACGACATTTGCAAATATATAACCTTTATTCTGCCCAATTTTTTCTTCTGTAGGGTGGGGAAATCGCCATCATTTACATTGATTTCAGAACAGAGCACACACATTCATTTATTAATCAATACACAATTCAGCTTTCGTCTAACAGGCACATGACCTTATGAGTTGCCTCGAATCAGGTTATTTTAAAACGCTTTCTTTAAAATGTTACAATATAATACAAAATTAAAGACGTGGTGGTCGAGAGGTAGCGCTCTCGACTGTCATACCGAGGGTCACGAGTTCGAATCCACACGAAGGTGTGTACTTGTTCTCGGGGCCTGAGGAGTCCCCGAGTCACCCAGCTCCGAATGGGTACCTAACTAGACAATAGTTAGGCGGCTGGGGTAATGCTACATCACTTGCCAACAGATCATCCGTCATGGTCTGTGGACGCAATTATCTTCTGCATAGAAGGAGCGTCTGTATATCTAAGATACGATAAAGAAACAACATTTCTTTTAATGATTAACGTAGCTTATGTGTAACGTATTGTCATTTATGTGGACGCTATGATATGAATGTTTATTAAATAATTATATGTATGTTATTATCTTCATGTAAATCGCTGTGAGCCCAGTTCCTTACTAGGATACAGCGCTATATAAATTATCAATTTATTATTATTATTCCAGCAAATCTTAGTACACATCAATGTTTTGTCCTGTCATTCACCCAAGGTGTGTGATTTTAATGTAACGTGGGTGGCGTAAAATGATCTTTAGGACGGCATAGTATGTATCCTCGACATAAGGTTTTGAATACAACATTGTGGTTCACCGACAAAACGGCCCCGACATATGGGTTCCGAAATGACGGCTCCGACATATGGGCCCCGGCATATGGGCTCCGACATGACGGCCCCGACATATAGGCTCCGACATGACGGCCCCGACATGACGGTCCCGACAAAACGGCTCTGGACTAGTAGTAAAAAGTTCAATCAAATATTATATTCGTTTGTTTACTCATCGATTCAGTTTAAGGTTTACCTCAAAAGAGACAATAATAATGACGTCTCAATAATGAATTTCATAGCCTTTACTCGATGAGGTACCAAGTCACGGTTGTTTGTTGTCAAGAAATAATATAATAACATCACAAGAAATAATTTGTACAATTTTACCTCTTTATTTAAAGGTTAAAAAGTTGACGAAAGGTTAAAATGAAGGGAGGAAAAGTTAATTTTTTGCTTTAAAAGATAAACAATTTGTCTGGGGCCGTTTTCATCGTGCCCATTTTGACGTTTCACCCACACTGGTTCTACATCTAACAGGTCAAGTGGAACATTTGCTGCCCTGACCCCTGCCTGGTGCCCTTTTCTCCGCCCTTTCTCTGTCATTAAAAATCTATGGAAGATTTGTTTGACATTGTTGGGGAAAAAATTTTCATGCATTTTTCATAGCCATAGTAAACCATAAAGTACAATAGGTGACATGTGGACAAATGTAAAGTAGTGACAAGAGATGCATGATTGGGCTAATGTACAATAACAGTAACAAGTGTAGGACACCCATCACATTTCCCTAGACATTTTACAGGGCCATCACCCCCCCCCCTTGTCAACCAACCAATCAATGAAGCCCCACTGACGTGTCAGGGCGTGGTCGAAACCATTGAAACTGAACCTCTGCTTTAGTAACAACTCTGAGATACATCCCCCCCATAGACACGCATGCTCGCGCAGACCGAAGATTTATAGTAGTCAGATCTTGTGTCAAGTTAAGGAACATTTCCCCAACTTGTTCCCAAACTCTACCTGTTAGTATATTTCTTTCAATCATATTTTCTTTAAATACAAATTTACATAAAATAAATCCCAACGTCTTTTGAAATTTCACACCGATCATTCACAAGTCTATGTCGTCAATATAAACAGCTCTTGTGCCGGGAAGGGTGAAAACAATAGCTTTTACTAGTTCTAGAGCTGTGGTAGCGAACGTTTTGGGGCCGCCTGCCCAAAAATTAACAAAACCCCACTTTATTAAAAGCAAAAATGCCACCACTCCGATGGATCGTGAAAATGTGGGTTTGGCTTAGCTGGCTTGATTGAGGGAGCGATATTTTAGTCGCGTGCCGGCTATTGGGGGATCTGCGTGCCGACTGTGGCACGTGTGCCATAGGCTCTCCATCACTTTTCATTTGGGCAGCCCACCTTTTTCATTAATATTGTCACTGGTCAAAGAAATGTAATAATGTCAGGCAGAATTGTTCACCAAAGCCAACTTCGATACTGCCTTGTTCAACCAGTTAGTCAAAGTTGGATGTTGACAATAGAGGTGGCCTAGGTGATTATTCTTAGTGGAACTACAAAGTATCATTAAAATTAAAATGAATTAAAGTTATAAAAATCGATCCCATACTATTTAAATAGGGAAGAATTTGAAATTTCAAATATGCAGCATCTTACTCTTGAATTTTGACAATATTTGCTCGCAGGTATTACAATAATTAAAAATTTTACTGCAAATTTTGTGTTGAAAATTGTCCCCCTACAATCCGAGGGAAAAAGTCAAGAACATGATTTTTTTTTCATTTTAAAAACACCAGAAGAGTGGTCTATTATTAGGTAGTTTTTTTGTTGTTGTTGTTTTTTAATGTTTATTTATTTTTTTAAGGATTATAAAAAAAAACTGGAAATAGAACCTACAAATCACTTTGCCAGTTTGTAAAAACTGAAGATATTTACAGAAACATAGAGAAATGTTTTGAGTTGTTTTTTTTTAAGGGGGGGGGGGGGAATCAACTGTCGAATCGTAAAATTAAAATCTTTTTTTTTTTTTTTAAATGTAATGTTAAAGATAAGCTTCAGGAAAATGACATTTACATTATCACCGAAGCATATGCAGTAAATGGTAGAAATAACACTCAGCAATAATGTTCCTGAAATAGCCGTAGATACACACCATTGACATTTTCCTAATCAATATATGAATTACATAGTGGCATCCGGAAGTCCGTCCCTGAATGGATTATGTTTAAAGACTAATCACAACCTTCCCATAACTTGTCATTAAATACCTCCTCCGTGAAAGCTTTATTTAAAGATTAAAACATCTCAAGCAAAACACATTGGGTCGTGTGGGGGGGGGGGACTAGTGTGCAACGGCTTCTTCACTGGTCATCTCAACTATGAGATCCATGTCCTTCACTGTTTAGAATACTCCCGTTTCCATGTTTAATGTTAAACATTGTTTCCATTTCCCAGGTTTTCTAGACAAAGGTGTGTCCATGGATGAACCTGATGGGGGCCCTGTGCCTAACCGTGGGGTCACTCAGTTACCCTCCATGTCGGACATGCTGATTTGTTACCCCACACAGTTAGGTATGTTACCCCACACAAACTGCTATGTTACCCCTCACACATAGGGCTTTCACATACTTGCCAGTCAGGACATACTCTTGTTGGTCAGTCAGGAAATTCACTTGTTGGCCTGTATTCACTTGTTGGTCTGTATTCACTTGTTGGTCTGTATTCACTTGTTGGTCTGTATTCACTTGCTGGTCTGTATTCACTTGCTGGTCTGTATTCACTTGCTGGTCTGTATTCACTTGCTGGTCTGTATTCACATTTTGGTCTGTATTCACTTGTTGGCCTGTATTCACTTGTTGGCCTGTAATCACTTGGTCTGTATTCACTTGTTTGTCTGTAATCACTTGTTGGTCTGTATTCACTAGTTGGCCAGTCAGGACATATACTTGTTGCCCAGTCAAGTCATGCACCTACCTGCCAGTCAGGACATATACTTGTTGCCCAGTCAAGTCATGCACCTACCTGCCAGTCAATATCTTTGCACCTTGCTCTCTCCACCTGGTCAAGTTTATGTTATGTATAAACCTGGCCCCAGGTGTTAGTTCAGGATGGTTGGCTGGTCTTTTTAGGTGCTGGTACTTTCAGGGGCTCTTAAAATGTGCCATTTGGCCATTCTTAGTTAAAATAAAGTGTTATAAATAACTTCATTAAACCTTTATAAGCTCAAGCCTTTCAAATGTTATAAATAATTTGAAAAACTTGAGCTTATAAAGATTTAATTTTGAATTTTAGCTTGAAGAAAAGATTTAAACATTTGCTGCTCACAACCTGGCTCAGATTAATTTCTATTTGTTAGTCAATAACTAGCTTAGGTTTTATTGGCTTATTTTTCTTTCCATTTCCTTCTTACATACCAGGTTACTATGCATGGCGTAACAGATCCAGGGGTTCCTGGTACATCGAAGCCATTGTTCAAGTCTTCATGCGCTACGCCAAGAATGAAGACATCTGCGCCATGTTGAACAGGGTAAGTGTGCATTCAGAAACTTCAACTAATACATGTCCTGGAAGCTTGAGATTATTCTCTTAAAACTTTGGCTAAAACCTGGGGTAATCTGCCCCTATCTGCTGGGCAGTGCCGTACAACATTGTCTGAGCTAGGACTCACTCTCTGCCCTAACCTCCCCAACTATGTCTAACATGGGTCACGAAGTCATCAGGGACACTGCTGTTTCAGGGGTAAGGCTGCAGTGTCAAACCTTTGGACTCCCCATTGTTGTCCATCCTGTAGCTTTGAAAAACTAAATTAGAGAATTTATCAACTCTTAATGTCCTAAAGCGCAATATTGCGCACCTTGCCTCGATAGCGTTCTCTTCAGTTATGAAAGCATAGAAAGTAAAAACTCTTCAGTGCGTGAGAGAAGATTAAGTCGACTTCCACCAGTGCTTTCGCTCATTTCGCCAAGTTAAGTTGTAGTTTTTAACATTTTTTTGAAGATGTGATAATTTTGCTAAACTTTTCTGCCAAAACATAGTACTAAACTACTGTTAAAAATACTAGTAAACTCAAGATGGTCTTTTGGATAAGATTAAAAAACATTCTGTAAGCTTATCCTAAAAGATAATGTATGACGATTGTCAGCAATACAATTTTAGCAATTTTTTAAAATTCATAACCCAAAATTATAGCAATAAACTTGAAATCCTGACAGGACTGAGGCATACGTTTACAGAAAACTTTATAGGACATTAAGAGTTGAAGTTAGGGGCACGGTGGTCTAAGATGTAGCCAGCTGGACTACTAAACCGCTGCAAGAACTCGAGTCGCGAGTTCAAGCCGCGGTACTGGGGCATTGTGCTAAACACACAATCCCATGCTCGTTAGTGGTTAATGAAACTTGTGAACGCTACTTCACTTGCTCCCTTGGACCTTCATGGTCTGTAAGTGTAAGGGATATTTTTTTTTTTTTAAGAGTTAAAGTTGGTGTGTGTGCATGGAGAGGAGTGAATCTTGTGACCAACATTGATCAAAGACACAGGTTCAGATTTGTCTCCCTCCATCTCCCCACAGGTGAACCTAGTTGTGTCCAGGAAGATCTCCGAGTGCAACCAGAAGGAGATGAACAGCATGTCCCAGATGTCGGAGTACAAGAGCACCCTCCGCCAGCCTTACCTTTTCTTTTTTCCTGGAATCGGCATTTCATGATCTCTGCAGAGGCCATAGACTGACAGGGGCCTGGTCATTGTTTTTATAGTAGATCTGTACTGATGTAGAATTTAAAACTTTACTTTTTATTGCCCACAAATTGGAAACTTAAACTGTATTGGATCAAAATAGTTTTTGTTCTAAATTTTAGGTAACAAATTTGTGCTCTCATTTCTGTGCTCACACCTTGGTTCTTGGTGTCGTTCTGATTCAGATGTGGGCCACACAGCAACCAGGTTTACAAACTTCCTGTAGCCATCAAGATATAAGCTTTTTTTTTTTTTTAAAAACTTAGTTTCATTTCCTCAACAGGTCCTAAGAATTTCTTATTTCATTTGAAGAACTGTACATTTAAAAAGGTATCAATCAGTGTAGAAACTGTGCTGTTATTAGTGCTACATTATACACACAGACATACTAATGTGATCATATCTATTGTTGATTTATACATATACTAAGATCTGAACAAACTCATGATATTGTCAAAATCTCATGAGGGGGGTGGGGAGGGGGGTTAAGGTTGGAATGATAATTTTCAATCTCACTCCTAAACACCTGGACTTGGGTTTGGGGGGAGGGTGGGAGGACAGCACTGGGTTTGACCTGCTTGTATTTGTGTTAAGTGTTAGCAAGTGTGGACAAGACAAGACATTGACATCAATTACAAGTTGGTGGGAGGGGGGG